>PVIR01000053.1:23372-84509 GCA_004026965.1 Petromus typicus | reverse complement strand
TAAAGTCACAGTTATTTGTCCAGGGCAGAAAAGTATGATGTCAGGTACGGTGGACACAATCACCAGGAGAAAGACCCAAATCTGTAACGATACTGTGGGTGTAGAGGAGAAGACAGGTACCCTCCTTTGAGTGGAGTGGTAGGCTTGGCGAGTTCCTCACTGCCCTGGCCACAGCTGGATTCCTGTGTGCTATGACATACAAGAATGAGTAATGGGCCGGGGATTTAGCTCAGTGGTTCTGGTACCTGTCTTATAAGCACAGGGTTCTGAGTTCAAGCCCTGGTAACCACACACAACAATGCTGGGTGTGGTGGTTCATGCCTATAATCCCACCACTTGGGAGGCAGAGGCAGGAGGATTGCTGTGAATTTGAGGCTTGCCTGGGCTACATAGTGAGCTCAGGGCCAGCCCAAACTACAAAATGAGACCTGTCTCAGAAACAAAACAAAACAAAACAAAACAAAACAAAAGAATGATGCATGGTTTCTTCAGAAACCAACCTAACACAGCTCTGCCATGAAAGGTCCCACCTTACCCTGAGAGCGTACAATCCTCTGGGAACAGGGAGAGCTGCTTAAAGGCCTGGGACAGGAGTTCAGTTTAGAAAATAATGTTTGGATGTCTGGTAGGGGGGTGGTGCAGGCCTGTTTGCCTAAATGCAAAGCTCCTACCAACTCCGCCCTGCAGCCCAACTCTGACCTGGATGTGGGGTTACAGCCTGTGATGAGTATAAACCAGTATGTAGCTGCAGGCACTGTTGTGTAAGGGAGACTTCAGATGTAAAATCTACTTCAAAAGCCCAGGACTGATTTGCACTCCAACACTGTAGCCCCCTCCCTGAACTCTTGCCAATATCTGATATTATTTAACTAAAACTTTTGGCCACGTTGGTGAGTAAATGAGCTATCTCATAGCTGTTTTAAGTTTTCCTGGCTAACAGTGAGCTGTGGCAACCTTCAACATGCTTCTGATTACTTGCATTTCTTCTCTGCATCACCTGTTTGTATTTGCCTGTTTTTCTACTAGATTGTCCATCTATTATGAAACTAAAATATTTCTTTAGATAATTGGAGTATTAACATCTTGTATTTCATGTATGTTGCAGATATTTTTTCCCAGTCCACTTTAAAAAAAAATAGTGTATAGTTTCTTTGTTCCAACAGAAACACTAAGTTTTTGCAAGCATGGTATGCACAGGTATATTACTGGCTATTCAGGAGGCTGAGGCAGGAGGATGCCAAGTTCAAGGCCAGCCTGGGCAACCTATAAAGACACTATCTCAAAATAAAATAAAATTATAAAGGATGGGGGTTGTAACTTAGTGGACACCAGTTGCCTAGCATATGCCAGGCTGTGGGTTCAATCCTCTGTACTGCAAAAACGAACAAATAACTCTTTCCTGTTTTTTCCTTGTTTATGTGTAAGAAGCCCAGGCAAAGAGACTAATTCCAACAGTGTTCTTAATGGTGAAAACATTGACAAAAACAAAGCAAAATCAGACCTTACACGTCTATCAATAAAAGACTAGTTAAGCTATCCCACAACAGAATCATACTAAGAACTGAACTTCTAAATTGTGGAAAAAAAAGACAAATAAGACCAAAATGTTGGTACCGAGTTGAAGCCTTCTGCAAAGCTAGTTGCAGGATAGATATAAAGTGTAATAGCATTTAAATTAACAAAATTTGGGCGAATGAGAACTCAGTGACATATTTCTGTATATGCTATTTTGATCCACTTATATTTATTTTAATTATTTTGTGGTTTTGGGGATTAAGCCAATGGCCAGGCAAGTGTTCTGCCACCTCTTTATTGTAGGTCAGTAGTAGCTTCAGGCATTGAGCTCATCTCACCATTAAACCCTCTTGGCCTCAGTTTCTCCTTCTGTAAAATGGGGATGATGTTACTTGCACTGTCTAATTTGTGACAGGCAGTGTGCAGAGTGCAAGGTGCTTGTGGAACACAGCCTCCGGGAGCCAGAGAGCAAGAAAGGGCCGTACAAATGGGGAGGCTGGGGCTGAAGACCACGAGGGCTGCAGAGTAGCTGCTTCACAAGTTTTCCTTGGAGACCCCTGTCAGTGCTGAGTGGCTGAAGGTTTGGCAAAGGATAAGGGTTTTTGAGGACCCCATGTTTTCTCAGACCAGGAAAGGCCTTCAGACAACAGAAATAGAGTGAGTGTTGTCGCCAGCACGGCACTTACAGAGTTAAATCCATGAAGGGAAATAAGGCCTGTTCCAGATGGAGAGGACCCTCCAGGGGAGAAATTAAGATGAGAAGAGCCATCCGTTAGGGGCCATGTCTCTGCTATTGGGGGCTATCTCCAAGGTGATCTGTCAGTGTCAAGGCCAGCGAGAAAGACCTGCAAAGATCAATTCCTCTGTGCAAGATAAATAGTTTAAAATAATTGTGTGTATGTAAAGGGTTTGCCTTCACATAATTGAAGTGAACAGAGGGAGTCACAAGTATTTCAGGGCGAATGTCTTCTGTTCCATGACACAGAAGTTGAAGCATCCCTGTACAGATGGGTTAGTAGTTGGCCTGGTGCCAGGAGCATCATCAATCTCAAAGTTTATTAGGAGTAACCCCCAAAGCTAATGGATCATTCTTAGCAAGAATAGCACCCTGGTTATTTCCTCATTTTTATTAGTTGATCTATACCTTTGAATCTGAGTCCTTGAGAAAAGCTGCAAGGGGCTTTAAAAACCAGCAGAAACCTTCTCTTTCTTTCCCCAAAGATCAGATGAAACTGTGCTTGATGTTGGAGCGGATCCACCCAGTCAGACCCCATCTCCTGTCCACATAGTGTCCCCAGAGCAGCCCCTAAGGGGCCTCCTTGAACCCGAAAGCCTGAAGAGGACAACTTGAAGCCCCTGATTTTCTAAGACTCCCCCATTTTGAGGTGAGAAAGCTGAGGTGCAGAGAGAAGAGGTGACTTGGCCAAGGTCACACTCAAGGACAGTGACTGGAAGACATGACTGGGTACTCACTCAGTCTCCCTTACATGGGGCTAAAAATACTGGATATGCATCTTCCTGACCTTCTCTAGCTGGACCAGGGCAGTGACCAGGTTCTGGGAAGGGTTTACCAAGTTGGCAAAAAAAAAAAAAAAAAAAAAAAGCAAGAAGAAATTATCTTCGTTCTTGAGCTTTTGTTGTTGTTTGAGACAAGCTCTCATTTTGTGATTCATGCTGGCCTTGGACTCATAGCAATCCTCCTGGTTCAGCCTCCTGAGTGCTAAGATTGCTAGGGTTTAATATCTCGCCTGACACATGCTTGGTACTGCTGACTTTCACTGTGGCTGGGATGAGGGTGTAATGACTGGAGCTGCTGCAGCCGCTGTTAGCCGTGTGAACAAAGCCTAAGGATGACCATGTTGTTATCTGGGCTCCAGCCTGGAGATGAGGAGCACTCAGGTGTTTAGAACAGGGGAAATTAGAGATTGCTGGACTACAGGATGGGGAGTAATAGGGACCTTATTCCCCCAAAATGCACTTGCAGGGCACTGTCAATATCCTAGGGCTGTAGGGGTAGAGGAGGAAGGAGGAAGAGTTTCCAAACTGCACTTGACATTAAAAATTCATTTTTAAGGACCTTTTGGGAACTTGGAACAGGTGGAGGGTGAGGGTTTGCCAGGAGGGGGCAAGAGCCTGTCACAGAGACTCGTCACCACTGAAGAGGCTGCGGGAATTGCAGTGAGAGGGAGAGAAGTGCTTGCTTCACCCTTCCAGCCAACATCAGTGCCTCCTGGTGGCCAGAGCTCCCCGGAATCATCCCCTGAGTGAGTCAGAACCACCATTCAAACTCCTAGTCTCTGGCCCAAGACACTGCAGAGGACAATGACCAAGATTTTGAAACATAGTTTTGCAGGTTGCATCAATCTAGATTGAGGTTTTTTGTCTTTTAAGGCTTGAAATACTTGACTCCAGGCTCTCCTTGACTTCAGGATTTGTGTTGAAAAGTTTGCTGTGATTATGAGTTTTCCTTTGTATGTGATTTGTTTATTTTCTCTAACTGCTTTCAACATTTCATTCTCCTGTTACATTTCTGGTATCTTGATTATTATGTGCATATGTGTGGATTTTTAATTTTAATTTTTTATTTTGCTCATGGTTAATTGGAGTCCTATGTGCCTCACTTACCTGTATGTCAAATTCTTTTTGCCTGCTTGAGAGATTTTTTGCCATTACATCTGTGAACACTTTGTTTATGTAGTTTTTAATATTTCCTGTCTCTTTGACTCTGGTCAGTCTTGTATTATTCTTCTTTGTGTGATCTAGCAGTTGCTGGATTGATTTCTCATAATCTTACTGTTTTTAAGAAATATTTCCTTTCCTGGTCACTAAATGCAATCCTGTCTTCTATGTCTGAGATTCTGTCTTCACATTTGTTAGTTCTACTGCATATATTTTCAATGGAGTTTTTAATCTCCTGGATTTCCATTTGAATCTGTTTATTAGATTCTGTTTGTTTTCTATGCTGGGATTCCATCATGTTCCTGAAGTCTTCTATTTTTTTCATCTGTGTCTTTCACCAGGGCTATTATCTCTGCTTCACCTGAGAGATAATTTCTAATTTTACTCTTCCTAGATCCTCTTTTGTTACCGGTTCAGGCGGTCCAAGTAGCTGAATTTCAGGTTGGTCCATCTCACTGCTCCCTAACTTTCCCTTTGGTCATCTGGAATTCTGGGTTTGAGTCTTATTTAGGTGTTTTCTCATTTCTATTTTTGTTATTGATGTTTCTGATTTATAAAATGCTTATTGCAAGTATCTTTCTTGCTAATATTTAGAACCCTTAAGGAGTGGCTATTTCCTGGGTCATCTTCCTACTTTAATTAGCCCTTGGGCCTTGAGTCTGTAATGGCCCTTAGGCAATCTCAGTTCTGGAACACCGGGGAAGACACGGGAGCAGAATAATCATGTCACTAGCCACTATGGAGGGCCTTATTGCAGAAACTTCCTTTAGTCTTTCAGTGGGCTGCAGTTTTCACAGTGGGTCCTTCAGGAAGCCTTCTCTTGGCTGTTTGTGGTGGCTCTATTTTCTGGAGCTCAGCCTTAATGGTCCCGGTGGGTGTGTTGCACAGATCCAGATCCCTGAGTGGCCCAGGAGGCCCACTGTGGCCCGAGTCAGAGTTGCTGGGCCTCCTCCCTGCACACGGCTGCTGCAAGAACCACTGGGCTGCCCAGTGGGCAGGAGACCAGGGCCGAGGCACTGGGCTTCTGAGAATGTCCCAGCTGAGCTGCTGGGCCTACTTACTGCACGAGGAACCTCAGAACATTCTTGAAACCCCTTTAGTGTAATGCAAATAAAGAATGAGATAGCTCACTGTGTGTCTCAGAAGCCAAGGGGGAAGTTCTGGTCAAAGTTTTTGGACTCCATTGTGACCACTTAGGTAGCTATTGGAGTGTACAGTTCGATGATCTTTGGTTGTTGTTCATAATCTTATAATTGCACACAAAAAAGATAGAGTTCCTTCCTCCTGAAAATTTTTTTTCTGGCCCATTGAAATTGATCTCATCTCTCTATTCAGGTCCATGGGACAAGGGGGCTGTCCATGAGGGCTGATGACAGTCAGAGACAGTAGGGGGATCGATCACTGCTGAGGAGCAGTAGAGGACCCAGGTCTCTACCTGGAATTCTTCTTTAAAAATTTTTTATTGTTTATTTTTGGTCCCAGGGATTGAACACATTACCTTACACTTGTAAAGCATGTGCTGAAGCACTGAGCTAAATCCTTGGCTTCCTTTGGTTTTTGAGACAAGATCTTAATATGTAGTGCAGGCTGCCCTTGAACTCATTATGTAGTCCAGGCTGGCCCTGAACTTTCAGTGATCTTCCTGCTTCAGCTTTCTAAGTGGTGGGATTACAGGTGTGTGCTACCCTGAGTAGCCAAGGCTGGAATTCTGAATGTCTCTCTTTAGATTCCATGACGCAGACTTCTAGAGACACAGATGGGTCCTGTGCCCATGGCTTGGTCCACTGGCAGTGTCAAGGTCATGGGATACTGGGTGGTCTAGCTTTAGCCACAATTTAAATGTAAAGCTGAGGGACTAGTACCAGGAAATTTTCAGACTGCACCATCCAGAGATCGGGAAAGGACAAAGAGTAGGACAACCCTCAGGTCACTTCTGTTCTAGGTTCCATGGTGCAGCGAGAGGAGTCAGCTTTGGAAAATCTGTCTGAGTTGGGTCTTAGTAGTCCTTTCATCTGGTCTGTGGTGTCCTTAACTTTGAGACAGGAAATCACTTCCCATCTGATAACCTTTGTGATCAAACAAGGTAAGAGTCGAGAGATACTTAATAGCTAAACTGACAAGGAGCACTTCATAGCTATTTGCTAGATTTTATAATGAGGCCTCCTAATACCGAGTCACGGGTATCAGGGCCTTAGTGACAGGTCCTGACTTCACTTGTGTTCCTTCCCACAGCTCCTATAGGAACCATCACAGCCCTTTCTCTCCAGGTGAGCCCCCCACTCCAACTCAGATCTGTGGCTGCCAGGCCTCCTGGAAGCGCCTCCTTCCTGGGACATCAGCACTGTTTCTAGCATCTTTATTTCTGGGGGCTGTGATTCTTATTTGGTTAAATAACACATTTTTAAAAATTGTTGTGATTCCATACTGAAGCTTCCCATATGGTTAATTGGAAGTGTTCTCACCAATATTGCAGGCTGTAAAAACTAATGAGGTAAATGGAAAATTTATCAAGTGTCACAGTTAGAAATTAACTTATTGCTTGATGCAATTCTCATGACTAATGAAGTCAGAGAGTTCTTCATCTGTAGGGCAAGGATGCATTGTTGGTGGGGGGATTGAATATGACCTCAAGGAAAATCCTTCCACCTGCCCTTCTTGACCTTTCCCCCCATCTCCTCTCTCCAAATAGTGAGAACAACGAATGATCTCTTGGTCTGTGTTCTGTTGCTAATGACACAATACAACAGATAGCATACGTTGTAAAGAAAAGGGGTCGATGTTGTTTTTACTTTATGGTTCTGGAGGTGCAAGGACAAGACATCTGGTGGCCTTCTCCCTGGCAGAGTTCCAAGGTGACATAGGGCATCACGTGGCAGGTTGGGGGGTGTGCGCCTATGTGCATATGTCTTGTCTCTCTCTTTCTCTTCTTATAAAGCCAATAGGATCCAGTCATGGGGTTCTACTCCCATGACCTCATCTATCCTGATCACCTCCCAAAGTCTCCAGCTTGGTACCTCAGAACAGGGGTTGCATTCTAACATAAGATTCCTTGGGGGACCTGTGTAGACCACATCCAGACCACAGAAAATATCCAAGCTTCCCATGTCTAGACCACACAAGCACAATGAATGTATTCCATGAGATATCCTGTCACCAGTAGCAGCAGTACTTAGCATTTGTTGAAGCTTGGTGCTTTAGGCACATTATTTACATCCTTCTCACCTGTAAGATTATGATACAGGTGAGGAAACTCAGGCTCAGGGAGAAGTGAGTTGTTCAGCATCATATATTACTAAGTGGTGAAGCTAGATAGCACAACCAGGTCTGCTTCAGGATCCATATGTATTACTCTTGGCGGTACAGGAATTGATTCACTCGATCAGACACAAAGCAGGTGCTGGGACTACACAGGGCAAGGTGCCAGACTTTCCTGGAGATATCAGTGTGAGCAGGACAGTGATGAAGGATCTGCTTGCAAATCCAGAGAGTTTGAACCTGGGTAGCAATGAAGGAAAGAGGCTGAAGGCAATGTTCATTGGTTGAATAGGTTGGGAAGTGGGGAGGAGAAAGCCAGGGGGATTGCTTGGGGTCTTGGCTTGGACAATGCTATTGGTGGAGCCAAAAATGGGAAGTGGCACTGGATTACTTCAGTCACATCTTATTACGACTGCTACTTTTCTCCTGGCTTCTTCATTCTTCTTGTGCCTTAAAATGGATCTCTTTTTCTTCTCCTTCTCCTTGTCCTTGTCCTTCTCCTCTCCACCCTTCTTCTCCTCTGTCTCTGTTTCTCTCTATCTCTGTCTGTGTCTACCCCCACCCCCACCTCAGTTTTTTGAGACAGAATCTTGCTATGTAGTTCAGGCTGGCTTTAAACTCACTATGTAATTCAGGCTTGGTAGGAACTCAAAGCAGTCCCCTGCCTCAGCCTACTGAGTGCTGAGATCACAGGTGTGTGCCACCCCACCTGACCCTTATTCTTTCTTATATTTCTTTTCACTGCCTTGACTACATACTTTGACATGTTTTCCTTTCTACCCTTTATTGAAAAAGTTCTTGCTTCCATCAGCTTCACTCTAATTCCATCCCCAGAAACTGGGATGCTCACCTGGCAGTTCAAAAAGTCCCTCCTGGGAAGCCAAGGCTGAAGCATGTTCAGCTTCAGCCCCAGTTGGGTACCAGCAGGCCAGACATTGTGTTGAAAGAGCAGGGAGGCTGGGGTCCAAAGGCCTGAGTTTGAGTTGGGCAAGTAGGATCATATCACTGAGCACTGGGATCTGGTCTTTAAATGTGGGTGATGATGCTTACTTTCCTAAGCTGATATATGTCATCAACTTGTCAAGCAGATAGAGTGAGTCAGTGGGAGGCAGTGGTGTTATCTGAAACAGGTCCAAAGATGCTGCATTCAGAGTTAGGTCATTAGATTGGACAAAATGGTGTGGAGGAGGAACGAAGTCTGGATTTGTCTGTTTTTGGGTTGAGTTCACCAAAGTTCCTCAAAGAGTCACAAAGAGTATGTGACCCAACTAGAAACCCCTCAGCAGCCAGAAATTCAAGGACAGAGTCATATTGGGTCCCCTCAACCTCTCCAGGAACCTGGATGCCACTCAGCTCTATGAAAAGTATGTGCCCCAATGTCCAGCAACCTGTCTCCAGGTCCCCAGCACATTGCCCCATGCCCTCCCTGCCCCTGGTTCATTCATTCCTCTCTTTTGTAGCTCATCCTTCCCTGTCACCTCTACACTGTCCCTTCCATATCAGCAGTTCCTAGTCTATCCACTTCCTCACCCCAACAATTCCAGGTCCTTGTGATGTCCTACATCAAGGACAGCATTATTTAACCAATAAACACAGAACAAGACTCCTTTACTCAACTATAGCCTCTCTGACATAGACTTTTTCCCAGAGAAAGAATATGTCCACACTGATGACTGCAGTCCCCACAAGGGGGACTGCACACAGTCCCTTGGCCAACCACATCACCCCTTCTCCACTCTTACCCATGAGAATCTCCTCACATTTTAGGCTTCACTGTAAATTATATCTTCTCCAGGAAAATTCCAAATTAAACATATTAGAAAAATCTCCTACTTTTAAAATACTATAGTAATGTACAAGAATTTTTTAAAAAGTGATAGCGCTCAAAGTGGGCCAGCAGGCAGCAAGCAGATAATCACTTAAATTGCCTATAGCGTATCAATTGATGCAATCATTGAGAAATCCAATTTAGCATGTGTACTCAGAGATTTTAGACTTTTCTTAAACCCAATAAGTCTACTTCTAAGAATTTCTATTATCAAAAAAATTGGAAATGCAATCGGGGATTCCCACATAAAAAGATCTGCTGTTGTATTTACTTTTATTTTCACCAAATGAAAAGAATCTAGAGCAATGGTGGCAATGTGTTATCACAGAGTACCCAAGGAATGGCCAACTGCTGGTGAAATACTACTATCTGAACATTGTGGGCTATTTGTAAAATCTAAATATTTATTTATGCAGATAGACAAAGACTGGAAAGATAGGAGTAGGTCAAAATGTACACACTCATCTTTAATTGGTGACCTTTTGATATTTCATTTTATATGCTTCTGTTTTTAAACATTTTTTTATTGCTTTTGATTGCAAATACACTCTTTCCACCCTAAGGGAAAAATCAAACTCCCAGGAACCTTGCATATCTCTTTCGAGTTGAATCTGTAATTCTGCCGTGATGTGTAATCTTGAAGATCGTTGGCTCAGTTTTCTCCTTAGACAGTCACTCCCTTAAAGGACATGAACTGGCCTTCCCCTCCTCCCACCTTTTGGGCCCTGGGAGCTCAGAACATGTTTGGGCACAGTAAGGACTCGCTAAGTAGCTGAAAGGAATTGGGGCTGTTGTCTGTGACATCAGCCCAAGGGCCTCAGGCCTCACAGAAATGAGGTGAGAGGACCGGGGTGGCAGGAAGGGCCCAGCAAGCCCTTGGCAGGAGTGTAATTCTGGTCATTCCATTTACTCATCTGGCAGTGGTTCCATAACTCGAGTAGCTGATTGCTGTATAAAATGTTTTTGTTTTTTAGAACAAACTATTATTTTGGCTTAACCCTTGATTTTTATTTCTTGCTGTTTGGGGGGCATCTCTTTGTAGAGGCTGTACTGAAGACTAAACTTTTGCTTTTTAAAAAATCCTCCGATCTTTTGTCTTTTCCTTTTATCTCTAATTTTGCTGTTATTTTTAATTTCACTAAGCTGGTGGAGAACGCTTTATTGTCTCTGAATTGGATGAAGTTGGAATTGAACATGCATAGACAATCCCTACTTTGCGATTAAGCATTGGAAATTAATTTGCACCTGAGAAACTGAAGTTCCCTCTGGACTTGCTCGTTCTTTCCCCTTTGCTGTCCTTGGGGCTCTCCTGGCAGGAATGAATTACTTCAGCTTAGCTCCCTACCGGGAGTCCCAGGGAGGACCCAGGGTGCGCTCCCCTTTTGCTTGTCTCGCAGGTTCTGACTCCCGCCTCTCGCCAGTGACAAAACCTGAGGGCTGGTGATGCAGACACCGAGCCAGCTGGTTTCTGGATGCTGGGAGCTCCTGAAAGCAGGAATGGAAGACTCTCCCTTCCATTTCCAGGGAGCTAGTGAGCAAGAGGAAACCGGACCCTAAGCACTGGAGTTGAGAACAAGTGTTAGATGTTTGTCCTACGTGTGAGCGATGATTACAAGATAGTTGTGAGCAGACTGGGGCAGCGGCTGAGTTGAAATCTTCACTGATTAACTGGTCGATTGGTTCATTCATTCCTTCGATCGTTTATTGAGTCAAAGCCTTCGTATCTGAATTCAGTTCTGTGAATGGGCTCCTCACCACTGTGTTTCTGGTTTCCGAGGCACTGAGGGTGTCCCAAACGGAGACGAGGAGGCACAGTGTCGTAATCCTTCTTCAGCTGCTATAACAACACGAGGCAGTGGCTGATTCATAGATAAAATAAACTTACTGGCTTACCGTGCTGGAGGAAGGAAGTCCAAAGCTCAGCTCCAGCATCTGGTGAGGGCCTCCAGCTCTGGCAAAAGGCAGAAGGGCAAGAGAGGGTGAGGGAAGGGTACACAAGGGGACGAACGTGTTGTTATCACAAGTCTACCCCTGTATACTGGCTGTAGTTCACTCATCCTTACCTGTTCTCAGGCTCTTCTCCCCAAACTGCTGCATGGGAGATGAAGTTTCGAACCCACGAGCTTTGGGGGACACATCCAAGCTGTGACACCTACAGGAACGGAGACATTTTTCAGTCTCTGACCTTCCCAGCCTCCTTCCCACTGTATCCCGGAGTCTGTGTCCCTGGATAGCATCCATTGCGTGGGCCGTGAGGTAGCCCTAAGTGGGCCTCGGCTTGGAGCCCCAGCTCGGCGGGAGTGTGACAGCAGAGCCGCCTGGTTCCAATCAGAACTCAACCACCAGGGAACTGTGGACGGAGCCAGAAGGAGCAGCCTGCAGCGTAGCCAGAGGCTGCTGCTCTCGGCAGCCTCTGGGGCCCTCAGCACCTGGAGGTCATCTGCTTAGAGCTCCCCTCCACAGGCCTCCAGGGAGCGCAGCATTAACTTAAGGCTGCAGAGGGAGAAAGAAGGACTGAGAGTGTCCATGTGCAGGCACCCGGCCACATGTCCCTTGAAGCCAGATCTAAGATTAGAGTGGGTAGGTTTCTGGCTCCCAGATCTGCAGTCAAATCCCAAACCCATGCTGTTTCTTGGCAAAACTCTTGTCACAATTTCTCTAACTCAGTTCCACCCTAGTTTGTCTCTGGAAATATTGTAGCTGTCATAATCGTTGTACTAATAAAATACTCATCTGACGACCTATTAGTAAGGCACATTGTTGACAGGAAATGTGCATTTGCCAGATTTCCTATTATATTGTCTATTTCCTGACTCATTTTTCTTGGGAGGGCAGGAGTCACTGCAGATAATAGTGTATTGACAGAGAGAGAAAGCAAGGGGAAGAGATGGTAGGGAGTAAGGGAATTTGGTTCCATTCTACTGCAAAGGTTTCTAGCAGGAAATTCACAGCTCATTTCCTGTCAGTCTGCGCCAAGGAGCACCTGCCCCTCCCCCCTTAAACAGATTGTCCCCAGCCCAGGAGATTGACAACGGGTCATGTGTGACTGCTGACTAGGCAGGAGAGAGTCTGTCAAGGTCCAGGTGAGCATGGGAAATTAACTGTTCTCTTTCTTCCAGGACCTAGTGGAGGAACAAGAAGCCAGAAAGAATCTCATCTTCTAGAAACTTCTTGTCCACACTCTTTTCTCTTTTGATATCAAATAGCAAATGGAAAAGAATCAAATTGCAAATGAAACACCATGGGGAGGCGTTTGCTGGTCATGCAAAGGCCAATGATGTGTTAGAAAACTACGTGACTGGCCAGGCGTGGTGGCTCACACCTTTAATCCCAACACTCAGGAGGCAGAGGCAGGAGGATTGCTGAGAGTTCAAGGCCAGCATGGGCTATCTAGTGAATTCAGGGTCAGCCTGAACTACAAAGTGAGACCCTGTTTTTTTTTTTTTTTTTTTTTTTAAAAACTAAAATAAATAAATAAATAAATGAAAATTACATGAATGGCCCTTTTTGGAATGCCACAGCTGTGCATGGGGATGGCTCTGGTTTAGCTTTTTTCTGCATTGACCCAGCCCAGTACCTACTTGTGGAGCTCTGGATTGGCAGAGCTCTGAGCATGGCTAGTGGTAGGTTCCTGGGAGGGAGATGGCCCAGACCTGGCTGAGGACTTAATGCACCGACTCCATGAAGGACTCAACTCTGACTCCAGTGGCTGCTCTACCTCTCTGGCCCTCCTCCCTCCCATTGTTCTCCCCAGGAAGTACAGAGGCATCCACAGCTGGGAATGAAGGGAGAGGGGAGAAGAAGAAAAGCCAAGGTGACCAGTGTCTGAGTTTGCCCAGACTGTCTCGCCTTGTTTTTTAAGCTCTGAAATCCTACAGCTCCAGGACAACCATGATGGTAGATCATCTTCAAAATGGGAATCAATCTTTTACCCTTCTAGGCCCTGATCTAGGTCTCAGTAGATGAGCAAGGACCTATGTTACCGGGAGGGAGCGGGACAGATATAGATACACTTTATGGAATCTATTACAAATTGTCTTTGGCTAAAGGAAGAGTTTGTTGGCTCAGGTCACTCAAGGTGCAGACATCTTCTGTCTTTCAGACAAAGATGTAGTCGTGTGAGGACAGTACCCCCTTTAGAAAGAGATCCTTGGCATTGAGTCTCCCTACCCGATCACCAGGGAAGCAGTCAAAGCCATGTGGACTGAGAGTGGGGCAAGAGGGCCTCCAGGACCATGGGAGTGCTCTTGCTGGACTGGCCTGGATGGCAGTGGACTGGGCTTAGCTGGTAGGATTCTGTCTTCTTTGGTTTTTGTCCTAACCTTACAGGAGGGCTGGGCCACTGTTTCCTCTTTTCAAAGGCTTTTCCTCGGAACCACAACTGGCTGGCCCCAGGGCCAAGTCCTGATTTTTTCCCCCAAGCCTGGGAAGCAGCCTTTTTAGGGTGACACTTATGAGACACTGAGGTAGGAGAGCTGTTTGAGATGGATGTCATCTTGTCTTTGCACTTGTATTTATCTGGCATTTCCTTCCACAATTTGGGGCTTAGAAATATAAAACTTGCCTTTAATGAATGCCACAAGCTAGAGAACCATAGGAGGCTACAGAGAAGTAAACAGAGGTAGATAAATTCTCTGGAGAGTCAGCTGTGTCCACAGCCTGGGGCCAGGGCTGGAGACACAGGTGAGAGGGAGGGCAGGAGACATCTCCACTCATTGTAGGAGCCTCAGAACTTTTCTTGGTGCCAGGCACACAGTAGGAACATAATGTGTCTCATAGTGTCACTTTTCTAGCACAAGGATTGTGCTGCCACACTGTGCTAAGCACTTCACATACATCGATTTAGTATTCACATGAAGACCAATTTTTTCATTTTAAAATTTTTTGGCAAAGTCCATATAACACAGGTAACTATTCAGCTCTTTGAGGTGCCCAGTGCAGTGGAATTAAGTGCTTCTACCCTGTTTTGCAATCATCACTTCCATCCATCCCTAGAACTTTCTTTCTTTTTTTTAAAAAGTTTTTTGAGACAAGGTCTTGCTTTGTAGTTGAGGCTGGTCCTGAACTCAGCCTGGAGCTCAGCAATCCTCCTGCCTCTGCCTCCCAAGTGCTGGGATTACAGGCTGGTATTACAGGCATGAGCCACCATGCCCAGCATTGTGAGAAGTGCTACTGATTGCTGGTGGGCATGAGTCTCCAGGCCTGGCATTGTGGTATACGGTTATGGGGGATCAAACTCGGTACCTTGTGCTTGCAAGGCAGGCCCCGGAACCACTGAGCTAAACCCCCACCCCTCTAGAACTCTTCCCACCCAGAAACCCTGTCCCTATTAAACAATTTTCCATTCCCTACCCCTTGTCCCAGGTAACCACCATTAAACTTCCTGCCTCTGTGAATTTGGGGACTTCAAGAACCTCAAAAAGAAGTATCAGACTGTGCCTTGAGGTGCATACCTACAATCCCAGCACCTTGGGAGCTGAGGCAGGAAGTTTAAATTTCAGCCTGGTATGGGCATTTTAGCAATTTGGTGAGGATCTGTCTCAGAAAATAAAGGGCAGAGGATATAGCTTAATACAAAGGCCTTGGGTTCAATCCCCAGTTGCTTCAAAAAGAAGAAAATAGTGAAATCTTACAGTATCTGTGTTTTGTGACTGGCTTGTCTCACTTAGCATAGTCTTCCTTCCATTTCAAAGCTGAATAACATTCCATTGTGTGTGTGTATCTTACATTTTCTTTGCTTTTTTTGGGGTACCAAAATGTACTCTGGCCTTTGGGCCCACCAGGTAGGTGTGGTACCACTTGAGCTAAATCCCTGGCCCTGCTTTGCTTATTTGTTGATGGACACTCAGATTGCTGCTACATTTGGGCTGTAGTGAATAAGGATCAGGGCTTGTAAAATAACTTTACAAAATGTGTATGGAGGTTAAAACTATGCTCCAAGGTATCCTAAATCATAAAATTGTCCAAAGGTATTGGCAGGGGAGAGAAATCTTAGAAGCAGCTCACCTGTTAGAGTTTATACCTAAATATTACTTCCAAAGCCTAACGTGGTCATAGGTGAGGCTTTTGGAAGATGCTACTGGGAGGGAGAAGGACAGATTCAGATACATTTTACTACCACAGAGAAGTGATGCTCCTCAGGAATTGGCCCGCTGATGAATTAATAGCAGAATGTGACAGAGTGAGTGAAGCCTGGTCAGAAGACGTGGGTTACTGGGGGCATGGCCTGGATAGATGTGCCACCTCCTCCCTTGATATTTCTCCACTTCCCTCAGCCATGCCATGAGCGCCTTCTTCTTTACCAGGCTCCTCTGTAGCGCCACCCTGCCTTGGAGCCAACCAGCTGTGGAATAAAACCTCCATAAATTGTGAGCCAAAATAAATCTTTCCTCCTGAGAATTGTGGGTGTCAGGTACTGTGTCTCTGTGACAAGAAAGTAACTGAGATGACTCCTCTAGCTCAAAAGCCCCAGTCTGGAAGTGACAGCCTGTCATAGGCATAAACTAGTCCTGGGGCCCTGGTGGAAGAGAGGGGCTTGGAAGATGCCATCTTGTACTGACAGCTGTCCCCAGCAGCCTTTCTACCTTCTGGAAAACAGAGCATGAATCTTTGGTTGGATCATTTGTGAGTCTGTCACACCAACAGGCGCGATAAAATTTGGAGTGGAACTTTTCACGGAGAAAGCTAGAAAAACATGGATATATTCAGGAGGCCCAGGAGTCAGGGGGGAGAGGAGCATCATTTGAATGCAGGCCTGTCTCTGCAGGTTAATCTCACTTTGCAGCTCCTTCAATGTCATGGCTTATCCTGGAGGTTATTTCACAGGCCGCTTCGGTGTGGAAACACATTTCCATAGAGAGCAGATAAAGATCTCTTAACCTTGTATTTTTTCTCCTATCGTCATAAATAGCTCATGCAATGCCACTTCAGTGAGCCTGACAGTTTCTACAATGAGATCTGGATGCAGCAGCCTATCTTCTTGTTATATATAAAAAAGAGTGACAGCATTCATCGTTTACGGTGACATCAATGAAGTGAGCTTGTAGAGGTTTCCCACTCCATCCATTCATAATGCCTTTTATGACTTTAGGCTTTTAAACATGGCACTCGGGTCTATTTTTCAAATGTATAACCATTATTGGCTCTGAAGCCATTCTTCAATATTTCATTTTTCTAAGAGTATCTGGAATATCTTAATTTCTAGGAGGCCTCTCCCTGAGGTAGTCCGTCAGGGGTGACGTTGGTGTGGAAAGGGGGAAAGGAAGAGCCTGCTGGGTCACTGTATCCTTTGGAATACTTCCTTTTGCCTTTCTTTTTACACTTCCCAAACAAAAATACCATAACACAGTGGACCCTAAACACAGCTGTCCACTGTGTGTGCAGCAGTTAGAGCGGGTTATAACAGAGTGTGATGTGAACCAATTCTGACCTGGAAATGTGTTCCCTCTTTGAAGCCATCAAGAATCTGGGAATTCCAGTTGAAGCCGAGCTCTCCAACTACCACTGAGGTGCTAGCTGATCAATGGGTAGCTTCCCGAGAAAATCCACTGCTGACCAGAAATAGCATCCTACTTCCTGAAGGAGTGACCATCGGAACTCAGGTGGAGAATTACTACCAGCAAAACTTCTGGGTGTTTCATTTCTCTGGAGCAAAGCTGTCGCCCATCGGTCACCATTTCATGGCTTGGTCGTGGTATGCAGATCTTGCAAGAGCCAGGAAAGGTCAGGTTCAGGCTGGGCTCATGGGCTGGGAACAGTCTCTCTGGGCAATGGGTCTCTTGGACAGGTGGAGGACAGTCAACGTAATTATCGAAGTGACATAGAAAGGACAAGACCTGAACACTGATCGGGGAAGGAAACAGCTGAGTGCCCTGAGCCGCCCACACGCGTCCTTTGAGGACATGTTGTGGACATGTCAGCCATGCCAAGGATGGGAGCATTTGACCTCTTTTAGCAACAACAATCCTTTCTCTTGCACATACTTCTCTAATTACAGATGAGTTCCTGAAGGGTCAGCAAAGCTAAATAAAATTGATTCTCTCTCTGTAGTATTAAAGATGATAAATGTGTTCAAGCAAGGGCTTCCAAAGCCTATTTGCTGATTAGAAAAGGCAAAATAATTGTGTGATAGTGACTAATATATGTCAGGGATCATGGCAGAGTTGGCCTCTTTACACAAATGCTGCAGGTCTGATCTTTTGGAGATAACTATCATCGGATGTCTGTGTTTCACGGACTAACCTTGGGCAGACCCAGGCTGTTACTAGGATTCCTGGATCGACTCTGCTATGAATGCTTTTTCTTTCCTTCTTTTTTTTTTTGAGACAGGGTCTTGCTTTGTGGTTCAGGCTGGCCCTGAGCTCAGCCTCAAACTCAATTCATAGCAATCCTCCTGCTTCTGCCCCCCAAGTGCTGGGATGACAGGCGTGAGCTACCACGCCCGGCACTGTGGTATGTGGTACTGGTTGCTGCTGGGGTGAGTCTCCACAGCCAGTACTGTATATGGTTACCGGGGATCGAACCCGGGCCCTTGTGCTTACAAGATAGGCACTGAAACCACTGAGCTAAATCCCAGCCCTGCTCTTTCTGTTATGGAGTTCTGTTTCCTTAATGGCAGTGACCAGGCCCCATGCACTTGTCCCCTCGTGCCTGGCACAGGTCTTGGCACAGAGGAGGCACATTGCATTCATTCAACTGCACCATGGGCGAGAAGGGAGTGGTAGTCATAGCTTTTGATTCCAGCTAGGACTTATAGACTGAAACTTGAGGAAATCACATAATTTCTGAGAATCTATTTCTACATGTTTGGAGTGTGATTAAATAATACTTATATGAAATGAATAGGGTAAAGTATTTAGTTTGATTCATAGGAAATCACTGATATTTAACTTTTTCAAACTTAATAAACAGTCACCTTGTATGGGCCCAACTAATACGTGTTAGTTATTTATTACTGCAAAATAAACTGCCACTCAATTTAGCAGCTGAAAACAACAAACATTTATTATCTCCCAGCTTACATGTCAGGAATCCAGAATGGCTGTGCGGAGACCAATGCCTGATGTCTCCAGCCAGGCTGCAGCCAAACTGTGGGCCAGGGCTACGCTTTATCTGAAGACCCAACTGGAGAGAGACACCAGAGTAATGTAACAGAAGCTCATGTTGTTGGACAGGCTTCAGCTCCTCACAAGCCAAGGGAATGTGGCGAGGCCACTTCTCCACAGGCTGCCTCAAGACACAGCAGCTGGCTTCTCCCAGAGCAAGGAGGTACGGGGACACTCACGACAGAGGCCATAGTGTGATTCTGGGAGTGACATTTTATTGCTCCTTCACGTTCTGTTTGTCAGCAGTGAGCTGGCAAGACCAGCTTCCACTCAATGAAGAAGTGTCACTCCACTATATGGAAACCAAGAGAGGGGCATCGAAGGTCATCTCAGGACTTCCTGTACACCATGTGACACTTGGTGTGGAATCTGACATACAGACCTCAAGAAACAGTAAAAAGTGGGGAAAGAATTCTAGTACCGAAAGCATTTTTAATTGGAATAGAGCATTTCTTCTCCCATGAGTTGATGTGGATGGAGTAGTCTGGATAAAAATTCGCAATGGCAGCAGTCCCAGAGAACCCCCTTCCTATGAATGCTTTTGGCACGCACCTCCTTGCACTCTGGGAATCATCTTGCCAGTAGATTCTGGGATCATTTCGTCAAAAGATTCTGATGGTCTCTTCTTTCTTCCTTTTCTCTCTCTTCCCTTCTCTCCCTCTCAGCCTTTCTTTTGTTCTTTTTTCCCTTCAGTCCCATGCACAAAACCAGGGTATTCACACTGAGCAGTATCTCCGACCCTTTTTGTTTATATTTTAATATTTTGAAATATTGCCTCACTAAGCTGTTAAGTTGCCCAGACTGGGCTCAAATTTCACGTTTCCTCCTGCCTCAGCCTTCCAGGGTTCTGAGATCACAGGTGTGATACCACCATAGCCAACCAAGAGGCTTTTCAATGCCCAGGGCAAAGCTGGGATGGGGCGGAGATGCAAGTACAGAAGAGAGTAGAGACTTGTAGAACATAAACTGGGGCTGGCTTGCCTGACCCTGGAGTGCTGGAATGTGGAGTGGACTGAGATACCTGAGTCAGAAGTTCCTTCCTGGGCACAGGCCCTTCTGAGAGCAGACGCTAGAGCAGTGGGAGGAAGAGGGGAAAGAGGAGCTACTTTACCTTAGGCCGGCTGGGTGCTTTTTGAGTGTGCCTGCTGCACTCCCAGCTCCATTTCTATCAAGGAGGAAGCCTCTAGGGCAGAGCCAGTGATAGTATGTGGTTTAGGCAAACTCACCAGTGCTGTTAGCGTGGCATTTTATAGCCCACAGTTGTTTTGTGTGCTTAGCGTCTGTGCTAACTTCTCAGAGCAGGATCTCTTTGGTGCTCCCAAAATGGCTGGAAAGCGCTTCTGCTTCTTTATCACCATTGGTAAACAAGGGGATTGCTCAAGGCCACCAAGAGGGAGGCTGCAAGTCTACCTCTACCTCCCACAGCCACACCAGGAGGCATAACATGCCCAGACCATTGGCATCTGCGATGCTAAAGAATCCACTGCAGCAATGTGTCCAGTGTATATTCTGGGTCCTTAAACTTAGTTACTTTCTGCTGATGGTTTCACTGTCACCAACTCAGTCCCTATCCAGGTGCACGGGCCCCAGGGGAGCTGTGTAAGAGCCAGAGGTGTGAGGTGCCTTGGAGGCTATAAGTCAGGAGGCCTGAATCTGGCTTTCTTCCTGGCTCTGGTGTGGGCAGGTCTTTCCCGATTCTCTCTAGTGGAAGCATTCACACTGGGCCTGAGGCCGGGTGCCTTCCGGGGTTTCACTGTCTCTATGGCTTCTCACTGTGGCAGCCTCCTCAAGTTTTGTCCCTAACAATGCCTGCTGGGGGAAGGCAGGCAGCAGGTCCATGCACTTGGCTTTCTTCATCAGCTGCATCCTAACGCTTTCTATGGCACTTACAAATGCTAATGTGCATGAAAGTTCTTTACACCTGGGTAGTACCAACACACACATAAGAGTTTTCTTTCAATTCATTCTGATGCAATTGAGGATCAGGCTAGCTCCTCAATTGGAAAGCACTGGTCAGGTCATAGCAGATTCCAGAAGACACTCAGGGAATGTTGACTCCCCATTCTGTCAGAACCCCATTGAGCCCACTGGATATCCCTGCATGCACCACGTTGGTGGAAGTAACCAACTCCAAACTTCAGGGGTGCTCAAGCAAAGCCAGGGAGAGGGCATAAACACGGCATAGGCATTAACTTGGTGTATTTATACCCCCAAGTACTTCACTGTCATCAGGAGCAGCCCCTTCATGAGATATAAGTAATTTGTGCAGGCTGATCCCGATTTTCTCATTAATATGCAAATGAGGCATGCCAGTTGTTAGGTTAGAAGAAAGCTGTCATGTTTATTGTGACAGATTTAATGGATGTGTTTGGATTGTGCATTCAATGTGTTTTCAAGAGCATGTCTTATCTTTGTTTAGGCAGTAAATCAAAAATGTAAACAACAATTCATTAGCATCTGTCAGAAGTGTAAAGCCACATTGTTTCACTTGACAATCTTCCCAGAGGTAGGGGAAAAATACCTATATGTGACTTATTCAAGATTAGTTAGAAATTGTACCGGCTTTTTCCTTCTTTTTTGGCTCACCAGTGTGTGGGCAGTGATTGAAAACAGCGGCTCTGCTTGGAGAGCTATGAGGGTCACAGGGCTGCTGCAGGGGCCAGATGACTCCATTCCTGATGTACCTTGTGGTACCTGCACAAGCTTGTAGCCTCAGAGACCTGGGGTCTGGTATGATTCTTGTTGAAAACAAGATCAGGCAGGGATGGCAAGTTGTCTCTTTCCACAGAACCTCCCAAGCAACCTGCTTGGGAACAACAGTGGAACTTAGACCCTTATTAGAAAGTGAAAAATAAGCTGTGTGTGCAGGTGCAGGTCTGTAATCCCAGCACTCCAGAGGTTGAAGCAGGAGGATTGTGGTGAGTTTGAGGCCAGCTTGGGCTGCATAGTAAGATCTTGTCTTTTTTTTTTAAAACATAACAAATACAGTTAGAGAGAAATACAGTTGGAATATCACAATGTGATTAAAGAAGAAAATAATTCAGATTTTTTTGGAGATGTGGTCTCCCTATGTAGCCCAGGCTGGCCTCAAACTACAGATGAGCCTCCTGCCTCAGCATTTCGAGTGCTGGGATTATTACAGGTATGCACTGGTCAGACGTTAATAGTTTGTTTTTGTATGTGGTTTGAAAGTTTGGCCTCTATACTTATTTCTGAGCTTTCCAAGGGCCAAAGCAAAAGGAGGGACATTTGAAGTTCGAAAACTCATTTTTTTTTTTTTTTTTTAGGTTTTTTGAGACAGGGTCTCGCTTTGTGGTTCAGGCTGGCCCTGAGCTCAGCCTCAAACTCACATCACAGCAATCCTCCTGCCTCTGCCTTCCGAGTGCTGGGATTACAGGTGTGAGCCACCACGCCTGGCACTGTGGCATGTGGTACTGGTTGCTGCTGGGGGTGGGTCTCCACACCCAGTATAGTATGTGGTTACCGGGGAATTGAACCCGGGCCCTTGCGCTTGCAAGAGAGGTGCCGGAACCACTGAGCTAACTCCCCGGCCCCTGAAAACTCATTTTTAAGTTAAAAAATTTACTCTGCCTGAAAACAAAAAACTTTTAAAAAGCAATAATGGAGAGGAAAAAAAATTACTCTATTTAGGAGAAACAGATATTTTTATGAGACTTGGCTCTAAATGTTTCATAACAGTTTACTGAATTGTGTGGCCCTGGGGCTGGCATGCAGGTCTGGGATTCACTGGCCTTGTTGGGTATAAATTAGGATCTACTGGGGAGTACAGTTCAATTTTCCCTGAATGTTCCGTTCCCTCTGGCTTCTCTCAGCATTTATACCTGCCTCTCAGCACTGGCCCCTTGATCCTTCTTTCCTTTAAAGACAAACTCCTGGGAAAGTTTCTGTCCTCCTGTCCTGTTTGCATCCTCGCTTCCATTTGGTCTTCCTGCTGCTCCGTCTCAGGTTGCCCTTTCCCATGAGCTGCTTCCTGCCTAGGGCTTCCTCCTCCGACAGACTTCTCTTCCTCGGAGCTGGGTTTCCCAGTTTCCTTGCTGTCTGAGGGGTGGCTCTTGGTCACCTGCTCCTCTTCCTGGGTCTTCTTGCTTCTTTCTTAGTGTCACTGTTTCCGTTCTACCCTGGTTTGTTCTTCTGAGCGTCAGCCCTGCATGCACAGGTGCTACTGGGAACCTCTGAGAGCATGGAAAGGCCCTAGAGACACTTGGTCCCTTCCTTTCCCAGGTGCCTTTGCCTGTTTCTCACTTGGCCTCCTCTGGGACCTGTCACTCCTGCCACCCTCAGCATCTCACTTCTCACCTGGACATGATATTTACATGTCTTGCATGCCACGCCCTCCCCTGCTGCAGGTAGAAGACCAAGATCAAGATGGTGGCAGATCTGGTGTGTGCCTACAGCCTGATTCGGGGTTGAAAGCTGGAGCCACTTCACTGTGTCCTCATGTGGAGGAGAGCGGAGAGAAAGAGAAAGCTATCTCCCTTCTAGGGACCCTGATTCCTCATGGAGACTTTACCTCTTGACCTAATGAGCCTCTGAAGGCTGTACTTCCTGAGACCATCCCCTTTTGAGGTGAGAATTTTAGCATATGAATAGGGGACCCAGAAACATTCATCCATAATAGTTTTCATTGCTTCATCCAAGTGACCTTGGAAAAGGTCATCTATTCCTTCTTAACTGCAGGACCCAGCTGTGCTCCTCAGCCTGTCTCACCAGACCTCTCTGGGTCCCAACACCAGCGAGTGCTGCCTTCTCCTCCGCCCTTTTTCCTTGTGCAGATTCTGTGATTTCCTACGTGCCAGCAGCCTGATCTCGGTGCTGCTTCCTCCCAAGTTCCTCTCCCAGAGCCTGCCCTGTAATCGAGGTACGACCAGCCTAAATACTCCTCCTGCTTGGGCCCTTGCGGTGGCCTCAGTCCCTCTAGGCTTCACTTCAGTTCCCTTCTCTGTGCAGATTTGCCCCACGGTCGAAGCCCACCCAGTCCTCTGAGAAGCAGCCCCATCTATGTGGCCTCCGTCGAGGTGGGGCTCCTCCTGTGTCAGCTTCTCCTACAGCAGCTTATAAAGGTGCTTTGTGCCACCCACCTCTCCCTCGTCTCGCTCTCTCCCGTCCTTCGGTCAGAGCTCATGGTCTCCAGAAGACTTCTTGAGGCTCTTGTTGGTGCCCTGTGTTCACCTCTCCTGAGCACTTGACCCATTATTTTGGTTTTGTGTCCCCCTCCAGGCAGCGACCAGCCTCTCACCTTACTGCAAATCCGGCACACATTGGGCCCTCAGTGAAGGATGATTGAGAGCTTTTGTTCTTCAGTCACCTCTTCAGCTCGTGTCCCTAATCTTGGGATATCTACAGTTTCTGGCTCTCAGGCTGGTGACTAGAGGGGCCATGTGACAGCTGAGGACCCAGGGTTGGGGGAGAACAAGGGTGGCGCAGGGGGGCTGGGTCTTCTAGTGAGGATGATGCAAACAGGGAACCTCTGCATGGGCTGTAAGGCTGTGGCTTGTCCTGAATAGAGGCCCCAAAAGCAAAAGATTGTATTGCACCGCCACTGTGGGATTGCCCTCCCCCAGTCCTGTCCCCTCCCTCCAGGGGACTAGGAAGCTTGTAACAGGGGGCTTGGGGGGTGGGGCAAAGGAGAAGAAGGTTAAGAACCTCATCAAGATTTAAACCCAGAGCTAAAAGGGTGCACGAACCTTCCAGTACCACTTGAAATCCAGCTCCACATTTAGTGGGAATTAAAGTAATTGATGAATTTGCACTGGAGATGTAAGATCACATAAATAAAGAGCTATGAGTCCTAAAAATAATACTGCTGGCTTTCCTTTTTTAAAAAATAAGGTAAAGATCAACATGTAACACACCCTAGAGGCTCTGAGTCAAGCAATTAGGAGACTGGAGAGACCTGGACGATGAAAATGTTTATTCAGAAATCAATAGATTTATCCTAAAAGGGGTTAGAGAACCGCAGGAGTAAAAGCTGGTCCCGCTGCAGCCCCCAGAGTTGCTCTGGGCAAGGGAGGCTCCAGGCAGTGAGAGGTTAAGGTATGGATTTTAACTCTGGATTTGAAGGAAGACCCCTGGGTGAGCTTTTCATTGTGTTGACTAAAAATGTTTTAAAAATCAATATAATAGTGTATAAAAGGATCTTCTACAGATCGAGGCAATCCCATCCACAGGAAGTGGGCCGAGGTGAGTGATGGGAGAGGAGGGTATTTAATCCTTCCAGGCTTGCAGCTAATGAGGCGGGAGGACCTGGGTGATTCTTGGGGCATGGGCACGTGGAGAAGCTGTTTCTAAAGAGTGCTAATTGCTTCCCCAGGAGCAGGTAATACAGACCTGGCCCTTCCCATCAGCTATGCTTTGACCAGAGATAGAGATCACATAGTTTCTTTGACCCAAAATGGGTCCAAGTCATAAACTATGCAGTCATATCATAATTATGATAATGACAAAGAGTCAATCAACAAACATGAACCAAAGCTGCCATAAGCCAGGAGCTGGGCTTTGTGCCACAGGGATAGATATAAAGGTCATGAGGCCAGAAGGTGGCCCTACGACTCTGATGGAGTGGGCTTTCAACTTTTTTAGCCTTGACCCATTGGCACAAATACATATTATACTGCGATCCTCTGCACATTCATGTATTTGCTAGAAAAAAGTCTCGAATGACTTAGTTTGGATGATGTTCTCTGATATTTTCTATTCTAAGTTATGTTATTGAAAAGAAGTGATGCTTGCAATTTTCAAAATTGATTTTATGAACCACTACTAATAAATAGTGACCTGATATTTTAAAAATCGGAGAATAAAAAGTGATTGAAGAGTGGTTGGTACGCACCTGTGATCATTACACTCTAGGAAGCTCACTTTGGGGTGTGGAAAGTTCAGTCCCTGCTGAGGCAACTTATTGAGACCCTGTCTCAAAACAAAACAAATAAAACCAAAAGGAAGATGAGCGCTGCAGACGTAGCTGAGTGCAAAGGCCCTGAGTTCAATCTAGAATATGACAGAACTGTGCCACCTGCCGAGGTCCTCCTGACCTGGGGAGTTGGGAGCCTGTCATAGAGGAGCAGATGTCAGAGCCTGGGTTGATGCTCTGCGTTTAGATAGACTGAGTTGGGAAAAGCCTAATGTGTGCAGTGACACATATAAGTTGTCACGTTCTCATTCATAGATTGAGTGGTAAGACGCTTGTCAAGGGGCTTTTCCAGGGATGACTACATTGGGTAATTCTGGCACCTTTGTAACCTGGTGAGACAAGGTATTAGGCACATTTTAGTTGTGCAGAAACAGAGAGTTCGAGGAAGAAAAGACTCTGTCCTGGGACACACAACTCCTGGGCTGCGGCAAGACCAGGTGTGAACTGGAGTTTGCACAATCATAGACGCCGCGTACCCCTTCGGCGAGAAGCTTGGAGTCTCTGCTTGGCTCTGGTGACCAGCCCCTCCTTCTGCTCAGGTGTGGCACTGACTGACGAGCCTTTGTGTGAATATCACACGGACTCTCTCCTGGCTTCCTCCCTCGGGGACACCTGAACCTCGTGACCTGATGCATCTCGTCAGACTCGTGGGTGACCCTCTCGCTTCCCTGTGATCTAACCTCCCAGCCTGATGCCACGGTTAGAGTCACATCCTTCTGTTCTCTGAATGCAAGATCTGTTCTCTCCCACCCACCAGCTTCCTCTGTTTGACTTCCTTTCTCTCAAGGAACTTACAATTTAATCAGGAGTCCCTAATAGTACACGCATTCTAAATCGCAATCATTTATTGCATCTAGCCTGGGGCTTTTCTGTCTGTTAGAAATATCAGGGTTATTTCCTTCTTTTAAGAGTTTATGTTAAAAAAAAAAACTTTACAAATAATGTTTGCTGTTTAATGTTCTCCCCTGAAATATCAATCTGCAAAAATATAGAAATCCTTTTTTACAATTCATCTTAAGGATAGAGTTCCAGTTTCTTATAATGTAATGAATGTACTGCAGATAATGGTCCAATAGTGCAAACGAAAGGCGCATATAATCAAAATGATAATGGAGCGTATTGTACTGCTTGTATAATAAAATCCATACCAATATGGAAATCATATCTCAAGGCAACATTCCTCTCTTTGATTTTTGTAATAATTGTACATGTAAGAGCAGGGCAGCGAGAAGTGGGGGGAACAAAGGCCTTTATTGCTTCATTAGGCAGCTGGCGTCCTGATGGTCCAGCCTGTCAACAGCCGTCCCTTAATTTCCAGGGGAACTTCTCCTCTTCCTGCAGAAATGATTTACTGTTCACGTCAGCTCCCTCCTCAGCCCATTCTCTGTGAAGAGTCACATGACATGAAATGGGCTTGCAAGGTCTGTTTCGATTAGCACCTTCTCCCTGAAGGGTCACAGAGTCTCTGAGGTTTTAGGGAGACCAGAGTTTGGGAGGGAGGGTAGGGAGGGAGTGATGGGGGAAGACCGTCCTTGGTAGAGCCTCTGAGCCTGGCCTGGATGTATCTCCCCGGAAGGAAAGCAGGGTGTGGGGCTGTGTGCTCGAGAGTCTGTACCTTATGTGTGGAGGAGATGTCTCCTCTCAAATTGCAATGACTTGAATATGACCTTGACTTTGACCTCTTTGAACTACCAAAGTGGCAGACAACACATCCACTGCCTTCTCCAGTGTTGGAGAGTCTGCTTTGCCGTGTATGCAAACTGGGAAGGAAGAAGCAGGCCTGGGGGGGTGGGTTTGGAGGGAACCTTCAGAGGCCAGCCACAGAAGGAACCTCATGGCTGATGTGCTCTACTCAGTGTCAGCCTCAGCCGCCCTCCCCAGCCCTGTCCTGTGACTACCCAGGCTGCACCTGACCTCTGCTCGCAGCCCCATCCTTTCTCCAGCTTTGGGCAACCCTGCCCTCTGGGAGAACCAGCCTCCTCTTGGAGCAGCCCGGGGCACAGCTGATGGCAATGACATTCACACTCGCCAGCATGTGCTCGACTGCAGTATCCCTGTGGTTTCTCCCACACCCCTTTCAGGTGGACATTTTGTTATCTCTGTTTTACAGAGGGGGACACCAAGTCCTTCGTGTCCAAGGTCACAAAGCTCGTAGGCAGTGGTGAAGGGAGGGCCTAAGTGCTGGTGAGCTCAGTGTTTCCGGGTCTCCTGGAGGTAAGGCAAGTCAGGTTGTGCGTCCAGTGCCTGAGAAGCACACACTGAGACAAAGACGCTGGAAGTCGCTGTGGGGTCACGGTGAGCTTGGACCTAGTTCCTGAATGGTGTACACATGGCCACTTTCCCTCGCCCAGTGAGTCTCAGGGCCACACCTTCTGTGACACTGGACAGGGTGGGCTGCCAAAAAGAACCCCATCACTGTGTGGAGGGGGCAGGGAATGCCAGGTGCTAGGTCTGAGAAGGTAGGAAGAAGCTTGGAGGTCCAGAGCTAGAATGGGGGAGTCTGTGAAGATGACCTTGGCATGTCCTACGATGTCCTGGACTTCTCAAAGGCCACCGATGACCAGTCATTGCTGGAGGAAGGTGGGTAGAAGGGCCACACAGATGGAGCAAGATGCTGAAGCATCGCTTTCCAGAGCAGGAGGCTATCTTTTGGAGGTATCACTATTAATCCCGGCCTAGGGATACCACCAGAGCCCGAGTGCCGAGTCCTTACTGTATACGAAGGCCCAGAGTAGGGAATGAAGCACCTAGGCCACCAGAAAAACAGGACAGAGGGGATTCAACAGAGGCCAGGTCTCTATTTTCAAGACTTCTGGCCAGAATGTCAGGCTCCCCACGCCCAGGGTTGCCTGCAGAATGATCTCAATACTTGTGTGCAGACTGAGGCCCTGAGAAAGGGTCCTGGGCCCCACCTTCTCAGCTTCACTCTGGCCAGCTCCAAACAGATCTGGAAACACTCATTTTTCCAGGTGAGGAGGAGGCAGGAGGTTTTGTGGTGACGACCCCTCCCCTGCCCCACTGAGTTTAAATTGTGGTTCTCTCCATTTTCTAGCTCTGGGGCCCTGGCCAAGGCGCCTTTCTGAGCCACAGTGTCCTTTGTAGCTAATGTGGAATAACAGGAATACTTCCTGCAAGGAGGCGTGAAGAGGATGGAGCGAGTGCGCCAGGTAATGAACAGCAGCCTTTCGCACTCCAGGGGCCTCAGCCATCTGTCATCTGGCAGGGACAGCAGGCTCACCTGCCTGGGGCCTGACCTGCGCAGGAGGTGATGGCAATACAGTGGGCAGGAGGGGGAGTAGGAGGGGGCTGGCATCTTGTAAGCCTGCCAGGTGCTGTGGTGACACTGGGACACTTACAGCCAGGGAAATGGCCTGCTGACCACCCCTAGCTATATCCCTTTCCCAGAATTACCCACGGCCACCTTGTCCAAGGTCAGGCCCCCTCCCTAAGGGTGCCGTCCCCCTGAGCCATGGTGGGTCCGCAACTCCTCAGATCCCCACACTTTGCAAGGGCACCGCCTGGGACCAGCATGGCAACGTTCTTACTGATCAAATTCTCCAGTGGTCTAACCCTTGCCTTCTACAGGTATGATTGTGAAGACCCCTTAGCCACACTCCACCATGCACAGTGCAGTCTCCTGGTGAGTCGTGAGACCGCCCAGTGATCCCTGTCCTAACCACTCCATACCCTTGAACTCATTTGCATCGCTGAAATCTGCCAGGATTATGAGCCCACTTGTAAAAGAAGAAAGTGGAAACACAGAGAGGTTGAGCATCTCTCAAGTATCGCACAGCTAGTTACTGGCTTACTCTTTCATTTTTAGAAAACTGTATAATAACAGCACAAAAGTAAGACTAGGTGTGAACCATTGGAATGTTTCTCAAAGTCTTCTGAGAAATCCCTCCATCAGAATCCGTAGGGCTGCTTATACAAACAGATTTTGAGGGCCTGATTAAATCCAAATCGCTAATTTAACAAGCAAATTAATACAAGCATCAGTGAGCTCTGAGGAGAACCTTTCACTGCAGGGAAATCTGGAAGAGACATTGGGGATTGACAAATACTTTTGAACACAGTTGAAGAAATAAGGCTTTGAAAGTCAGGTCACCTTGTCCAAGTTCACGAAGGTATCAGAGAGAGCTGGGTCTGGACTCGAATTTCCCAGCGCCTAGGACAGACAAGTTTTTACATGCCATATGTACACACTACTTACCTGCCTCACATGGACAGAACACCATTATTTTTGGTATTTAAAAAACAGAACAAAATCTTGAGGCTGAGGTTGCTAGTCCAGTGTGTGTGAAGCCCTGAGTTCCATCCCCATTGTGGGAGGAGAAAAATAAAGTCTTTTCAAAATATTATGTAAAATACAAAAACTTATCATTCTAACTTTTTGTTTTTTGAGACAAGGTCTTGTTATGTAGTTTAGGGCTATGTTGAACTCACTCTGTAGCCCAGGGTGGCTTCTAATTTGTGGCAGTCCCCTTACCTCAGTCCCTCAAGAGCCAGAAATTCCAGTGTGTACCTCCATGCCCAGCAGTACTAACCCCTTTCAGGTATATGGTTCATGTCGTTAAATACATTCCCACCGCTGAGCAGCCATTATCACTCTCCACCTCTAGAACTTTTTCATCTTGCAAAACTGAAATTCTTTCCCCATTACACACTCTTCATTTTCTTTTTCCCCTGCCTTTGGCAACTTCTATTCAGCTTTCTTTTTTTTTTGAGACAGGGTCTCGCTTTTATAGTTCAGGCTGGTCCTAAGCTCAGCCTTGAACTCCCAGCGATCCTCATGCCTCTGCCTCCCGAGTGCTGGGATTAAGGCATGAGCCACCACGCCTGGCATTGTGGTATGTGGTTCTGATGGCAGGTGGACGTGAGTCTCCATGCCCTGCACTGTGGTCTGTGCTTACTGGGGATCGAACCCAGGCCCTTATACTTGCAAGCCAGGTGCTGCAGCCACTGAGCTAACTTCCTGGTCCTTCTATTCAGCTTTCTATGTCTGTGAATTTGGCTTTTTCTAGGCAACTGATAGAAGTTGAATCCTATTCTATTTATCCTTTTGTGGCCGGTTTATTTCTCTTTGTATAATGTCCGCAAGGCTCCTCTCTATTGTGTCATCAGTCAGTTTCCTTTGTACCGAGGCAGAATGATATTGGCTGGAGAGACTCACTTTGTTTATCCTTTGTTGTTGGTGTTTGTTTACTCACTCCATTTGGGTCATTTTTACCTTGTGGGTATTGTAAATAATGCTGCTATGAATGTTGATTTATAAATACCTATTTGAGTGTCTGCTTTTATTTGTTTAAAAAGAAATATCCCTGGATATGGAGATCATTTGATAATTCCATGTTTGAGCTTTGAAGGAACTGCCAGTCTGCTTTTCATAACAGCTGCATGGCTTTGCAGCATTGTTAGCAGTGCCGAAGGGATCCAGTTTGCCCACATCCTCGCCAACACTTGCTCTTTTCAGAGAGCCAGAATCCCAGGATGTGAAGTCACTTCTCCCTGTGGTCCCTTCCTGTATTTTGAAGAAAAATCCCAGTTGGAAGTCCGGAATTCCCAGAGCCAGTTTCTTGTCTTCCTATCTTTCTTTCTTTCTCTCTCTCTCTTTCCTTCCTTCCTTCTTTCTTTCTTTTTTCTTTCCTCCCTCCCTCCCTCCCTTCCTCTCTCTCTCTCCTTTCTTCTTTCCTTCCTTCCTTTCTCTCTCTCTCTATCTCTCGCTTTCCTCCACAGTCCTGGGGATCAAACTCAAGCTCTTGCCCTTGTCAGGCAGACTCAGCACCACTGAGCTATATGTCCTGCTCCCCCGCTGGGGGCAGCTTCATCCTGTCTCATTGCAAAAGTGTGGTGAGGAGGCCTGAGTGAGCAGTGGACAGCAGGCTCGAAGTGTTAGCTCCCTCATCTGGGCTTCAGTTGAGTCACTGACTTCCTGGACGTTGGCTTCCTTAAATTCATGTGTTTGTTAGCTTTCTGGTGCTGGGACAGAGTTCTTAAGACAAGCAACTAAAAGTGGAAAAGATTTCTTTTGGCTCATACCTTCGGAGGTTCAGTTTCTGGTCAGCTGGGTCTAAGGCAGAAACAAGGTGGAAGGATGTGAGGAGAAAAGCTGTTCACCTTCTGGAAAATCGAGAGCTGGAAAGGACAGAGGGGAAGAGAGAGAGAGACAGAGACAGAGACAGAGAGAAAGAGACAGAGAGAGAGAGAGACAGAAAGACAGAGAGACAGAGAGACAGAGGAGACAGGCAGAGAGACAAAGAGACAGAGTTTATGTTTTCCAGCTTCCTCCTTCTGCTTTTACTCCATCAGGGTCCCACCCTAGTGGATGGTGCTGTCCACATTCAAGATGAGTTTCTTATCCATGTGGCCCTATGAAATGGCCGCTGGAAATACCCTCACCCAGCTGGATGGCTTTGCTTAGGCTCGTCTGTCTTAACATACACACTGGCTCTGAAGCTGGTGCACAGCTTACTTCAAGACATCATCAGAAGCATCTAAACTCCCTGCTTCTCCCTTCCTCTCTCTCTCTCTCTCTCCCTCTCTCTCTTCTTTCCAGCTCTCTACTTTCCACCCTTCATAAGTGTGAAAGTTTGTGGTTTACAAACACCTTCCTATGCTTAATTCATTACCTGTCATTTCCCTTCTCATGAAACCAGAAGTTCTTCTAGGTCCATGTACTGGGTATACATTTTCTCATTTTAATAATTTTAACCTATGTATTTTACAGCATCGGTATTAACCTGCCTGTAAAAGAGAAGAAACTACTGCTGGACAAATGTTGGGTGTTCTGCTCAAAGGAAGACTGAGATCTGTCTCCTGGTTGCTGCCACCATCTTCCTAGTGGAGAGTTGAGGCGACCAGTAGGAGTAGGGTCTTTAGCTCTAGACAGTGATCGCTGCTTCACCCTGGGCCATCCCAGCGGTGGCTGGCCAGGGTTTCCAGGTGCTGGGCCTAGGGGCTATCTTGCCTGAGCTGAAGTTCCATGGCACAAGTGACTCCCACATGACTTCTTTCCTTGTCCTTGCACTGTAAGGTAAGAGCTCAGAGGCTGGATTTCTGATCTTGACTCTGTCACATCTGAATATGGGGCCCCTTGGATTTTGGCTTCTTCTATAAAATGATGCTATGTACCCACCTGGGCCATTGGGCTGTTGTGAGTCCACTCCATCAGTTCTTTGTGAAGATGACTTGTGCATGTCAAGAGGCATATATGCTACCTACTAATCAAGAGTGCAAGATGTAGGATAAAATTGTGGTTTTTTTTTTTTTTTTTTGAGACAGGGTCTTGTTTTTTATTTTTGTAGTTCAGACTGGCCCTGAGCTCACTATGTAGCCCAGGCAAGCCTGGAACTCACAGCAATTCTTCTGCTTCTGCCTCCCCGAGTGGCGGGATAATAGACATGAGCCACCACACCTGGCATTGTGGTATGTGGTACTGATTGCTGATGAGCATGAGTCACCTTGCCTGGCATTATGGTATGTGGTTCCCAGGGATCGAACTCAGGATCTTGTGCTTGCAAGGTAAATGCCAGAACCACTGAGCTAAATTCCCAGCCCTAGAACTGATTTTTTTGCTTGGAAAGTTTGGGTGTTTTTGTAGAGGCACTGTCATGCATGAGTGTTTCAGTGGCTTATTGTTTCACTTGCTGTGTAAAACAGTAAGACACGAACCCTGTTGAAGCCCATCAGCAATCTCCTCACAGCCCTGAAAGTTGATTTCCTTTGTTGTCCTTTTACCTCCCGAGGGTTAGTCTGAGTCATCCAACACTGGGATGGCAGCTTAGAGTTAAAAAGTTAATTATTCTTCTTTATCATATCGAAGACACTTAATTTTTTTCTAGTGATTTACTCTGCTTTGTAATTATAGATGTGGTGATTAGAATGTGTTATATTCTTCATTACAGATTTAAAAAAATACGATTTATCCCCATCACCGATTTAAAATTCTTCCTTTATAAGTTTTATTCCTGTTTTTGTGACAGTGTTCAGGGACTCTGGCCGAGCTCAGTGCTTCTATGGGGGCCATTAGAGTAGCTATGTACATACATAATTAAGGAATTTCAAAACACAAATTACTGCCTTTGGGGCCAATAGCCAGCACAGTTACCATCTATCATGTCAGCTCTTGAAACGGTGCTGTGTGTGTTTGGTGAAGTAAATTAACATACAACAACTTTGTTTAAAATAATGCTCAAATTTAAGATGTTGCAAGAAGTAGGAAAAACAAACAATAAAGGCATCCAGGGAGACTAAAAATCACATGTTTAAAGAAGGAGAGAATTCCTGCTTGGCATCGCTCATCACCTGTGGATTTCAGCGGAAAGCTGTCCACAGGCTCAGTCCCTCTTCACCTCTTTCTTGTCTGTTCCGACTTTGGTTCCATTTGCATCACCTCCGAGTGGACCTTGGTCTGGGGAGGCACATGGGATGCTCATCTGTGTCATATACTTTATCCTTTGGAAGCTTATTGTCATAAAGACAATAGAAGAGCATTTTCTGGGTTTGGGAAACCTCCTCCTATGTGCCCAGTAGTTGAAGAGGAGCAGTCTCAAAGCCCAGCTCAGTGGGAGGGCTGCCTCTGGCTTTTATGTCCAAGCTGGGACTTTTGGACTCAAAAGCCTGCTTCTGGTTTCAAAAGTTGGTCCCTTCCCAACATTATAACATTAAAGTTTTTTTTTTTTTTTTTTTTTTTTGCCACCAATAAAACCATGTTCAGGGATAATGCTCATGCTTTGAAAAATTCAATTGTCCTTTGGAGCCCAGTTAATAGGAGCAGATTTCTTTAAAACAGATGTTGTATCTGTGGTCCAAGGCTGAGATGAACAAGGCATTCATGACTGAGATGGGCATAGAATTTTCCCCATCTCACTAAAAAGGAAATGAGGTGATTTTATTTTGCATGCAAGAGCCTAAAAGCAATTGATGTCATGCCACCTGACAATTAGCACTACCTCTGCGTGTATTTATTCATACAGATTCATTTGCTGAAAAATGTAAATTGGAGGCAGAAGTGGTGGCTCCCACCTGTCGTTCCAGCTCTTGGGAGGCTGAGGCAGGAGGATACTGTGAGTTTGAGGCCAGCCTGGGGCACATAAATGAGTTCAAGCCCAGAGCGAAATGCATAGTGATCAACAACATCAGCCATGGAAACATTACTTTGTAGCCTTTCTTCCCTACTTACTGTACTTTGAATGCTTTCCAGAGTTAGAATACTTGAGCATATATTTTTTAATGGTTACAAAAGATTCTTTCATTCAGAGGAGATCATCATTTCTGCAGTCTTTTTGCTGCTGCTGCTGAAAATCTAGCCACTTTTTTTTTCTATTAAGGATAATGCTTCAATGAACATCCTCCTACATGCATCTTTGTGTATGCCTATGATAATTTCCTTAAGATAAATTCTTAGAAATGGGGATACTGTATCAAAAGTTATGCACATTGATATGACTATTTATTCCTCTTAAAAATAGCATTCTCCTCAGTGAAGAAGCAAATTACTTTAAGACAGATCTGCGGCTCTTCTCAGTATTCATACAGAACATCTTGGCCAGAAGGACCCAAGGCGTATTGTCTATGGCAGCCTGACGATGGACACCACTCCAGAAGAGGCTAGCCATCCGCAGGAGAGGCAGGCAATGAATAACACAATATCCTTCCTCTATGAGTCCTGGCATCAGCTCCTACCAGAGGAGCAAAGATCCAAAATGACAAAGAAAACAGACCCAGCGCTCCCAGGGGAGGAACCTGATGACTCCAACCCAAACCGCAGGTAATCCCCACCGGGGAGGGCAGACAGCCAACATTCTTTATTTGTTGAAGGCCATTCTGTCAAATAGGGCAAGGGGATTTGAAACCTTGCAACACAAGTGACTGTTGTAAAGAGCTGGTTGTAGCAGCATTGCAGATGGACTTGCAACCACAGAAGATTCCAGAAACTTTACCAGTCAGGTAGGTTATAGAGCGAGTATTGGTTTTTCACTGGGTAGAATTCTGTGGTATTCCAGCACTAGGAAGTGAGCAGTAGTATAGTAGTAGCTCTGACTTAAGGCTTAAATTGTTTTTTCAATTTCATGGAGATCACTTGGGTCCCAAGGATATAATTCACTAGTTAGAAAATATCCTTCCAGATAAACATCCTTCAAACATATCAAATATCCTTCCTTTCGTCTCAATGAGACAGTGTTGTTTCTGCCTTCTCAGTTCGAAGCCATTCTGTCTTCTGGTAATAACTCCCTAAATTTTCTCAGGACAACACTAATCTCTCAGTACTTGGAGGCTGAATAGGGTTGGCCCTACTCAGTTGAACCACACAATTAAAACACGTCATCTCTCTGACCCACCGTGATTGATCTAGGTGTGGTCGTGTGACCAAGTCCATCCACTCAGAAGGAATCTCAGAAGTTTTGTTAAGCATCTGTGGAAAGGCATTCCTTCTTTCTTCTTGAAATTAACAGACAGAAGGCTGTAGCCTGAACAGGGGGAGTGCTGCTGTCTTGGGGATACATTTGTGGAGAATAAAGTCACTCGAAGAGAAAGTAGACAGAGAGATATAGAAATAGAGCTTTCTAAAGATATAATTTGAGTCCCTGGTCTGGATACAATTGAACTAGAAGTACATCTTCAGTTTTCAGTTATTTGAGTCAATAGAGTCTCTTCTTTCCTCCTCTAGTCCATTTGATTTGGTTTATCCACTTACATGTAAGATTCCTGACTAAGACGATACTAGTCAGTGATTCACTCACCTTCCAAATACATTTGGCTTTTAGGGGGACAAGTCAGATCTAAACCATAATAGATAGTCTCTTTTTTTTTTTTGAGACAAGGTCTCACTTTTTGTAGTTTAGGCTGGCCCTGAGCTCAGCTTTGAACTCACAGCAATCCTCCTGCCTCTGCATCCCAAGTGCTGGGATTCCAGGCATGAGCCACCATGCACAGCACGTGTATGTAGTTCTGATGGCTGGTGGGGGGAGTCACCATGCCCAGTATTGTTGTATGTGATTACCAGGGATTAAACCCAGGCCCAGAAGACAGGATTGAACTTGGGCCCCTAAGCTTCCAAGGTAAGCACAGTACCACTTGAGCTAAATCTCTAGCTTCTGGGTTTCCCTTTTTTCTATCAGATATCCAAATGATTCAGTACCATTTATTAAAGACTATCTGTTATGGTTTAAGTCTAAAGTACCCCACAAAAGTCTCCTGTTTGGAACATAGTTGGTGCCTGCAAGACAGGCACCGGAACCACTAAGCTAAATCCCTGGCCAAACAGAAATTATAGTGAATCACTTGGATATCTATACAGAAAAAAGTGAAACCTGAGTCTTATCACACACAATGTGCAAAAGCATTTGAGGAGGATCATAGATTTAAGTGTAGAAAATAAGTAATTAAAGCGTCTGGCTACTACAACTAGTTTTTGCAGCTTGATTCACAGATCTCAATAAGATGATTCTATCCTTGAGCCTTTGTGAGAGGGCTGTCTTTATGTTTAGTGCCACAGGCAAGAAAATACTGTCTCAAATGCAAGGCAGATGCAAATGAGTACTGGGAAGTAAGGCAAAGGATCCCATTTGGCTGGTAGGATGAAGACAGGATTTGCAGAGAAAGTGATATTTTTGATGAGTCTTGGAAAATGTGTTTATTTACAAATTATACTGACATGTATATAGAAAATCCAAAGTAATTGGAGTTATAAGAATTAATCAGTTTTGGGCCGGGAAGTTAGCTCAGTGGTTCCAGCGCCTGCCTTGTAAGTGCAAGGACCTGGGTTTGATCTGAACACAGGAATGGATGAGTCCACTGGGAACCATGACACTTCTGTAATCCAACTATGTTCCAAACACAGGAGACTTTTGTGGGGTACTTTAGACTTAAACCATAATAGATAGTCTTTAATAAATGATACCGAATCACTTGGATATCTGATGGAAAAAAAGTGAAGCCCAGGGGCTAGAGAGATTTAGCAAGTGGCACTGTGCTTACCTTGGAAGTACAGGGGCCCAAGTTCGATCCCCAGTACTGCAAAAAAACCCCCCCAAAAAACCAAAAAAAACCCTCAAGCTTTATCTCATATTATGTACAAAAGCAAGTCCAGAAAGATCATAGATCTAAATGTAGAAAATAAATGATTAAAGTTTCTGAAAGAAAATATAGAGATCACTTTCATGATTTAGGGATAATTTCTAAAGAAGAACACACAAAACATTAGCCATTAAAAAAAAAGTGAGCTATGCCAAAATTAAGAAAATTTTGTTCACCCAAAACACCATGAAAGGAGTGAGTTAATCACCTATCAACATAATGTTTGGGATAAAATTAAAAGCACAACCTAACTATGTACTGGAAAGTATGTAAAATAATTGAAACTTCTATTCACTGTTTATGGGAGTACAAACTGTTATATCAACTTGGGAAACCTTTTGGTTTATATACTAAATTTAAACATACCCTGTGACTAAGTATATACCTAAAATAACCGTGTACAATTTAGTCAGTAGAAGATATATCATAGCAGCACTGCTTGTCACAGCCATAAACTGGAAATAGCACACATATCTACCAACAAGAGGTTAGATTATTAAATTGTGGGCTATGAAACACTATATGGTAATGAGAGAGAAAAACAATTATAATCTACCCAGAAATATGGATGTAACTCGCAAACATAATTTTAAATAAAAGAATCCAGATGCTGTTTGATACTATTTATATAAAGTCCAACATTAAGCAAAAACCAATGTCTGGGGATAGAATTCAGTGTAATGTGTATTTCAGTGGGTCAAAGTTACACAAGTTGTTTAGAGAATTGTGTGTGTTGACTTGGTTGGTGCATTTACCTTTGTGAACTTTTTGGCATGCACATAATCCCCACTTACAAGTTAGCTTTAAAAAGCACAGCGGATGACCTCCCGTAGAATCATGAGAAAAGGCGTGTGTGATCCAGAATGAAGGGAGGAGATGGGCATGGGGACCCCATGGGGGGCCCATGGTGGACAGTGGGAGAAGATTTACTAGAATTACTGAGAGACACAGGGTTGAACGTTTGCCTGGTTTTTGGTTCTGGATGTAGAGTCCTGGCCATTTGTGATTGTTTTCAGTTCTATGAGATTTCTCTCTCTCTCTCTCTCTCTGTCCCAGAAACCACTGATTTTTTTCACTTTCTCTATTCCTTTTTCCAGAATGTCATAGAGCTGGTATCACATAGTGTATAGCTTTTCAGATTAGCTTTTCTCACTTAGCAACACGTGTTTATGGTTTCCCCATGTATTTATATTGTGCCATTGTTGAGATATAACACCATTGATTTCTCTTTTTGTTTACTCAAGGTCATCTTAGTTGGATTTTTTAGAGTATACAAATAAAGCTGCTACAAACAGGTGAGTGCAGTCTTTTGTTTACATACCAGTTTTCAATTCTCCTGGTGAAATACCAAACAGCATGGTTGCTAGATCACATGGTAACAAATATTTTTGTTTTGTTTTGTTTTGAAAGAAACATATGACAAGTTGCCTTTCAGGGTTGCTGTACCATTTTGTGTTCCCACCAGAAATGGAGGAGGCTTCTAACTGTTCTGCATCCTCTCCATCAGTTGTTGTCAGTGTAGATCTTTTTCTTTAATAGATCTTTGACAGAAAAAGGTCAAAAATTACTCAAAATATGACTTCCAAAGTGCCTTCGGTTCTGCAGCCACCATTCTCTGGACTTTAGGAAACCTGGTGGAAGGTCAGGGTGGAGAGAAAATATTCTGTGGCAGTTGAGGAGGGGCATTGGAAGGAAAGATAGGACCATCGCTCTGTCTGAAATCCCTGGGTTATAGCACATCATCGAATGCTCGGAGATGTTGGTCCAGACATTCTGTGCAGAGATGAGTCAGTCTCCATTCTTGGACAAAACTGTTACAATGATGATTTTTTGTTCCAGATGGCATCTCCTCACTCACTATTTTGCATCAGCACCTCCCATGTTCTATCTGTACCGTATTTCTCTGGCCACTGTAAGAGGTTGTCACAATAGAAAAAGTCATTGCTGAGTACTAGAGAGAGTAGGGACTGTTAGACTCCACCCCCAAAGGGCATCCCTTCTCTTAAGAAACAGGTCATAGTACCCATTCCCATCGGGAGAAATTAGAAGCAAGTTGCTGAAGCCAGAAGATTGGCAGCATCCTCTCTTTCTGTTCATGACATGAAGTAGTGGGATTTCTTTTCCTGTCTTTGATGGTGAAAATCTTGTTGGTGATGACCAATTAATATTGATTAATGGTTCTGTTTTATACCTTTTGGGAGATTTGGGTGTTTAAAGTGATAATTTCTGAGTAAAAACAGATCCATGGGGTGGGGGTGGGGCTCCCCTTTCATAGTAGTGGGTGAGGTGGTTGGTACACACTGTCCATGGAGCCATCCAGCAGTGGCCATAGTGACTATGTTGGGGAGCCCTACAGATCCTTTTTCTTAGGACTGCAAGGGGCTCTTTGCTGGGACATACAGGGAGAAAAGGATTTCAAAATGTTTCATCTCATGGATCCCTAAGGCTGCATAGTAACTCTGCCAACTTGAATTCTCTCCACCTTGACTTTTCCTTCCGAGATAATATAAAGCAGCACTGAGCTGTTGTGAACCTAGTTGGGACACCACAACAATTGGCAGCCAAAAGTAGTCAGCAAGTGGTGGCTGTTTACATTGTCACCAAAGGCAGAATGAAGAGAAAATGTCAACAGGAAAGACTATTAGCCCATGAATCATCATCACTGGGAACCAAGAGGACGGCTCGCTTGTGATGAACTCTGAAGGATACATAGGAGTTGGATGGAAGAGACAGAGAGAAGGGATTTGTGTAGAAAGAACACTTCAAAAAGATATGGAAATTCAAGGAGACATTATTGATCTACGGGATAAGAGACTACAGGGCATCGCCGGAGCTGAGGATATTTGGCAGAATGTAATGGGAGTAGAAATGTTAAGATGTTAGAAGGTATCAGTTTGTGAGGTGGTTGGTACATGCTGTCCACGGAGCCATCCAGCAGTGGCCACAGTGACTATGTTGGGGAGCCCTACAGATCCTTTTTCTTAGGATTGCAAGGGGCCCTTTGCTGGGACATACAGGGAGAAAAGGATTTCAAAGTGTTTCATCTCACAGATCCCTAAGGCCACACAGTAACTCTAAGCAAGCATTCTAACTGAGGGTCTAAGGCTCTGTTTATTAGCCACGAAGGTTTTGTCTTAGGTGTCAGTAGTACCAGGGGATGGGGCAAGTTGACTCCTGGGCCCCTCGAAGAGGATGTGGCGTCACTCCTTTGCTCCATGGGCTAATTTTATCCTAATACTTAAGCAAAGGCTAAATTAGACTCTGAAGGTAAATATGCACAGAGAAAGCCACAAAATTAAAAATATAAGGGAGGGATTGAGTTGTTAATCATATCACAGTGTTTCAAAAAAAGAATAGGCCAAGTTTTCCAAAGAAACGATGACTCCAGCATATAAATTAATCTTTTGTATAGGAAGAAATGAAAGTCATTAAATGTCATTGTCTTATTTTAAAAGCAGCAATACCCTGCCTGATTGCAAGTGCTTAGAGGAGGATGATTAAACAGAAACCTTATCTTCACTGTTGCAAGGAGAAAATTGGAGAAAACTTATCCAATTATGTATGATAAAGCAGAGAAAAAATTCTATGAGGCAAACTTAGGTCAGCAGGTTGTGCAAGAACGTGGTCACCTTGGCACTGTGGTGCGGTCATGGTCAACATCGAGAAATGTACACAGCCACAGAGGTGATGGCTTTATTTTTATGCGCTGTCAAATATTGAAAGTGTTCCTATTTTGGCAAATAGTTTCTCCTTAAAAAAATATATTCCTACAGAATTAACTCAGGATTTTCAAACTAGCCATGGGTTAAGGATGCATTTTTTATTTTTCCTAAACTCAGGCTCCTTATCTACAGGCTGGGTCTTTGGCTGTTCCATACTAGACATTCTTGGTGAGCTTGTGCTGGGAATTAAATGACAGTTGGTAGAGCAGAGCTGATCCCTTTTATACTGTTGACTTCCTGGGCTTGGTAGGTCTTCGTGATGGGAACCTGTCATGTTTATTGGTGAATGTTCAGAAGAATGTCCCTCATCTGCACTCCACTAACTCTTATCCTAGTCATGACAACCCAAGATGTTGTTCGACACTGTCAAATGTTCCTGGGTGCAAAACCCAGCTCTGGTTGAGAGCTGCGTATGTAGTGAGCCATCTGGTTTTGCCCTTTGCAGGGTCCATGTTCAAACATTTGTAGCTCTAATTCTTTTTTGCTGTTGCTGGCTCATTCTTCTTCTAACAGCTGTTTTCAAGTCAAATGTTGCTAAATGCATGATTTGGTAATTGTCTTTAGACTTCCTGTCAGTTGTACTATACTAAAATATCTAATTTCTAACTTATATATGATTTTTTTCTGCAAGGGAATATATACCCATATATATTGGTAGATAATTACAAGGAGAAAGAAGGAAGAGAAGGATACCAATGTACACATTGGTACTGGGGATAGAACTTGGGACCTTGCACTTACAAGGCCGGCACCAGAAGCACTGAGCTAAATCCCCAGCCCTCCAAGTGAATAAATATTATCCCTACATTTTAATTAAAATTTTGGATTCTATATTTTCTTAGTGAATGAAATAATGGAGCAGGTCACCCAGAAGTGAATATCACATGCGTCACATCAAATACAACAAAGAATCACTGAGCAGTTGCCACACAAAAGGCATTACGATGTATGGAACTATTTCATAAGAATGCAAGTTTTATTAGCTATGACAGCATGAGTACACATTTCAAATAATTGTCTATGTGATCTCATGGATGTTAAAGTGAGACCAAGGCCATCTGTGTGCCATCAACAAAAATAGGGACAAAATCACTGCTTTCAAATACTAACATCTAACCAGTTAGTTGAGATTTTATTTCCTGAATGAAAGAAGAATTTCACCACGATGATCATTATACTTATTATTATAACTTGTGTCTTGATGTCCCCCATAGGCTCGTGCAGTCATAGGTGAGGCTTTTCAGAGGAGGCTGGATCTAGAGTATGTGACACTAGGATTGAGTATGTGAGGCTGGGATCATGAGTGTATGACTACTAAATTAGGCATTGATTGGTTTGGCATAGTTCTGCATGTGCATAACGGGAAGGTCTTTGCTGGGTATGAGTGCCACCCACCTTAAATGCATGTATCCTGGATAGAATCTAAGGGAAACAAAGAGAGCTGCTGTGGTCGCCTGTCACTCGCTGTTTCAATACTTGACTGCTTTGCTGCCTTTTGCAGCTTACATCTACAAACACGAACTGTTTTTCCTCTGTGATGCCCTTTTGCCATGTCATCCTGCCTTGGAGCCAGCTGACTAGGGACTGAAAGTTCTATAAACTGTGAACCAAAATAGACCTTTTCTTCTTTAATTTTAGGTGTTGGACATTTTGTCTCCACAATGAGAAAAGTAAGACACTTGGATTAATTTCCATTCCCTTTAGACAGATCTTTATCCCCAAAGGAGATATAGTATTTCAGGAGAAATAGTATTTCATCAAAGTCAGTCTGTGCTGGTCATAGCTCTGCCTGTGTTGACTTAGAAAAAGCATCTGTGTTAGTCTTGTAAGGCTGCTATATCAGTCACAAACTTGATGATTTAAAACAATAGAGGTTTGGGGCCGGGGAGTTAGCTCAGTGGTTCCGGTGCCTGTCTTGCAAGTGCAAGGGCCCGGGCTGGATTCCCCGGTAACCACATAACAATACTGGGTGTGGAGACCCACACCCAGCAGCAACCAGTACCACATACCACAGTGCCGGGCGTGGTGGCTCACGCCTGTAATCCCAGCACTCGGGAGGCAGAGGCAGGAGGATTGTGATGTGAGTTTGAGGCTGAGCTCAGGGCCAGCCTGAAGCACAAAGCGAGACCCTGTCTCAAAAAACCTTAAAAAAAAAAAATAGAGGTTTATTCCCTTACCATCTTGTGGCCAGAAGATCCCAAATCAAGATCTTTAGAGCTGCCTTCCCTCCAAACCCTCTGGGGAGGAAGGTTCCTCCTTGTCTCTAGTTTCTTAGAGGTCCAAGGAGTCCTGAGCTTGTGACTCCATCCTTCCACCATCTCTGCTGTCTTGATATCTTTTTTTCTCTTTTTTGAGACACAGTATTATTTTGTAGTTCAGGCTGGCCCTGAGCTCACTATGTAGCCCAGGCTAGCCTCAAAGTCACAGGGCCCGGGGATTTAGCTCAGTGGTTCTGGTGACTGCCTTCCAAGCACAAGGGCCCAGGGTTCGATCCCCAGTAATCACATACAATAATAGTGGACGTGATGACTCACATCCACCCGCAATCAGTACCACATACCACATTGCCAGGTGTAGTGGCTCAGGCCTGTAATCCCAGCCCTTGGGAGGCAGAAGAATTGCTGTGATGTGAGTTTGAGGTTGAGCTCAGGGCCAGCCTGAACTACAAATCAAGACCCTGTCTCAATAAATAAATAAATAAATAAAAATAAAAAAGAAATGTTATCAAAAGCTCCCCAACGCCCAGGCCTTGCTGTGTCAAGGTAGGCTAGACAGAATATTCCTGAAATTCAATCATTTCTGGATTTTATAATAATGGCTACTGAAGTGGTCAAGGTGGAAATTTTAAAATAAATGGTTGACTTTGAAGCTACAGATATCAATCAACAAGACTTGCAGTTTGTTTCCCCTGCTCGAGTACCAGGTAGGGTTGGATCCGTGGCTGTGAAAGACTCATTGTAAGCAATTCTTTGTGGCTGTCTTTTCATTGGAAATTCTCTCTTCTGTGCATGAGATCTGTTCTAAATGGGGTTGTACAAATTAAATTAAATGGAGCATCTTCTCTTTAGTCAAAAACTTGCAGTTTCTTTTTGGTTCTAAACTGACTATCATTGTTTCATTCACCTGCTCCATGCCTTTTATGCATCTGCCTTTTCATTTCTTCATCCACCCATCATCTGTCCACAATCCATCCGTCCATCTACCCACCCATAATCCGTCCACCCACCCACCCACCTATCCATCCAGCCATCCAGCCAGCCAGCCAGCCAGCCACCCATCTGTCCACCCACCATAATCCATCCATCCATTTATCCATCCATCCATCCATCCATCCACCCCTCCACCCATGTTTCCTCCCTCATATCTATATGTCCACCCATCTTTTTATCTACTCAGCCTTCTTTCTCTTTCTCCATCCAATCAATCATTCATTCATGTTTCACCCTTTTCTCCCTCCTTTCCTCTTGCAACCATCTATCCATTCATGTCTCTTTTATTTTGCCCATCTGTCCATCTCTCTCCTCGTGTAATCACATAGTTATGTTCAGGGATGTTGCTGGTGCCCTCTGAGGACCAGTGGTGAACAAGGCAGACAAACAGCAGGACTCAGGTTTTGGGGATCTGAAGCTGATGGAATGTGGTGAGCCTTCTTAATAGAGCAAAATTACAAATTCAAATTCTGAGGTTTTTCCACTGCCTTGAACAGACACATGCAAGTGAAGAGCTCATGTTGAAGCTTCACTGGGTTCTTGGAAAATCTTCCTTTGCAGTTGTGGGCTCTTTTCTCTTGCAGCACAAATCCTGGTGACAGTGACAGGGGCCAGCCCTCAGCAAGGCAAGGATTTAGGCAAACATGGCTGAAATCTGTAAGATCCTGGCCAGTGAGAATCTAGAGTCCCCTGGTCCCCAGCTTTCTTCTTTACGCTCCATCTGCACAGGACACCCCATTTCTGTTCCCACTACTTTTGCACAAAGTCCCATCCTGTGCTGGTTGGATGATTCCAAGCTTTTTGCAAGTGTGGTGGCCTCGGTTCCCCATTGTAGTTGGCTTGGTCCCCATGTTCCCCGACTCGTCTGTCATTCCCCTCCTTTGCCTGCTCTCTACCTTGCAGGGCATTTTCTCAGCTCTCATGTCTCTGGGACTTTTCCAAGTGAGTCTGTCACTTTTTCCCAGTAAAGATGAGCACCTAACTGAGAGAAATTCTCTGCAAACTGTAGGAGAATATTTTGTCCACTTTGTTATACTGGGTTAATGTTAATCACTGTGCCTTGGTGTGCCCAGGCCAGGAAAAGGGAACTCTGGTCTTAAGTGCTCCTCAGTCTTCCCACTCGCATGAATGGGAACAGCACAGGTGAAACTGTGGGACAGATGACCCGGGCCATGTGAGGTCTCTCATGCAGTCCAGAGGACACAGCCTCACAGGCAATAAAGGCTCATTTCTGACACTTCTCACAGGAGCCAGAAAGCTGATGCTCCTCCAATCTGCTCCTAGATTCCCTGGAACTCTGTAATTCCCCCATTTCTTACTGATCTCCACCTGGGATGCCAGCAGGGCGGGCCTTGGGTACAGTCCCTTTTGCTGGTGTTCTGTGTTGATTTTACGACGGTACTGAAATCGTCCAGCTCTGCTAGAGTGGGACTTTGTTTACAGTATGGCATCATTCACGGGGCAGTACGTGGCATTCAATCAACAACAGCAGAAAGAACTGTAGAAACTTTGCTCCTAAATAGTGCTTTTTATCAGCAAAGCACTTTGAAAATATTAACTAATTAATAAACAAGATAGAATGCCATGATCAGTGTCATCTGAGCAAAGCAACCACAATGCTGCAGGTGAGAACCCTTACTGAGCTTGCAGGCAGGATTCTACGGGTCTGGTCCAGTCCTACTTGGAGAGCTTGGGAGCTAGTGGGAGCAAGTCCCACAGGCCATTGAGCAAATCCAGTGATTCCGTCCACTGTGCCCAATGGGGATCCCTCCATCTGTCTCCCTTGACTACTGGAGCAGAATATCCTTTATCTTTTGCAGCAAAAATTGGGAGCGGTGAAATGGGATCTCAATGACTAGACTGAATGTGATTGGTTTCATAGAATACAGTCTGAAACTCACCCAAGGGCATTGTCCAACCAGACCGAGCCCCCAGGTGAGCTCAGGAGAGCGACATGTTTTTTTTCACCTTAATTTACCTGCCTCCATTCCCATGATCTTTCTGACATGCCACCTACATCTACTTAACACACCTTCCAGTTTCCTGGAATGACAGTGACAGAATGGCAGGTACAACTGGGGAGGGGACAGATGGCCTGGGGCCCCAGTCAGGATATGGGGGAGGTGCTGGAGCCATACGGAGTGGCTCCTTCTTATAATAACACCGGTTCCATCCCAATCTGGACTTGTAATATAATTTTATTACAAAATTTAAAAATTCACACCTAAAATGCAACATCATAAAAAAACCCCAAATGTATTACTGATGCTAATTCCTAGCAGTTTTCTGTGCTTTCCTACATAAGCCAAAAAAAAAAAAAAAAAAAAAAAAAAGGAAAGAAACCAGGATAGTATTTAGAAACATTTAACACCAGAAGCTTTGAAATATAACTGTATGTGGTAGCCCCTTAAAAAGCTACAACTGCACTTTTAAAAAAATATTTTCTCTGCAAAAATTCTTAGCAGTTACACAAACACCAGGGTAGTTTTTACACCGAAGCCAGGACTGGGATTGTAACTCAGTAGTAGAACACTAAGTATGTGTGCAAGGCCCTGGGTTCTATACTCATCATTGAAAAAAAAGTGAGGCTATTTCTGATTTTGCACATCTACTTTTTTCTCTCTCATGACTCCCTCTTATATACACCACTCCACTACAGCCAAACAAAACTTGAAACCAGACCCACATCTCCTTCCATCAGTACCCAGCCGGGAGTCCATATTATTTTTCGTGCAGTTTTCTTGGCTCTCTGCACTCAGGAGTCCTTCCACTGTTCGTTGGTCTCCGAACTCTTCCCCTCATGCCTTGACACTTGCTTCTTTCCCCTACAGAGGGGTCATTTGCACGTATTCTGGAGATATTTCTGGACAGGGAGTCTCTTAAGGACTGAAGCTTGTCTCTGTGATTGTCCTCTGCCCCGTTGGCTCCAGCACCTCACACAGGAAGGCCCAGGAAGGACGGTGCTGCTGGGTCCTGTGGGCTGTGCTGTCCTCACCAGGTTTCTGTCTTCTCTCCCACCCAGCTGGTGGCGCACATGCCTGGGGCCATGTTGTCTCACAGGTCCAGAGGGTGAGCTATGGTTTCCATGACAACCCTGCACACGTGGGTATTTGAGGTCATGGCTGCACAAAGCAAGGAGCAAGCCCACCACATTGACATACATGTTTTCTTCGTTTGCAACATCGCACAATTTTGTTGCCATAACATCCAAAAGTGTATTTGCTGGGGCTCTGCCTAAGCAGTTTCTTCTGTCTTGCGACCTCTAAATGCAATTTTAGAGTCTATTTATAACAATATTGCATGGCTCACTTTCTAGAGAACTGAAACTTGGTCCTTTAAATACTTTTCTAAAAAATGCTTTTGAGGAATCAAAAAGCAAAATGGATTGACACGTCTAGGCCCTCGTAAGAGAGTAAATGGAGGAGAACTCTACCTTCAAGGTTTTGGGGTTTTCACTGTAATTACCTATTACTATGTGAGGGCTGCCATGAAACGGGACTCGGCCTTTGCTCAAGAAGACTCAGTTTCCCCTCTCCTTCAATGCATAACTCTGCCCGTACCTCAGCCGGCTTCCCTCCTACTTCCCAACTGTGTGTTCTCCTTCTTTTTGATCTTTGTTAAGCTGATTGTTCGAGCTGATTAACTGCATGACATTAAAAGTGTATTGATGTAAAACAAACACTTGCTGAACTCGAGGTGGCAGCGGCCAGCTCTGAAAGTGCCTGTTTCAAGTCAGTGCATGGTGTTCTTCTCCTTGACTGGGAGCTAGGGGTGAGTAATTTCTGCCTATTGGTTTTCTTCAAAAGAAGAAAATTCATGGCTGTATTTATAAATTTAGAAGATGGCTTTCAAAAGGAAATAAATTATGCAAATCTCCTGAAAGTCCTCTGATCTGAAAGTCAACTTGGGTTCCTCCCCATTACTCATCTCGTATCTCGACACAATCCCTAATCCAGCCACCCTCCCAGGACTCGCTTCCCTCTCTGAACACATTAGGCCCATTCCTGCTTTGGGGGTTGTCGCTTTCCCTTCAGATCTTGGTATAGCCCTATAGAAGATATTCAGGAACTGTTTCCTGAGTGACAGACATTTTCCACTGATTTGAGAGAAGAGCCATGGCACACAGGAAAGCAAATATGCTCAGGACTCCAAGATTTGGGCTCAAACTCTGGCCTCGTTCTCTCCTGTGCAGATCATGGGCAACTTGCTTGACCTCACAGAGTGTCAACTTTTCCACCTGAAAAGCCTGGTCCCTGGGTCTGAGGCAAGAGTGCCAAGGCCAGCGGGGCAGAGGATTAGCTTGAGTTCTGCAGAGGGGAGTTGGGTCCTGTGTCAGCATAGTGCGATCTCCAGTGCAGACGAGCTTTGCAGATTGTGTTCCACCTTGGGTTTGTTTTGTTTAAAATAGCTTTTGGAATCAGCACCACTGTGAAAAATCCACAACTTTGATTTTTTTCCTTGTCTGTTGAAGCTGAGCTTGGTTAAGTGTGAGAAGTGCTTGCTGTGGAGATTAGGGAGTGACCGCAGGAGGGACAGAAGCAAGGTTGGGGTGGTCCCATTTCTCTCTGCGGCCTGGCCAGCCTGGGGTAGCTCCTCATGGCTTCCAGCCTCTACTGAATCCCAGGTACTGTGTGCCCCTGTGTGCCAGGCACTGTGCTGGGAGGGAGTGTGAGGCCAAGCCAGGGTAGGGCCTTGTGGAGGCATGGAAGCACACACCCCCTCCCGGCACTGGTCTCTGCCTCAGTCTCTCTTGCACTTCTGATACTGGGAAATTGATAAAGAACAGAGATTTATTCTGTCATAGTTCTGGAGGCTGGAAGGTCCAAGACCTTCAAGTCCACGAGAGTCAAAGCATCTGGGGAGCCCTTCTTCTCCTATCCTTTGGAATGGGAGGGGCCTCCTATGGACAGTATCTGTGTTTGTTTTGTTTTCATTTTGTTTTCATAGAAAAGGTCTTCCTATGTGTTCAGGCTGGCCTTGAACTCACAGAGATCCTCCTGCCTTACCCGTCTATCCCCAAGTGCTGGGATTGCAGGGATGTGCCACCACACCCAGCACTGGCATTTATACCAGTGACCTCCATCTACCTGTCTGCGCTCACCCATCCATCATCCATCTGGCAAACACAGGCTGAGCATCTGCTATGTGCCAGGTACTAAGATCAGCACCGACACCTGAGAACTGAGATCATCCTGCCCTGGAAGCTCCAAGGACAGTTGTTCATTCACTCTTGATGAAAACACTGTATTGGCTTCAGCATTGGCGATACAGTGCTTATTGGCGAGTGTGCTAGGTGGGGTCGGTGAAGGCTGGAGAGGGGATTGGCTTCTTTGAGATGGGTAGGATCTAGAGAGGTGCGAGCTGCTGAGAAAGGAAAGGCTGGGGAGCAGGAGGAAGGGTGCTATGAGGAAAAGCAGGAGGTCTATAGGTTTGCAGAGTAGAGATTTGCTGGAAGTTCAGGTCCACGTAGGGGAGGACTTAGAATATAACAGCTACACCCAAGCAGGACTTGCTGTGAACCCAGCCTTTCAAACCCAGTCCTTAGCCCACTTTCCAGCAGGATGAGGAGGACTTATTGATGACTACTTGTCCTCTTCGTGGGGAGGCACTTGGCTTTGGGGTCTCTCTTGGATCAGCCCCAGACATACCCAAGCATTGCTTTATAGCAGAGCTTGGGGCCAACCCCATGCTGCTGGGCTCAGTCCCCTCTAGTCAGCACTCCACTCTTCAGGAGTCCTCTCTCCTTGTTGCCTTCACGCCAAGGTTACCTACTCAAGTATGTACCAAGTAAATGAGCGTGTTTGGCTTATGGATACAAATAGATACTGCTTTTTGACTTGCAAAATGAATTCCACCGTGACTGGCTCAAACTTAAGTATGCTAATGCTCAATGAACCAGTTGTCTATTTATTTCTGTTTATGCCTGCAGACCCATTAGCAACTTTTTCTTGTTTTCTTTTAGAATATTAAACGGTTCCAACATATTCTAAAAATTAGTTGATTAGCTTGTTAGGGCACATTTTAACTGCTAGCTCCACCGAAGCAAAGGAGAAAATGAAGGTAATTTTGTTTGCAAGGAATGTATGATTCGGAGCTGACTGTTGAAAGATGTGTGGCGTCAACGTAATGAGGGAGTGTAATATCTTAGTTTGCATCAATATGGAAATAACCGTGCGCTTTGACAGACCTGATGCTGAAGGCATCACCAGCCTGCTCATTATGCATGCTGGCTCTGATTATGAAAAATAGTGTGTTTTCTTTTAAAGAGGAATCCACATTATCAATCAAACCACACCAATTATTTCAGAAAGGGATCACAGTGAAACAGGCAAGGGGGATTTTCAATGAGAACAGTGCCTGATAGGCAGGCCGATCTTAAGGGGTGTGATATTTTTATTTCGTGACAGTTGTTAGTATTAATTAGGAGCGCTAACGAAGTATTTTGTGCAGGGCACCCAGACAACCTACTTTCCCTGCTATCATCTGGATCTTTATTATTTTGTTTTAATGAGCCCTGTCTTCAGCAATATCAATGCACTTCTAATGATACCTCTCATCCAGCCTGACGACTCCAGTGTTCCTCTCACGGCCTATCACATCAGGGAAATGTGGAAAGGAAGGGAAGTGAACAGAGAGACAATGGGGAAACTGAAGCTTGTAACGCCCTAAAACCAAACAGAGGTGTGAAAACGAAACGATTGCAACACAGAACGTTTCTTTTCACTGCCTCTGTGTGTGTGTGTGTGTGTGTGTGAGAGAGAGAGAGAGAGAGAGAGAGAGGGAGATGTGGGTTTGAAGATTACTTGCTTATGACATTTATTCTGACTTCCCAGATAGGTTACAGAAAAAGTCTAGGAGGCAGGGTGGTGGCTCATGGCCTATCTTTGGGTGTGGTTGCTTTGGTTTGGATTACTACCCTTCACTGTTTTCCGCTGGACTGCAAACTTCGTGGGGAGGTGGAAGGCTTGCCCATTTTTGGAGGCAGCACAGCAAGTTATTCCTGGGATGATGTGCAGATGACATTTAGGAACGATTTGGTGAATTCTTGCCCAAAAGAGAGAGCTTTCTCCTTGCAGGGTTCAGTCTACATCATGCTATAACTGCAGGTTGTACACAGGCATGGATTATATTTTCTGGAAGGAAATGTAATAAAAAGCAAATGAGAGGTACAAAAGCCACTGTTTAGACCCGAGGAACTCGGACAGAGCCAGGCACACCGACCTTATGTGTTGTATCACTTTCTGGACCCCGATTTCCTGTAGAAGGCAGGGTGTGAACTAGACATAACAACATACCAAAGGTGCTTGGTGGCAAGGGGCATTCCCATCCCAGGTGGGTCATTGCCTAGTAATGCTTGATACAATAAATGGGGGAAGAATGGGTCCATCTTGGTGATTTTCCTCCTGAGTCCCCAGGAGCCAGCTGCTTGACAAGAGTGGGTATGACAGTTGTGATGTGGCAGTAGTGGAACCACTGGTGGCCTGGGAAGTGGGGCATTTGTCTCTTCAGTGCTGAGGATGGGGAGAGAAAGCCCAGGTCCTGAGACCTGGAGACACGTACCTTCCTACAAGAGCTGCTTCCTGATGTGCTGCCCTCCCTACTTGTCCTTGCTCTCCCCTGAACCTGCCACAGGCTGGAGAGCTGGTGGTATGACCTTAAGCAGATACTCCTCTCCTCGGAGTGGGTTGGGTTGAGCACTCCCTGTTCCTAGGGGCTTGCTGTTCATAAGTGGGACCTAGGCCAGGGTTGGCAGCATGAGCATTAGGTGAAGCCAGGGGGCCTGGAACACACTTTGAAGGAAGCAACATGGGCTTGTTTTGGTAGAGCTAATGCTGAGGATCTTGAAACCTGATGTCCTTGCACAAACTACTCTGCCAGTGCCAGGGACATCGATTGCCTGTACCTGTTTATGCTTCCCAGCACCTTCATTCAAAATGAAAAATTCTTATGGCCTGCACAGAATACATGGAAGGAGGTTTGTGTTCTGCCCTGTAAGAACTTGCAGTCCAACGTAGGGAATAAGACACACTATAATCTGGGATGAAATGACTAGTATGGCGATAGTTCTGCTTTGTTCCATGTGGGTTCTACACACAGAGGAATCACAGCAGCTGAAGGAAGTTTAGAACTCTTCTTGGAAGAATGAAATTGTGTTCACATGACAACAGCATTTTCTGAGCATGTGTCTGTGGCTTTCTGCTTGCCACAGGCCTGGGCAACAAGACCTTGCTCTTGGGAGAGGGTTGAGATGCAAAGACACAGAAGGAGCTGCCAACAAATACAGGTGGCTTTGCAGAGGAATAAATGCAGGAATACCACGTGTGTGGAGCTGGGTCTATGGAGAAGAGAAGGGTAGGGCCCTTCCCACCAGACAGGAGAGCAAGCTGGGAGGAGTACAGAGGTGGGAAAAGGAGAGAGGCGGGTGGGGGGGGGCATGGGCTAGAGGGAACTGAAGCCCTCATATTATCCAGTGGGTAGTTGGGAGCAGAGCAGCAGTGGGCTGGAGGAGGAGGTCCCCTCAGAAGGGTTCTGCAATACCCCGGTGAAGGAGTACAACAGAGCATGGGACAAGATGACCGCAAGGAACCCTGGGAGTTTGGGACAGCTGAATAGCTTCCAGGTAGACAAGGCCTTGTAGTCAAGCAGTGAGAAGGATTGAGAAGGAGAACGTGGCAGAGGCAGGGTGGTGAGGGAGTGAGGGAGGAGCATAACTAAAGACAAGGCACTTAGAAACAGGTGGCACTCAGGTTTGGTGACCTCAGAAGAGTATGTAGAGAATGAGAGACAGGTGCTTCCAGTGGGCCCCTGAGGGAGCCAGGCCTTGGGGCGTGACTTCCCAGCATCCGTCTTCTGCATGGCTACATCTGCACTATGCCTGAACCAAATAGCTTTTTTGGTATGGTTTTCAAATTCAGCATAAAAATACAAACTGCTCAGCTGGATATAAATTTCAAAAAAATAATGAATAAAATTTTGTAGTATAAGTATGTTCCATGCAATATTTGGAATATATGTAGACTAAAGTATATTGCCCATTGTTTATTGAAATTCAGATTTAACAGGAGGCCCTGCATTTTACATTATGACTTTACTGTTTAGTAACAACCTATACAAAGAAGCTGCCAGCCATGCCCATGGAAACAATGCTTCTGTGGGTGCATGCACGCCTTGTGAGGGAGCAAGACGGGCTTTATTTACGTGGCAGTTTTTGGAACAGACACAACGGAAAGTCAGAATGAGTCAAGTGCCTGGCTGTTTTGTCAGAATGGACACTGGGCAGCTTTCCTCAGAACAGCCCAAGAGGCAGGGGGAGCCCAGTGGCCATAGCTTTCCTCCGTTACGGGGCCTCCTCCCTATGGTCAGTGGGGTGAAGCTCAGGGATGTCTGAGAAGATCTCAGAGCAGGCCGCATTTGAGTTTTCATGCGTGAATATGGACAGAGGGTATTTGTCTCCTTGCCGCTTGCCAAAGTGCTGTAAATGGAAATGTCTGGGTGACATGGATGGGCAGCAGTGGGTTGGGGATCAGGGGGTCTCTCATGTCAAGCTGCCCATGATCCGTCCTGAAGGGGAGCAGGAGCCCTGTAGGCACTCAGCATGGGCCAAGATATCCTCAGAGCTGGCCAGGGTGCATTAATGTATCCTCAGGGCCTGTCTGGGTTTGTCCTTCTGCTCCGATGGGACATGGAGGTGAGGCAGCTCTTCCCCTGGGGTGTTGCCATTGCCGAGGGGAACAGAAAGGTGAATGTAACAATAGTTCTGGGTGCTGCACAGACTGGGAACCCCTGGCAGTGAGTCCCCAGGGTAGGCAGCTCCTGCAGTGGGCCCCAGCTGCATTGTGGGGAGCAGGAGGTTGCCTACAGTCTCTGGAGAAGCCGTCCTTACTGTGAAGAAATCCCCCAAGGTATGTTCCAGAAAATACCTTCCATGAACCAAACTGACCCCCTCTGTCATCTTGTGCTAACACCAGTGTGGAATCAGTGGTGGGGACACAAGGGGGACCCGATGAGTCAGCATGTGCTCAAGGTTTCTGGGGCAACTTTGCTAAGCTGTGATGTGCATTTTCAAACTGAGGCATTTTTATAAGAAAAGGGGATTTCTTTTCTCAAAACTACAAAACAGAGCAAGCGCAGGCTCTGGAGGAGCTCTGGAAGAGTGCTGGCTGGCCTTAGTCCAGGGTGTGGGGTGGGGCGGGAAGAAGGCAGACTGCAGGACCAGGCGGGGGCGAGTCCCCAGTCTCCTTAGTGCTTCATTTATCTGGAGGAAGCACCTGATCTCACTGTGCCTCAGTTTCTCATCTGTGAAGGAGCTGTGATTGGTGGGGAGAACTGAATGAGAATGTGCAGGTGAGGCATGTGGCTCTTCATAGGTGTCTGAGTGATCGGCTGGGTGCCAGGTGCTTTAAGTGCTTTCCATACACGAACTTATTCCATTCTGACAGGGATCCTATGGCTATTGTTATGCCCATTTTACAGATAAGCAGGACAAAGGAGGAAAGATAGTTTTTTTCCCTCTAAGGATTATGACTGAGAAGGAGGCATGGACACATATACTAGTCCCTGTAAATGGTGGTGGTGGTTTGGCTGAGCGGTGTCATGGGGTCATAAAAGGAACTGGGACAAAGGTGAGGAGGGGTTTACTTGCCTTAGTGTTGGGTGGGGAAACATTTTAGAGTTAATGTGTTTGAATAGGGTCTTGAAGTACCCAAAGAACACTGCTGGGTAGAGACAGGAAGAGGCCATTTTAGACAGAGCATAAGCAATGGCAGAGGGCAGGAGTGAGGGTGTGGGAGGAACTGCTGGTCCTGCTGAGCTGCAGCTCTGTGTGTGTGTGTGTGTGTGTGTGTGTGTGTGTGTGTGTGTGTAGAGGAAATTGAAGGCTTGGCCGAATTTCATTCTGGGGAAAGTGGTTCTATCTCCCTGGTGTAGACTATGAGCAGACACAACTTTTTCTCTCTCTATCACTGGATCTGTCCATCTTTTTAATAAGATGTTCTTAATGGCAGTGAGGGCTTGGCCTCTATGATCAAGATGGACTATTGGATTTGACATTTCACAGGAAACAGAGCCTTTGTCTGCAAGAGACGGTGAGTGAGTGGGGCACATCCTCTTACAGAGTTTAACCAGAACTGGGTGGGCAGGTGCAATTTCTGCCAGGGATTTTGCTCAGTTCAGCTAAGCCCATCAACAGAGACAGCCTCACTAGTGTTATAGCAGCCTGGGCTGGGAGCAGGATGATGCTGGAGAGGCTCTGGATGTGTTAGTGGTTTGCTACACGTTGCTCCTGGTGGGGACTTTAGATGACATTTCTGGAAATATTTGTGACAGGGCTGGGGATTTAGCTCAGTGGTTCTGGTGTCTGGCTTCCTAGTGTAAGCTCCTTAGTTCAATTCTGGTAACCACATACAATACTAGGCATGGTGACTTGTGCCCACCAGCAGTCAGTACCACATACTACTGTGCCAGGCATGGTGGCTCACGCCTGTAATACCAGCACTCAGGAGGCAGAGGCAGGAGGATTGCTGTGATTTCAAGACTTGCCTGGGCTGCACAGTGAGCTCAGGACCAGCCTGAACTACAAAGCGAGACTGTCTCAAAAATATATATATAGGGGCTGGGGATATAGGGCAATGGTTTTGGCGCCTGTCTTGCAAGTGCAAGGGCCCGGGTTTGATCTTTGGTAACCACATAACAATACTGGGCATGGAGACTCACCCCAGCAGCAATCAGTACCACATACCACTGTGCCGGGTGTGGTGGCTCACGCCTGTAATCCCAGCACTTGGGAGGCAGAGGCAGGAGGATTGCTGTGATGTGAGTTTGAGGCTGAGCTCAGGGCCAGCCTGAACCACAAAGCGAGACCCTGTCTCAAAAAAAAAAAAAAAATATATATATGTATATATTTGTGATAAAAATCAAATGTACCATATATCATTTGGTGTGTATAGATGGTATGAAGGGGGAAGGAAGGCTATGTCCACCTGTGGTGCAAATGGTCCCAGAACTTGTCTGTTAGGATGAGGTGGTCATTTGAGTTCCTGGAAGCAGCTGACTATCAGCCTATGGCACATGTAGGCTCTGCTAAAATCAGTCAAAAGGTGAAAACAGAAGGTTGGAAAAGACCGAAGTCTCTGGAGGAATGCTTATCTGGGGCAAGGGACTACAGGTGTGTCCAGGGTGAGGTCTTCTGAATGGGACAAAAGCAGGGGTGGTAGTTATGCCCTGTGCACAGCTCACAGCAATGGCTCTCTCTGGACTTAGGTTGAAGAGCTGGCTTCAAGGTAGGAGTGGGCAGGAACCAAGGATGCTTGTGGGTGAGGGAAGTAGACTGAAAGAGAAGCGCCAGAAAGAGGCAAGGATTCCTGCTTCAGGACAGGAATGCTGGGATTGCTATCATGCCTGGATGCCTGGGCCCTCTGCTCGAGATGTGCACTTGGCAAGGGCTCTGAGGCCTTTGCGTGGGGCAGGCAGGTCCTTGGCCCGACCTCTCACGTCAAGTCATTTCTCACAAAGAAATGGGAGTGCTGTAGGATAAGGACGGGAGCTGCTTTATCTAATGCACTGTAAAATCCTGCAACTGCCTGCTTGGGTGGAGAGTCTGTGCCACATCTGTTTGCCCAGAGTATTGTCAGCAGAGACAAGGTTGACTTTGTCCTTTAGTTGACCCTCAGGATATCCATATGCCTCACACGTGGAGGGTGGAATGAGGTGCCTGGCAGGGCTGTCCAAATGATCCCTACACTGCAGAAAACTTGCATTCTGACAGCAGAAGACTCACATCAAACAAGAAGAGAAGCCCTCCCACGGGAGCACAGGCAGAAGCCAAGGTAAGGCAAAGTTTCAATGGGTCTGGAAAAGAGCTTTACAGTATAAGCTATGATATTACTAGAAATACATGTGTTCCACAAGAACTGCAATACAAGCTGGGAAAATATGACAAGTTATGATAGACTGAGCCCTAGAAAAATGACAAGACATGTGACAAGATGATATTTTGGGGTTGGGGATAGAGTTAGAAATAATTATAGTATAACCAAGCATAGCTTTCCTACCCCTCTCACTCTGGCGCTCCTAGGGTCTTGTGTGTAGAGACGAGAGAAAGGGGAATCATTTGACTCTAATTTCAAGCCTTGTTCTTCTAATAGTTCCTTGTGGAATGATGTTAAATAATGATAATTATTACAGAGCCCCGTGCTTTGAGCTAGTCTTGTCATCTGCAGCTGTGGCCTGTGGCATTTGCCATTTTTCTCTGAGATTGGTTGGTGAGCCCAATCCACAGATGTTCATTGATCATTTCCTCTTACCTTTGGCTACTGTAATGTGGGTAGGTATGAGGGTGGGCAGCTTGAGCTTGGGCGTCTTGAATTTAGTATTGTAAGTCTAATGGCGTAGGCTTTTCAGAGTCAGCTCGGGCAGGGGATATCATGAGTCATGCCAGCAAACCACCAATTTAGGGAGAGATGGTGGATAAGGTCCCAGAGCCTTTGGTGGCTCCAAAGAAGCAAGATCTTATTTCTAATTCTAAAACAAGTTTGTTTTTCTGATTACAGTGGTAATAGATGATGAAAGGCAACTATGGTTATGATTTTGGTTCTCCTGTCATTTCTCCTTCCTCACATGGCCCTTTGTCTTTTTTTTTTTCTCCTTTGGGTCTTCTCTCTTCTTTCATTCATCTCCCTTTCCCTTTTTCTCCAGAATGAAACTAAACCTTTAGCTCTATTTACCTATCTCACTTGCATCATGAATATCTCCATCATTAACTATTTCTCACATACATTATTTTTAATGATTTAATAGTTTACCATATGGTTATGCCATTGTTTTTTAAACTATTTCTCCTGTTGAGCAGTTTGTTTTCAATTTTTTGATGTGTAAATAACATAGTAATGAACATCAATATAAAACTTTTATTGATGTCTCTAATGATTTCTCTGGGTTATGTTTCTTAAAATTTAGAAATGAAATGAAATGGCCTGAATATTTCTAATTTCACTGGGACACAATTTAAAATGATCTTTTTCTCCATAAAGATTTACATATATATATATATATTTTTTTTTCCTATTCTTTTTCTTTTTTTTATTTTTTAAAGAAGAACTTCCCTTTAACTTCCAGGTAAAGATGGCAGATTGAACGTGCTAATTTTGTTCCTCTATCCCCAACCACAGTGAAGCAATTTTTAAAAAGGAATAAACTTTCAAGAACATGCGAGGGGAACAGCCGTGCTGTCTGGGAGTCTGGGAACAGATGGATGAGTGGAGGCTACTTCAGCAGACTTGAGAGGGCTGAGTCCCCAGCTGGTGGCTGAGAAAATGGAAAATCAACTCTGTGTCCACAGCTGAGTTCTCACAACATGCAGGAATGGGTAGCGGCAGGTGAGTCTCAGGGACGTGAAGGGACATGATACGCCCTGTGAAGCAGTCTGATCCCCAGACCTCCTTCCCACTCTGTCGGCTGGGGCTCTCAACCCTGTGTACGTTTGGGTATTACTGTCTGAGAAGGTAAAACTGAGCAACTCTGAACCTAAGCAGGGTGACTGTCAGGACCCCTAGCATCTTCTGCCAGACTCCTGGGAGGCTGGTGTGCAGGCTGGAGATACAAGAAATCTGTCTTAGCGAGTTTGTCCACCACAAGAGGATAACCTCTTAAGTATGCCTATGTATGTGTAGGTTTACCAGGGGACTTTATGAGGACTTTCACGGTTAACTTTCTGTACCCAGACACTTGCAGTTCCTGAGCAAATTTTTATTTAGTTCATTGTGTTTAAGATTGAGAAGATGACCAAGAATTGCAAGGCATCCAAACAAGTTTTCTAATCTGAAAGAAAGAGGGCAAAATCAACTATTAGAGAACACTGATCTCCGTCTTACCCCACACATGGAAATCAGTTTGAGAGGAGGCTAGGTAGACCGAAATGTGAAAAATAAGACAATGTCTGCTAGCAGAAAACAGAACAATGTTGTTAGGACCTTGAGATAAGCAAAATTTTCTTAAACAGGAATGAAAAAAGTACCAATATAAAATAAAAGTTTATTTAGAATTAGTTAAATTTGGAATTTCTATTTCTTAAAAAAACACCAAACCAAACCAAACCAAACAAAACAAACCCCCAAAAAAACAAAACTCCAAAAAACTCTATAGAGTAGGATTGGATTTTTGAAATTTGAACATTAGATGAAGCCTTCTCTATTGTTTATATAAAACTGCTATAGTGCTGGGGATTTAGCTCAGTGGTTCCAGTGTCTGCCTTGCAAGCATAAGGTCCCCTGTTCGATCCCCAGTAACAACATACCACAATGCTGGGTGTGGTGACTCATGCCCAGCATCAATCAGTACCACATGCCACAGTGCCAGGCGTGGTGGCTCACGCCTGTAATCCCAGCACTTGGGAGGTAGAGGCAGGAGGATTGCTCTGAGTTCGAGGCTCACCTGAGCTACATAGTGAGCTCAGAACCAGCCTGAAGTACCAAAAGTGAGACACTGTTTCAAAAACAAAACAAAACAAAACAAAAAACAAAAACAAAAACCACAACAACAAAAAAACAAAAAACTGCTATAAATCATTAACCAAATCCAGCCCCCCCCAAGTCATTTGAAATGTAAGAGTATTCTAGAAATGAAAAACTTGGAAGAAGATTTTTGAACAGACAGTTGAAGAATCTCACAAATATTGAACAAAAAAGACCAAGAGATGGGAATTTAAAAAGATTAGAAAATTAGTAGATCAGCTTAGAAATAGGGAAAGAGAAAATGGAAAGCAGATGTTAAGTGCTAGCTCTAGAAAAATCCTCAGGACAAAAGGATTCAGGTTTCAATCAAAAGGGCTTATGAATTTACAATGAATTAAAATAGCGTCTCATAATGAGGTTTCAAAGCTTGAGGGATAAGCAATGTGATGAGCAGAGAAAAGGAATAAAGCTCAACCCAGAACTAGAGAATGATCATATGTGAAAGATCAGGTGTCAGACCGGCTTCAGTCTTCTCAGCCTAGAGGCAACTCTGGAAGCCAACAGACAATGAGCAATGTCTTCAAATAACAAAAGGGAAATGATTCTTCAACCCTGAATTCTATCCGGCCTGACTAGTGATCGAATTTGGGGACCCAAGTTAAAGAGTCATAAAAAGCTTACATTCCATGCATCTGTCCCTCAGGAAGCTGTCATTGTGTATATTTTACCAAAATAATAAAATAAACATAGAGAAAGGCACAGGAAACCGAAAATGAGAGCGTTCTTCAGAACCATGTGAGGAATGAGTCTTGGTTCCTGCCGTAGCAAATTTGGACCATGCAATTCGTCAGCAGTAAGATGCCTTTTGCTTCTCAGTAGCTAGTTTTTCTTTTTTGGCATTAAAAGTTGTATTAATGACAGGGTCACAATCCTGGAAGATACAACCACAAGCACTATAATCTGGAATGTTGTAATCCTGAAAGATCAAAACTGATTCTGGAAAATTAATTTTAAAAATTCTTCAAAAGACATTTATTTATATTTTTAATAGGAATAGATTGGAGAGATATAAAAATAAGACCACACTTCAGAGGCCACTTAACACATTAACATAGGCAATAGTATCGTTTTTTTTTTTTTTTTAAGGTTTTTTGAGACAGGGTCTCACTTCGTGGTTCAGGCTGGCCCTGAGCTCAGCCTCAAACTCACGTCACAGCAATCCTCCTGCCTCTGCCTCCCGAGTGCTGGGATTACAGGCGTGAGCCACCACGCCCGGCACTGGTATGTGGTACTGGTTGCCGCTGGGGTGAGTCTCCACACCCAGTATTGTTATGTGGTTACCGGGGATTGAACCCAGGTCCTTGCGCTTG
>PVIR01000053.1:0-23272 GCA_004026965.1 Petromus typicus | reverse complement strand
TCAATAACGTTTGTTTTTTGAGGCAGAATCTTACACTATAGCCCTGGCTGGCCTTGAACTTACTGTGTGGCTCAGAGTGACCTTGAATTTGTGATCTTCCTGCTTTGACTTCCTAAGTGTTGTGCTACTACACCTAGGATAACATTGTTTTGCAAGCATAAACAGGTGGACTAATGACAGTTGTATGAATATAACACATATAGCTAATGAAATGTATTCATCAAGAAAAGGTCAAAGAGTAAAACACAGATCACTGTACTTGGTAACCGTAGATGCAGTTTCACAGCTGGAGTCACCGAGAATAGACAAGTACTTAGACGAGATCGATCAGAAAGTACCCTGGGTCACCGCTGCATATCTAGTCACCCAAACAGGAAAGATCTTGAGAATTTTTTATTTTATAAATGAAAATGTATATAAAAAGACACCTCTGTTTATTGAGAGTTTCAACAATTTTATGTACATGCACAATACTTAAACACTTATACACTAAGTCAACATTGTGACAATATACTTTCTCAGAATCCAATTTGCAGAAAAAGGGCATAAAATGAATTAGACCTTTCTGAATATCTTTACAAAATTTTTATCTCTAGTACTGGAAATGATGCATAGCAGTGAAAGATGAAGTACATAGCATAGTGAATTATAAAAATAATAATGCTGACATGTTAGAAGTGTGCTACAGTGCATATTTAGAAAAATGATTTAAATTCACTTATAAAATATTTATTGAAGAGCCTACCCAGGGGTCAAGACTGGTTAGGGATAAAATGAAGAGGAGAGTAGAGGTGATCCATCTGCCCTTCATGGGGACTGCAATCCAGAGAGAAGAGAAGAGAGTCAGGTTCTGACAGTCATAAAAATAAATACATTGTTACAACCTTGATGAACACTATAAAAAAGAATTTCAGGTTGTAAAAGGATTGTAAAACAAAAGAACTGGCCTGCACATTAACATCATATCAGTAAAACGTTTTCATAAATTGTTATCTATTTCATTTCCTTTAGCTTTTTTATTCTGATAAATTGATATCATTGTACGTAAGTAGATGCAAAAATAGCTGTTTAAATCTCTAGTATCATCTGGAGAATATGTTTGATCCTTTTGCTAAGATTTTATCTTTATGGCATGTACAAAATAAAGAATTTACTCAGATTATTGCAGTGCTGGTCACAGTATAAGTTTCTCATGGGTGGTTTTCAGGATTTGAACTTTTAGGATCTCAGCCTTTGGGATTTCAATCTTTTGGGATTGTGGTTTTTGATATTTTAGACTTTAGGGATTTTTATCATTTTGGATTGCAACATTCAAGGTTATAGTTTTGAGGACTGTATCTTTTGGGATTGTGAGTGTATATATTTAAGTCAGTGGCACTGACTATAGCCACAATTTCTATTTTCAAAGATTGTCATCATTTTAAACAGAACTCTGTATCCTTTAAATAAATATATTTCATTTTCCTTTTCCCTGGCCCCTGGTAACTTCTATACTACCTATCATTTCTATGGATTTGCCTATCTAGGATCCTCCTATACGGGGAATTACACAATTTTTGTCCTTTTGTGCCTGGCTTATTCTGCTTTGCAAAATGTCTTCCAGGTTGGTCCATTTTAGACAGAACTGAAAGACTAAAATGAAATAAGTGAGGGATGGAAAGACAAATCCTCCAGGTTTTCATTTATATGTGGAAGCTAAATGGTTGATCTCAAAGAAGTGGATAGTGGTTTCCAGAGCTTGTCAAAGATGGACAGAAGATGTTTAATGGGGACAAGAGTGCAGCTGGACAGGGAGGAGAACTTCTCATATTGTACAGCACGGCAAGAAAGCTATGACTGACGATAATTGAATATTTGAAAACAGCTAGTAGAAGGGATTTTGAGTGTTCCCAACACTAAGCCAGGTATATGCCAACTGCCCCGATTGGATCATAACATATTAAATATGCAAAGGATTGAAATGTCACACTGTCCTCATAAATATGGACAATTACCATGTGTCAATTAAAAATAAAAATGTATTTTTTTGAAAAAGGAAGTAAGTTACGTGAAAACAATCCTGCATTTGGTAACAGTGATCGGAGCTGCTACCTTCCGGGCCAGCTGCGCTTTTTCGTACCAGTTGCGCAGACATATTTGAGAGCAGACGATGCCTCCTTCCCTCTGTTTCTCTTCCCTGCTCAGACATCAAACAATCGGCATTGTGTGTGGCACATTATTGTTCTTAATGAGGCAACAGGCTCTTTGTGGCGGGATCCCAGGCACTTTTGAGAAATAAAAATCACTATGAGGAAGTACAGCCAGGGAATACTGTGGTGGGAACCTGGAGGCCGGGAGCTTCTTGCATCTCGTAAAAAAAGAGCCAGATTTCAGACTGCAACTTGCTTATGTGTTTGTTTAAAAACCAGACCAGGTTAGTGTGCCAGACGCACGGATTCTCTCACTCTGCTGGCGGGAGTGTGAATTAGCACAATCTTTCTAGAGGACAATCTGGCAGCTCTCACGAAAAGCCTTATGGTTCTGCACATCCTTTGATGGAGCAAGTCTACAAATAAGATTTGTTCTGAGCGAAGAATCCTGGCGGTTTGTAAAAATAGAGGTATCAAGTCCATCGTAGCAAAGCTTATAATAAGCAGTTGGAGACAGTAAGAGGAGGTTATTATCAAAATAAATCATGGTACATTTATGTGATAACATATTATGTTTTTTTGACAAATATTGAGTAAAGAGAAAATTATGCAACATACATCGTTACGTGAAAAAAGCTAACTATAAAGTGGTATATAACAGCATGATTCATTTTGTTTTGAAAATACATACTTGCTAATTAAAAATAATAGAAAAATCATGTACAAAGTTGATAACTACATATTACTGTGTTTCCGGATAGCAGAAGTAGGAAGTGATTTGTTTTCCTCATTTTGGTTGACAGATACTTTCATTCATCCAACCAAATACCTTAGCTGTCTTGCTCCGTGGAGCAGCTTGAGGTCAGGTGAGGTTTGTCTAGACCTGTTGTGCTGGCCTAGGAACTGCACAGAGTAGGGTGCTCAGTGGCATAGACTTTGGGAAAGGAAGTGACGTAACAGGTTGGTCCGTGTTGATGGGGTTTTTAAGTGGGTTATTACTTACTTTAATGGGGTTGGAGAAGAGAAGGAAGCCCATATTTTGGCTTTTTTTTTTTTTTTTTTTGTGGTACCTGGTATCAAATTCGGGCCTTTGTGTTTCCAAGGTAGGCACAGTACCACCCGAGCTTAATTCCGGGCCCTGTGTGTATATTTTTTTAAAGTTAATTTCTTAGAAACTGACTGAGCATTTACAATTTACCAGACCTCATACTTCGCTAGCACCAGGATAAAGTGTAACGGCAAAAGCAAATTTGTAAAACTTTCCACTCAAGCAGAGCTCTTAGCTTGCTTCTCGGAGGGGTCTGAGGTACTCCTCTTCCGTTGTTTAACTTTGTAAACTTTGTTATGTTCACTGCGGAGCCGCCGGCGCGCTCTGCAGCTTTCCTTACAGTTGAGGTGGAACCTTAAAAGACTGGGCTGGCTTGAGCTTAGAAGTACCTTGGTTGTTAAAAAGGATTGTTATACTTGCTTCTGTTATAGGTGGAACTCTGTACCGTTCCAACCAATGGGGCTTGTAGTCTGTACGCTGTACTAACCAATGAGACATGAGAGCTGGTAGCCAATGAAATGAGACTATAATATAACTCCACCCTAATTTCGAGAACATTCTGTACCTAGGGCATAAAAGCAGCTTCCGACCAACTTCCGGACCAGGCGCTGTGCGGAAAGGGCGCGAGCGTGTCTGACTGACCAGTTGGAATAAAGCTGCACGCTGTCTCCGAAGCTACTGAGTGCGTTTTCCATGCCTAGCCGGAGTTTCTGTGACTGGAGCCGGAGTTTTTCTGTGTGAAAAAGACGTATCCTGGAACTCCCAGGAAGTTCGGTCTAGATTGTCTTCGTGACTCAGGCAAAGAAGGATTGTTGGAAGGCTTGCAGGAAGCAGCAAAGCAAGGGCCTCTGCTTGTATTTTTGTGCCAAGAAGCTCTTTAAGATTCCTGCGCAGAGAGGTAATTTTTCATACTCAGACCAGTTTCCCATATTCCTGTTGGCGCTGGGACTTACATTTTAAATTTTGGCTCTTCCATGAGTTAAAAACTCCATTTTAACATGCATTTCCCCGTCGATGAAGTTGAATTTGTTCACGTTTATTATTTATATGTACATTTTCCTCTGTGTCATGATAGTTGAAAGATGACTAAAATACACGGCCGGGGATTGAGCTCAGTGGTTCTGGCGCCTGCTTTGCAAGCGGAAGGTCCCCATTTTGTTCCCCGGTAACCACATACCACAGCGCCGGATGTCGTGACTCACGCCTGCAAATCCCAGCACTCAGGAGGCAGAGGCAGGAGGATTACTGTGAGTTCGAGGCTTGCCTAGGCTACATAGTGAGCTCAGGGCCGGCCTGAACTACAAAGCAGGACCTTGTCTCAAAAGAACCGTCTCCCCTCCCCCTCAAAAAACAAAACAAAACAAAACAAAACAAAACAAAAAACCCACCTAAAATACAGAAAGCAATTCTCTGAATATTATTGCTTATTTGAGTATAGTACTGCAATAAGAATGTGAGTGTCACAGCAAACTATATATGTATTCAGGGCGACTGAATCAAGGCGAACTTTTCAAAGGCAAAATGAGGACTACACAAGTTATTTTGAATCAGTGATCCTTAGCGACAAGGGTCAGTAACGAGGATAGTGTCGGTCCGGTGTGGTAGGGGCAGTTGTTGGGCAGACATCCATGCAAAAATATTTTCTTATAAGGTTTTTGTGGTCTTTGTGCAAGGTCATGTTTCTGGCAGAGTCCTTTGAGATAGTGTCTATGAGGCCTAGATGTGCGTAAGCCCTTCTTTGATAAGCTTTTGCTTTTACTTATTGCTGTGTGTATTTCCCCCACCTCAGGGCTTGACACGGGACTCCATTTTGATTCTGACAACTTTAACACCTTTCGCAGTCATTCCACTTGGAATTAGAGGATTGGCCCATTGGTGTGTACAGTTAGTGAGGCTCCTGCCATATCATTACTTTTGTTCAGCCTGCTGTTGTGGGAAGTTTATGACTTTACTTTTGTTTGCTTCCAGACAGCATCAGAGGAGGCTGCACACATGTAGGTGTTTATGTTTTCCACCAAACTAAGCTTCATGACAGCAGAGATAGGGACCCGTTTGACTTTGTGCTTATCTCTTGCACTGTTTAACCAGATACTTTGAATTGAGATCTCAAACTGTTTCCCTTTGTGTTATTTATTAACCACTAAGGCTTTTTTACAAATTCGATTACAGTGAAGGTATTTGGCAGACAGAGCCTTCAATAAGTGAGTGGAACTAACATCGCCATTAGGAAGATAAAATAATACGCGTACTGAAGACCCAGATTTGTTTGTGTGGCAGTTCAGGCCATAATGCACGGCCCCAGTGCACGGCCCGTGTTTAATCCAATAAATTTCAATTGAGCAAAACAGCTGGCCGGCACCTTTCAACGCTGTCAGTGTCAGGAAACGCAGACAGGTTTCAGACGTGTCCAGACTGATAGAAAGTAGAGTCAGGACAGTGACTGTAACACATTCACAAATTGAATCCTGAAAAGTGTTTTCCTAGAGGACTTTCTTGGGACCCTTTGGAATTTGCATAGGAATTCCATGATAATAGCGTTGTGTCAAAGTTAAATTTCCAGGATTTGGTTAATTATACTATAGTTACATGAAGGAATTTTTTTTTTTTTTTTTGGTTTTTTTAAGACAGGGTCTCGCTTTGTGGTTCAGGCTGGCCCTGAGCTCAGCCTCCAACTCACATCACAGCAATCCTCCTGCCTCTGCCTCCCGAGTGCTGGGATTACAGGCATGAGCCACCACGCCCAGCACTGTGGTATGTGGTACTGGTTGCTGCTGGGCGTTAGTCTCCACACCAGTATGGTATGTGGTTACCAGGCATCGAACCCGGGTCCTTGTGCTTTCAAGCCAGGCGCTGGAACCACTGAGCTAACTCCCTGGCCCCCCATGAAGGGATGTTTTTATGAAAATCAATGAAGTATTTAGGAATGATGGGTCATGTCTCTAATTTTTATTTATTAGTTTAGAAAAAAAAACCATTACAGGGCCGGGGATTTAGCTCGGTGGTTCCAGCGCCTGTCTTGCAAGCGCAAGGGCCTGAGTTTGATCCCCAGAAACCACATACAGTACTGGGCATGGAGACTCATGCCCAGCAGCAACCAGTACCACATGCCACAGTTCCGGGCATGGTGGCTCATGCTTGTAATTCCAGCACTCGGGAGGCAGAGGCAGGAGGATTGCTATGATGTGAGTTTGAGGGCCAGCCTGAACTACAAAGCGAGACCCTGTCTCAAAAAAAAAAGCATTACATGCAGGAGAGGGAGAAAAAGAAGGTTGAGGAGAGAGAATAAATGTTAAATGTTATTAATTGATGAATGCAGGTGAAGGTGATATACGTGGTTACCGTGTACTTTAATGTATTGAGCAAGAACTCTCAAGTTATATGGAAATTGAGTGTCTCTTCTGGAGAGGGCCAGAGGGGAGGACAGCTATTATCACCAGCCAGAACACATCATCCGTGATACTAATGGAGATTCATAGTAACTTCTCTGTGCATGAATTTATAGGGATATTATTATTTTTATTTTAAAATTTACTTTATTGGTACATTTTATATGTACTTTATGATCACATTCAACATTGATGGTTTGTACCAGTACATGATTGTGCTTGAGTTTGTATGTAAGGAGGTTTTAGGATGTATTCTAACAGTTCTTTAACATTATCTCATATGCTATCAACCTGGCATCCATTAATCTCACACCAAGTTCAAACACAAGTCTCTTGCTGCTGCATACAGTGGGCATGCACTTGGCCATATTCCAGGAAATCTGACCAGTTTAGGGGCTATTCCATAAAACACTGACTGCCCTAACTCTTAAATTTGTGTCACATTCTGGTTTGGGGGTTCTAGTGACTCATAGTAGATGTCTGTGCTGATCAAATTAGTGAAATAATCCAAGGACATTGTTTGCTAAAAGTGGAATGAATATAAGTGAAAGAGGTGTGGTTTCTAATATACTGGTATAGTCTGTACCTGGCTGGTGACAGATGTCACAAGAGAGGCAGAGGGTTCAGAATCCTTGTGTATTTCACCTTGATAGCGATTGGGAACACTAAGTGTCTTCACTATAATTTTTTTGCAGTTTCCTAGGGCTGTTTTAAAATGCAGACTATACCCATGGACTCAGGAAGCTAGGTTGCAGAAGAGAACTTCAGATGCTTTCCTGGGGGTTTAAAATACCTGGAAGAGTGAACTGGAGCTAACAGGGAAACTGTTTGAGGCAGTTCGGGATTAGTGCACTCATTGAGCATCAAGGAGGATGGAGCTAAATCAGAGCTACATCTAGAAAAGCCCTGGAAGTACAGTCAGAGCCACAGAAAGTGATGGGCCAGAAGAGCCAGGAAACTGGCCAGCCAGGGCAACTGGAGCAGCTTTGCCACAGATGCCTACTCTGGGCCGGCCTAGAGGGTATGGTAGGGCCCACAGGGCTCATGAAGAATAGATAGAGATTTCTAGTAGACAAAGGAGAATATGAAGGAGGAGCCAGAATGTAAGGACTTGGATAAAGGGACCTACTCAAGTAATACTGAGTCTGGAGAAAAGTTGAATATGAGATTTGATTAAATAAACTGAACCTATGGACCAAGCCTATTTTAGATGCAGAGGACAACAGTGAACATTTCTGTGGTCCTTCTCCCCAAGAAGAGAGAGACAGGGACATCATTAGAGGCTTTTTTCAATAAAAGGTGAACTCAACTTCAGTTGCATAGATTTCAGAGTCTCCATTATGATCCAGAAACTACAATATTGGGCAGTGACATTGAGTTGCTGATTTTATTTATTCAAGACAGGAAGACATTTTGAAGCCTCACCCTTGTCTCTTCGATCTCTGTCATCTTGTAAAACAGGGAATTTCCCACTGCCGTGGCACCTGGAAGGTCTGATTCTTAGAACAGAACAATGTTTCATCCTGGATTTCTTTGATGTGCAGGAGCATATTGCCTTATTTTTCCTCTTTTTGCTTCAAACCAATGCAAAGGTCACCTCACCTCAGAGCCACAGAGTCACTGGCTTCACTAGAGTAATTAACCTGAGGGGCTGAAGGACTCTAACCTGTTGGCTCCTTTGTCACTACCTGGAAAGTCCTCACCTTGTAATTAATGAAATGGGAATGGCTTTATCAAGTGCTAACAAAAAGATGGGGGTGATTGAAGACAGGTGACTCCTGGACTTAATGCAGTGATTTGATTTGATTTGTGACCTTTACCCCTCATTTTAAGTAGAAGAATGAAAAACTATAATTGTGTACTGTGTTACTTTTTCCTGTATTTAACCTCTGACCTTACCTCTAGGTGAATGCCTGCTCTTCCCAGGAGAGGCTACCTTGGTTACTCATGTAATTTTCCATTCTTCTCTCCTTTCTAGAGCTGACATTTTTAGCTGAAATGGAAAATGGAGGGAAAAAATGTCACTAAATTCATGACTCTGGGCCAAAGAACTTCCTTTTTGTTCCAGAAGAAACAGAGCTATCTGGGTAGAAGGATTTCAAAATTCTGACCCATTCCCTTTAATCAAATGGTAGGAGACACTGAGATTGAGTCTCCCTTTCCGAATTTATCCCATTCCCATGGAGCAGCAAGAAAGGGAGGAAATTGACTCTAATCAAGGGTGGGCAAAACTGGGCTAAGGTTAAGGATTCCTCTTGCCAGTGAATGGGTAACCACTTCTGGCCAATGACATTTGAGGTTTTCCTCTGGAAGCTTCTGAGAAAATTCTTCCTCGCTCTTCAGATAGTGAAAATTTCTTCTTCCCTGTAAATGTGAAAGATACTTGTCACTCAGTGCTACAGTCAGCTGTTTCATAACCAAAAGTGAACAGTTGTAGAATGAAGCCAGTGAAGCTGATAATAATGGAGCAATAGGAAGATACTAGAATTTAGCGACAGCAGTGGGCATCCTGCTGTCGTCTTGACATCTTATCCACCTTGAATTTTGTGTTTTATGAACCTTTCCTTTTGCTTAATCTATTTTGGGCGGGGGCTTTGTTTCTTATAGCCAGAGCCTCCAAAGTGATACCCTACCCTTCTTTTTTTTTTAAATTTTTTAATCTTTATTGGTACATTACATATACACATCATGATTGCACTCCATAATGGGGATTTGTACCAGTATAAGACACAACTTAATTCTCATTTTTTCCCATAGCCCTACCCACCCTACCACCCCCCCCATATACATAAAATTTGTTTCCTTACTTTTTTGTTACAATCTCAACATTTTCCCCCTTCTTCCTATTTTACATTGAGCATTTTCTGTTTCTCAATGTATAACATACAATTCTAGGACTCATTTACATCTTTATTTTCTCATACCAGAGAAAAGATGTGATATGTACCTATCTGTGCCCTATTTATTTCACTTATGAGGGTATCCTCAAGGTATGTCCATTCAAGTAGAAATGATTCAAACTTATCATTTTTTATGGCAGAGTAATACTCCATTCTGTAGAAGAACCACAGCTTTTACAGTGACATATGTGCACCCATGTTTATAGTACCCTTCCCTTCTTTACCTCCTACCCCATTGAACTTGAACAGGTATGCTGTCTTCTGTTTCTTGGGAATTCCTCTACCACCTCTTTCCGCCTCCTCTGGGGGTTTGTGTGTATCTCTCTATGTGCACAGACTGTCGAAAAATTGATGAATGCATTGTTCCATTTCCTTCCTGAGTCTCCCAATATTTTGTCTCCCACTTGGGTTGTTTGAACTCAAAATCTTCCAAGACTTAGTTCAGGTATTCCTGTCCCTGAAGAGCCTTCCTAAGAGGCAAGTGATTGTATCTACAATATGCTTCCAGTGTGCACTGATTATAGGGGAGCCTGCCAGGCAGCTTCTAAGGAATCAGTCTTAGTTCAGGGTTTCAGTTGTGTGTGACAGGGACTTAATACTATACCTTACCCAAGACAGGTATATATTTCTCATTTACATGAAATTCTGAGCAGGAGTATGGTTTTGCTCCATGAAACTGTCTGTGTATCATCTTTTCTTTTGTGGCTGTACAACTCTAGCCTGTAACCCTTGTGTGTACAGTGTAAAATGGCTATCATGTCCTTGTTTTGGCCAGTAGGTGGACAAAGGAAAAGGGAGGGTTTTCCCCTCCCCTTTGAGGAGATAACCTTAGCTCTGTCTGTTCTGTTGGCTAGCCGTTAAGTCAAAAGCATCAGATAGCTGCAATGGAATCTGGGAAATGTAGTCTTCATTTCAGTCATTGGCTGTCTAGCTAAGAGCTTACAGTGGTGGAAGAGGGCTTAGGTATAGGAGCCAAATCTCTTTTCTGCAGATGTCATTGAAATAGATCAAAGATTGGTGCTAGCTAAGGCATGTTTCCAGAAATGACTGCTTACGCAGCAGGTAAAATGTAACTTAGTTTCATTCCCGCCATTAGAAAAAGCCAGTAGGATGGAAAATTTCTTGCTGGTGCCAACCCAGTGAGTGACTCTGCACCAGACACAAACAAGGCAGAAATCACCATCAGACCACATCCTACAGCCTGAGATTTTAGTTAACAGCAACCTGAAGCTGACATCTCAGCAGATGAAAATTCTGAAACCAAAATAGTACACAGCAGAATTCTGTTTACTGTGAATGAGGAATTTCTTTCATTGTATTTATACAGTCAAATATAACTCCATTTTCCAAACTATACTTGCCTGATTTGGTAAGTCATAGAATAAAACAGGGAAAATGAACTATGAAAATACAAAAAATGTCTTATTGGCAGGAAAATTTGAACAAGAACTTTCAATTGTAGTTTGAATGAGACTTTGTGGCTACATGAAGCTCTGGGGTGGGTTGTGCAAAATTTGTTGAAAAGACAGGGCCAAGCAAGCTGTGACATTCGGCTCGGTACATGCAACACATTGTTCATTTCAGCCATAAAGAAAAGGTATGGTATTTTTGTTAATAATAAAAAATCACTTATACTGCTTGAATTGTTAAACAAATATTTAAATGTGTTACTTTGAAAGGAGGGGGTGACAATTAATTAATAAACATACTCCAGGTCAGACACTGTCTTTGTCAGATCCTGGTAGACACTGAATGTTCATTATTAATAGCTCTCTCTCCTTAGTGGCATCTAAGATTCTTGAGGTCAAGGACATGCCTTGAATCTCATTCCTCCAAATACTAGGACTGTGTCAAGCCCTGAGAAAGCTTTCTTTGCAGTGTGTTCTTCTGTACAGTTTTGATTCACCCACTGACTTCTGAGAGATGGGATGAGGTAGGCCACTGTTCTCATCAATCCTATTTCCCTGGCTCACCTTTGCAGAATACATCCAGGCAGCATTAGGATCTGGCTGAAAGTTCTTGTGGTCAAGTCAGTGGGAGTATCTCTGCGTGTAACATTCATCTTTTGGAAACTTACAGCATGAAAAGGAACACCAGAGGCTCACAAAAGGCCTGGTATAAATAACATGACTTAACTTTGTTCACCACCGCAGTGTGTCCCAAACATATCCATATCCATGTTCCTTTTAAGTTATATATTGTTTTCTTTTAAAAGATTACTACTGTGATATGGTTTGAGCAACAAAGGAAGTACAGAAGATAGCATGGTAAGTACTCTGGGTTTTTTTTTTTTTTTTTGGTTTTGTTTTGTATTGTATTCAATTTTAATATTTGGTCAAATGACTTCAAATTTCTAAAAAATTCAGCACACACTTAGAAAATTATAAGGAGTCTATGGTGGATGATACTGGACTGCTAAGAGGGCTTCCCCATCAGGCTGGGTCCACATTCATGCCTCTCACTGCTGTCAGTCAGCCCTCTCCAAGCACTGTCATGGCAACACTGTCTGTGGAAAGCTTCCTTAGCTCTCTATGGCTCCTCAGGAAAACCCTGCAGTTCTCCATCCCTAGAGTTTCTATTTTTTGATCTCAACATTCACCTTCTGAATTATGAGACTTTCTTAGGCAAAGTGCATGTTGTTACTCAGGGTTCCAGGCTTGTTTCTATCTCTCTGATCCATCTCTCTTGCCTTAATGGAGGTCACTGTACAATGGCTCCCTCCTTCATGATCCTATACTGGATCATCTCTTTTCTGCATTGCTTGAGGCTGGATCCTTCTATAGATACACGTGGTGCTATGGGCTTTTTGGTTATTTTTCTGTTCAGGCTCTTTGAGGGCAAGAACTTTGTTTCCTACACCTTTGCATTGTATAGCTCTGGTCACAGCTGCAGTCTTTGTAGATGATGGTTAAGTGAGATGCATGGATGGATGGATGGATGGATGGATTGAATATATTCTGCCTTTGTTTAGTTTTGAGGGATAGGACTGAGAGTGAAGTGGAAAAAAAAATCTAGATTGACCATATGAGAACTGATTGGTAACTATTGCAAATGTGTTATATGAGGAAACCATTGGCTCTTGCAGCAAGAGGCCACCAGCAGAGGCATGAGCAGGCTCAGGTTGGGGAACAAGGTAATTCCAGACACAGCAGGAGGAGGCAGCTGTGCCTACAGCTCACAGAAACTGTGGTGGACACTACATTCTTTGATGGGAATCCAGGAGACAAGATTTGGGTTGGAAAAGGGATTTGAGGGTGCCTCAAAGTTAAACGTAGAATTGTCATATGTCTCCTCAGTTGTACTTCTTGCTATATTCCCCAAAGAATTTTAAATAGCTATTCAAGGGAAACTGTGTACCTACATGATCACAACAGGTAGAAGGTGAAAAGCCAAATGCGCATCTACCTGACATGGGGATAAACAACTTGCAGTATAACTGTACAGTGGGACATTGTGTGGTGTTACAAACAGTGAAGTCCTGACACATGTTACCATATGGATGAACCTTGAAGACAGTTTACTGAGAGAAGCCAGATGCAAAAACTAGGTGTTATGTGATTCTATTTGTATGAGACATCCAGAACGGCAAATTCATTGAGACAGCAAAGAGATTCATGATTGTCAGCTGGAAGTAAGGAGTTAAGAGTGACTCAATGATGAAGAGAATGTTCTGGAATTCCATAAAGGTGGTGGGTACACAAAACTGGAAATATATCAAATGTTACTGAATGTTACACTTAAAAATGATTCCTATTGAAGTTCATTTCAGTGAAAAGAGTAAGTTAGTTTGATAAGGGGAGTAGATTTGTAAATCCCTAGTCTGGGAGTGATGATGAAGAAGAGAGATGTCCAGGAAACTGCAAGTGGCAGGGAAGCCAGAGTGAGAGGCACAGGACCTGCTCTGGGAGCTGGAGTTGTGGGCGAGGCAGTGGCTGACTGACTGGATATGGAAGAGTGGCCAAGGCAAACAAAGCTGCAGCACAGACTTTCAGTTGAATTAGTCAATGCATCCTTACTGAACACCTTTGTGTGTCAGATTCGGTACTGAGTCACTGGGATTTCCATATTCTTTGAGGAAGAGGCATTAGCCCAGAGCTAGGTATGACAGCAAGTTATGGACATTTCTGTCAAGGATCTGGAGAGAGGAAATGAAAGCCCCAGATTGAGGGACAGGGAACTAGAGGTAGGTAGTGGGGCTATAGGTCAGGTCAAAGTGTCCATGTTAAGATGATGGGTTCAGAGGATCACTGAGGACAAGAAAGATCCCAAAGGAGAAGAGTGAGAGAACCAGATGCAGAAGAGTTAATTCGGAGAGAGAGGTCTCAAAGGCTTAACTGAGCCCTGCTTGGGACGGACCAGTGGGCTGGTCTCCAGGTTGCTATGTTGGCTGAAAGGCAGTGGCCATAGCTTTTTTGCTTGCTGCCTCTCTGCAGAGGAGGACTGGAAGGAAGAGTTGAGCATTAAATGCTTTCAGTTGCTCTAAGCTCCTTTTGGGTGTCCTGTTACTGGCTGCCAATCATGCCTTCACTCCTAAATTACCTGACTGAGGACACCTGGCGTATTGTAACCATTGTTATCAGATCACTGAGGCTCAGATTAAGCCCAAAGGTTTGAAGAATGTCACGATAGTTTTGATGTCTCACTGCTACCCCCCTGCTGGCCAACAAGCACTGGCATATGTGACTCCATTCTGTCCAAAACTAATTCAGTGCTTAAGAACGCGAGCACTTTCCAAAGACCATCTGTTTACGCTTCTGCTTAAGGAACTCCACTCTCCCACAGCCTCCTAGGATTGTGTTCAATAAATCCTGACATGGGGGGATGTTTTTTTGGCGGGCCCAGAAATTGAATGTTTTCCAAATGGTACATTATTGATATTAAAACCGATTTGTGCATCACTAGCCATCAAAGAAATGCACTAAATAATATCTCCAGGAAAGAAGAGGGAATTGAAAAAAATCCTGTCTGTGTGCATCTGTCAGCAAATCACTAGCTTTGACTGTTACATGCAGAAAGAAATCTATGAGTACCTGCAAGTGAAGCAAAGCCCTTCAGGTGTATTCCAACTTAAATCCACTTAGAAACTCCTTATGTAAGTCAAGCTTTCTCATGAAGCGCTGTCTGTGCTCACTGCTCCCAGCTTGTGCCCACCATGAGACACACAAAGAAAAGCTTTAGGAATAAGAGAAATTTGGGTTTGAATTCTGCTGCCACTCCTTGCCTGTACATGTACAGAAGGGCGTATGTGTGAGGTCTTTCTCAGGTTACTCAATACCCTAAACCTGTTTCCTTGTTGTAAATAATAAATTCTCATTAGGCTGTGGTACGTAGCAAACAGCAATGCATGCAGTAAGTCTGTATATACATCTGACCTTCATTTCCATCTATTGCTCTGTGCTTCCCCAGCCTATCTGTGGGTACTGATACAGAACAATATGAGCTCCTTCTATCTTTGTAGGGGAGGGTTTGCTTACTGCCTGTTTGCTGACTCAAAGAATGTAATTTCCTAAACTCTAAACAGAGTGGTGGATATTTAATCAACGTTTCGTGAATGCATAAGGATTGCATACAATATAATTCCACGAGTAACTTAAGTACAGCAGTGACATAAATATTTAAAGCTTCATTGAGGTTGCAGCTGTAAGTCTTACTGACTACGGGTGCATGTTTTATAGAATGCTCTGAGCTTCTGTAGATAGCTGCAATGAGGGACAGATAGATATCTCTGTGTTTTGAAGGCATGATCTCCATTGGTTCTGGGGGCACAACGTTCATTTGCCTTCCCATCAGTGGGGCTTCAGGCAGGTCCTGGGGCTTTGGGTGAGCAGTGGCAGGGTGGAAGACTATGGTGAAGTTCTTCTGAATTTCTAATATCACTTAAATATTAAGACAGTGGTATTATATCAGCAGCACAGTGATAGATCAAATGTTTGTCTTTTATCTTTAGGATATATTTGTAACAAGTATTTTAGGACCATGTTTTCTTTTAAAGTATCATGTTAACGCTTTAGTTGAATTTAACCAGTTGGGAGCTATTGGCCTAGTCTTATAAACTAACCTTTCAGTAACTTCTAAAAAAATACATAGGTGAGAACTTCTAATAATGTGCCACTGTGATAAAGATTGTGGCTCTATCATGGCCTTTTTCAGAACTTAAATGCATACCCAAGCATAGAAACCACATGTTTGCAAGTTAAGTGTCTGGTACTTGTTCCTGTAAAACAAACTTAGTCCAAATGATAATAGAGCTGGTGAATTTTAAGTGTTTATTGTCTGACTTCTGTCTGAAAAAGCATAGAGGCAGTTTAAAAAGTCAGAATATATGTTTCCTAAAGGAAAACAAAGTATCTTCGTGATCGTAGTTTAGGCAAAGTATGTTGAATAGGACACATAACACTCATAAATACTATCCACAAAAAAGGCTGCAAAATTTCACTTCATTCAAATTAAGCATTTCTTCTCATCAAAATATAATATTCAGAGAATAAAAAGGCAAACCAAAGACTGGAGAAGATATTTGCAGCACGTATACCTGGCAAAGAACTTGGAGCTAGAATATAAAATCACTCATAAAGCCAAGAAGAAAAAACACCCTAATTGAAAATAAGCAAAAGATTTGAGCAGGTACTTCATACACATACAAAAAAGGATTTCAAAATTGCAAATAAACATAAGAAGTGTTGCTCAGCATCATTACTCATCAAGAGATAGGAATTTCAATCACAGTAAGACACTATCACCCCCTCTCCAGGATGGCTGAATGAAAAGACTGAATTCTAAGTGGTAGTTAGGACCTGGGAGAACTCTTATACAGTGCTGACGTGAGAGTAAAAGTGTAGAATTTGTTTTGAAAAAATGCCTGTAGTCCCTATTAAAGTTAAGCAATATATACCCTATAACATAACAACTAAATTCCTAGGTTTATTTAAAAAATGTAGAAAAAAAATTCTTATCAGGTTTATTTAAAAACAAGAAATCCTGAAGGTCCATGAGGGATAGAATAGTTAAATATATTGTGCTGTATTCATGTTATGAGATACTCTTTGGGAATTAAAAAATAACTACTATTATGCACTCTTTGGGAATTAAAAAAACACTACTATTATGTTCAGTAACATGGTTGAATCTTAAATATATAATGAAGGTGAAAAAAACCAGACACAAAAGAGAATATGCTGTGTCAATTTGTAAGATGTATAAACTGATCTACAACAAAAGAGGTCATGATGGTGGCTCCGTGCGTGCGCGCACGTGTGTGTGTGTTTGTGTGTGTACACATTTGGACTGGCAACAGGCATGGAAGAATGTTTTGGGGTGTATTGCACATTCTGTTTCTTGATTAGAGGGATGGTTATTTGAGTGCATATATCTAAAAATCCACTGAGAGAATGTCTTAAGATTTGGACACTTCAGTACATGCAACATTGCAGTGAAAACAGAAAAAGAATGGAAACCAGTAGTGTGCTAGAAAATATTTAACAACCAACTTTATGGGGAAAGGTCCAGTGTTTCTACAAGTTGTCTTTCACAAAGACTATTGCAATCTATCGCTTAACGTTAGCATACAGTAGTCCCCTTACTCACAAGAGATTATTTCAAGTCTCCCAGTGGATGTTAGGAACTTTGGGTAGAACCAACCTTGTACACTGTGTATTGTTCTAATGTATACGTACCTATAAAGTTTAACTCATCAATTAAGTATAGGAAGAGATGAGCAGCAATAACTAATAATTCATAGAACAATTAAATAATATCCTCCAATAACACTGTTTAAACCTATGAATTGCTTATTTCTTGAATTTCTCATTTTGTATTTTCAGACCAGTTCACCATGGGCCACTGCAACTGCGGAAAGTAAAACCACAGATAAGGGAACTGATGTATGAGGTGCTGTTTCTAATTAAGTTGTATTTTAAAATTTAAAATGTAAGTAGGTATAGTGGTGCATACCTCTAATTCCAGCTACTTTTAGGCTGAGGTGGAAAGACTATGTTCAAGGCAACCTGGGCAGTTCAGTGAGAAAGTGTCTTGAAATGAAACAAAATGAGCTGGAGGTGTGGTTTGCTCGGAGGTAGAGCCTGCTTAACATGTGTGAGCCCTGGATTCAGTCTTCTGTACAGAAAAAGAAAAGTCACAAAGGTAGCAGAACAAAAGTTAAACTACCCATTAGTTTTAAGCCTCTGCTTTTAGAATTGGCCAGGATTGATGGACTGAAGGGAGGAGACACTTTTCAGGTAAATGTTGTGGCTGGTGCTACATTTTGACTTTGGTGAGGCTTCAGTCCACAAGGAGTTACCTGCATCTGTAAAATTTAAAATATTTAAAAATCACTTAATGTGACACAGTTTAAATCTCCTATAACTCACCCAGTCTCCAGTAGTTTATTTAAAATCTCCTTCTCCCTCTTGTAATTGTCTTACTCACTGAACTATTTATTTTGATTGTCCAGTTTGTAGGGATTGGGAGAACTAAGTAAGTGGCCTCACCAGAATGTGACCCACCTATTTAACTATTTAGTATTTTTGAAAATCAAATTTAGGAAGTATTTAATGCACATGATCTCCTCAAAATATTTCTGTTCTATTTTAAGCATTCCCATGGTCTAAACTGATGAATTTTGATTTTAATCATCTTAAATTCCAGGAGAGAGATCTTAATGTATAAGATAATCTTGGCAGTTGACCAATAATAAACAATGAGCCTGCCTTACTTGGAGTGCAGCTGACAGCCACTCAGCGATCTCTGGGGACATAGCCTTGGTCAGACTTTGTTTTGCCAAACTTAGCCAGTAAAACTTCATGCTGCCACTTTCTCTCTTCCTGTCCTTCCTTCCTTGCATCCTCGATTTCTTCCTCCCTCTCTCCCTGTTTCTCCTTCCCTTCTCTCTCTCTCTTTTTTTTTTTTTTTTTGAGACAGGGTCTTGCTTTGTAGATAGGTTGGTCTTGAACTCAGCCTCAAACTCAGAGCAGTCCTCCTGCCTCTGCCTCCCGAGTGCTGGGATTACAGGTGTGAGCCGCCATGCCTGGCACTGTGGTATGTGGTACTGATTGCTGGTGGGCAATACACCCAGTATTGTTGTATGTGGTTAACTGGATTGAACTAGGACCTCGGGTTTGCAAGGCAGGTACCGGAACCACGGGGTTAAATCCCTGGCCCTCCTCTTTTCTTGACAATGAAAAAGGATGCAAACAAAAACCAATCAGGGCAGAGAGAACTTTCTGCTGAGGAACTGATAGTGAAGTTTCTCTGGAGAGGCAGAAGACCCAGAATAACCATTGAAGGGGCACAAAATTGGAAGAACACGACGTGGCTTCATAGCTCTCAGTGTTACTCAGTAACAAAGCATTTGCCTAGTGTATGTGAGGCCTTGGGGGTCTGTCCACATAGGGGTGGGAATGGATGGAATTAAACAGTCTATACTTATAATGGAATCAACCAGCTTCTATACACGTGTAGTGGACAAAACGGCTTATTACATATTAGGGGGAGGAACTGTTGAATGAGAGGCCAGAGTAGAGTTTCCAAGGGGAATGAAGACTTTTCTGCTGAAATCTGTGAATAAGAATACCTGCCTAGACCCCAGAGGTTGGCACAGCTTGTGAGGGGCCCCGAGATGCTGGAATCTATGATATTTTTTGTGTCTGATGAGGCTGCCTCCGCTGCCCTTTCTTTAGGATCCAGGAGTGATTCAAAACAATCAGAATGTGTCGAGGCTTATTACAACCAACCACCAGCTCCTGCTCCAAGCAGACAGGAGTGCAGAATAAATACTCATTGGCTTTGTCCAGGCTTATCTAAACAGGCTCATTAATGGTTGCTTCTAAAGAAATATATTTCACCTTTGTAAGAGGAGGAAAATCAATAATAATATTAGGTTTATGTGAAGGTCAGTGGGTTTGGTACTTAGTAACCCTTATCCCCAGGTTTTAACAGAAGCTAGGAGGGAGCATTATTTCTGACAGTCCTGTGTGGGAAATGCCTTGACTAAGATTCTTGGATTTTATGAAAGATTTATGGGGGGAATTCTGCAAGTAATATCTTGTTAAAATAACTTCTGTGCTAACCTCAAGTGACAAGTGATTGCTCAAACTTGTTCCTGCGGCCTTTTCCTTAATCTTTTATTAGCTCTTTTCTTCAAACTTGAAATACAAGGGATGGCGTTTGTTTGGGTCCATTATCTTTGATGTGAGTGTCGCTCTGCTGTATGTGGATATGTGTTTTCTTTCTCTGAATTACAGATGAAGTAAATGTCACCATTTGATGGTAATGGATGGCATTTAAGCAGGCACGAATGTCGAATTGTCGCATTGCTTAAAAGTCAAGACCCTTGTGAACACTATTAAGTGATAGGCAGAGAGTATTTTCTGGGGATGGAGAGGGCAGTGGGGAAGAGGTCACAGCTCTGATGGTGAGAAGCAGCAGTCCTTCCTGTTGAGGTCTCTGGAGGAACTCCCGAAGTACCAGGGCCTCTCCTGTGTGCAGGAAATAAAGAGTGACACAGTGTGTGTACATGTGAAGATTGCATAATTCATGGAGTAACAGGAGCCAAGACTATGTCAGGAGCTGGTCATTAGGGCATCACATTCTGATTATCTGCTAGTATGGACTAAATTGAACCCCCCAGAACCGTACATAGAAGCCCTAACTCCTCATGCAACTGTATTGGACATAGTGCTTTTAAAGGGATAGTGGAGGTCACATGAGGCCATACAGTGGTACCTGGTCCAATCTGACTGGTGCCCTTATAAGGAGACACCAGTAGTGCATCATAGAGAAGAGGCTGCATTAGCTCACAGCAGGAAGGCTCCTTTGGCAGCCCCGGAGAGAACAGAAGAAGCCATACCAGCCAGCACCTTGATCTTGGACTTCTGTTCCCTGGAAGTGTGAGAAAACAAATGTCTTTAGGTTCCTCAGTCTGCAGCATTTTGTATGGCGGCCTGTGTGACTAATACATGTTCCCATTAACCAATCCTGGTTCCTGGGCTCTCAGGTGGTAGCATCTACTTCCTATTACAGGCAGGAAGCACTGGCTGTTTGCTTTCCCAGGTACCTTGGCAACTCCTTCATACAAGTTAGACGTAAAGGAAGATTCTAGGGTTCCTGGAAAAAGAGAAGGAGAGAGGGAGGGACGGGGGAGACAGAGAAAAGAGGGAGAGATGCAAAGAGAGAGAATATGAGGAGAATGAGAAAGAGTATTCTCCTGGGAGTCCTCACACCAGCCCCCTTTTCTGGCTTTTGGTTGCTATTAGGTGCGGAGAGAAAGACAGGAGTGGCTGTAGCCATTTTTAGAGCCTTGAAGTGTGTGGTCCTAGATCCTCCCTGTGGAGCCCTCAAACCAACTCTGGAAACTGCCTTCCCTCTGCTCTTCAGTATATGAGAATAAGAAACCCCAGGTTCAGGCCACTTTTACTTGAATATAGGTGAAACTATACTGATAGTGCTTTTCTTTTAAAAGTCTTTTGAAAAGCCTGTCATTCCACGTGATAGGCTGCCAGAGAGACAAGTTGCCTCATGGTAGAGAACTCTAATTAACCTAGGCCATCTGAAAGTGAGCGCAGAGTCTTGATGTTACCTGTTGACCACGAGCAATAACAGTGACTGTGTGTTTCTAATATAAGTGGCATAAGCGGATACTCAGTAGTCTCTAGTTTTTTCATGTATTTCTTCTGAAGATCACTTGAGTCTGTCCCCTTTCCCTCACTGTATTATAAACAGCACAGCCTATCAACTGGCTCTGGAGTATCCCATAGCTTCCACCCTGATCTATGGACATCCACTTCTTTATCTTTACCCTAAAAATTTTCTAATCAAGGTGACCTGTGTACATGGCTTGACCATAGCTTTGTCCAGAGGTCTAAAACTAGGTCTCTTGCTTCATCAATCCCTCCTCATAGTCCTGCTCCTTAAGGCAATTACTTTGTTACGCCGTCATTTCTTGATGTAATATTCCTGCCTCCATTCCCTATATAATATCATAATCTTATTTTTAGTTTTTTAAAATAAGTCATGCCTATAAAATATACTTAATTATTATTATTATTATTTTTTTTAAGGTTTTTTGAGACAGGGTCTCACTTTGTGGTTCAGGCTGGCCCTGAGCTCAGCCTCAAACTCACATCACAGCAATCCTCCTGCCTCTGCTTCCCGAGTGCTGGGATTACAGGCATGAGCCACCAATACCCTACCCTGTGGTATGTGGTGCTGATTGCTGCTGGGGTGAGTCTCCACACCCAGTATTGTTATGTAGTTACTGGGATCGAACCCGGGCCCTTGCACTTGCAAGACAGGTGCCAGAACCACTGAGCTATATCCCTGGCCCAAAATATACTTAATTATTTATAGTTTTGCAGTTTCTTAAAACATTAAACATAATTTTACCATGTGACCAAAGTAATTCTCCTCTTAGATATCTACACAAGGGAAACAAATCCCTATCCACACAAAGACTTGTTTGAAAATGTTCATGGCAGCAGCATTCATAATAGCTTCAAAGTGGGTTTTTACTGCAAAGGGATCATAAATGTTTGAGGGAACAGATAATGTTTAACTTGACTTGAATATTACACAATGTATACATATATTGAAATCCCATGTAATAGCCTATAAATATGTATAATTTAAAAAATTAGAAACAATATAAGGGCAATAAAAGAGTTTTGACTTTTAAGAAAGTAAGCGATGCACTTCAGTTAACTATTGGGGCAAAGAGGGCAAGGATAAATTACATACTATCTAAATAATAATGAAAAGGAGAACATTCCCTGCTCAGATCAGCCTGCAGCTGGAACAGCTATTACTAGAGGACAGAAGGGGGTTAGGATGGGAGGCTGAAGAACTGGGACCAAAACACACTTGGATAAAAGAAATAGATTCTGATGTCTTGCAGCCCAGGGGTGTGAACAGTGTAGAGGAAGTCATATTATATATTTTATGAAGAGCTAGAAGAGAGAAACTCAAAGGCTCCTAACATAAAGAAATACTAAAGGTCAGGAAATGCTAATTATCTTTATTAATGTACTGAATGTATAAATTCAAATGAAACACTGAAGCTTATTAATATGTATAATTAATACATGTACAATAATATGTACAATTAATACATGCTAATAAAAAATGTGAGATACAGAGAACTGTGTTTACACAAAATATTAGATCCTTAAATGTCTTTTATAGTAAGAAATAAAAATAATAAAATCATTAAATATTTATCCTAAGAACTAGAAGACAGTAAGAGAGCAAAAGAAATAAAGAAGAATTAAGAAAGATAGTAGGCTAAAATAAATGGGATAGAAAAAAATTAATACACACAATAGATAAATCCCCTTGTCCACTGAAAACACCATAAATAAAATAAATTTCATATTATTCTAATTAAAGATAAAATGAAGTAAAATATGTAAGAATGACAATGAAAATGGGGCCAAGACATCAGACATCAATGAAGAGGTTTAAACTTTATCATGGAGTAGTATTAGATATAAACACAAAAAGAAATGGGTTTCCTGGTAAAATACAACTTAACTAAGTCTGATCAAAGAAGAAAGGGAAATGCGAAAGGACCAGTTACTGCAGGGGAGACTGGGAAAATTTTTATAAAGATTTATTATTAAGGGCCGGGGAGTTAGCTCAGTGGTTCCGGCGCCTGTCTTGCAAGCGCAAGGACCCGGGTTTGATTCCCCGGTAACCACATACCTATACTGGGTGTGGAGACTCATGCCCAGCAGCAATCAGTACCGCATACCACAGTGCCGGGCGTGGTGGCTCACGCCTGTAATCCCAGCACTCGGGAGGCAGAGGCAGGAGGATTGC
>PVIR01000052.1:245480-336992 GCA_004026965.1 Petromus typicus | reverse complement strand
ACAGGGTCTCGCTTTGTGGTTCAGGCTGGCCCTGAGCTCAGCCTCCAACTCACATCACAATCCTCCTGCCTCTGCCTCCCGAGTGCTGGGATTACAGGCGTGAGCCACCACGCCCGGCACTGTGGTATGTGGTACTGGTTGCTGCTGGGTGTGGATCTCCACACCCAGTATTGTTATGTGGTTACCGGGGAATCGAACCTAGGCCCTTGCGCTTGCGAGACAGGCGCCGGAACCACTGAGCTAACTCCCCGGCCCTATTCATTTATTTTTGTATATGTTTGCAGTTTACATTCCAAAGCTAATACATGAAAGGAAATTACAAAGATTAAGAGCAGAGATCAGCAAAATTGAGACAAAAATTAAAAGAATTTATGAATTTAAGTCAGTTCTTTGAGGGAAACACTTTTATATGTGAAGCACTAATATTACATTCATTTTGTTTCTATTCATGTAAATATTTATGTCTTATGGAAGCAAATGCTTAAATGAGTCTACTGGATGAGAGAGAAATCATATATCTTGAAGGATAAGCAGTAACTGTTAACATAGGCAGTTAGGAAGTTTCTTGGGAGAAATTTTGTTAAGGGCACTTAACACAATGCTGAAAATGTCCTTTTAAGAATTAAAGTCCCTCCAGGACAAATTCCCAGTAACAATTCACTAAGTCCTTTATTTGTGATTTGGACCCCCTTAAGCCCTCTAATATAAAACCTTCTCCTATAAAAGAAGGTGAACATTTAATCACATCATTGTCAGGAAAAGCTGGGCTGTTTAACCAAACAAACTTGGCAGCATGGGATTCTAACTTATCTCTGTGGTTTTTTATTCATCAGTTTTTAATGCTTGGGTCACTGAAATTACCCATTGGGAAGCATTTCAGCATTCCCTCAGGTGAAATAAAGAAGCTACTTAATAGTAAATACTTCGAGTCTCATGAACTTTTGGCAAGGAAGGTAATTAGTAACCTGCTATTTAAAATCTCCAAGGGAATTTATAGCCTATAAATGCTTAACACACAGTTATAACGTATTAGACATAATTTAATGAAAACAGTAATATTAAGCACATTTCAAATCATCATAACATTCAGATTACTACAGAAAAAGTTGCCTGTGTGAAAAGGGTATAAAGCTCTTCTCTTCCTTTTGTGAAACACTCATAATAAGGAAAAGGCGCTATTCCTCACATCACAATTAAAACTGAAATCTAAATTCCTATGCTTCTATTTAAAAAACACGAAGTTAAGCAAGGAGTTCTCAAGTGATAGAGGAAAGAAGTTCAGAACTGCTGTTGTCTAGGAGGATGAAAGTAGACAGTGATGTTGTCCTGTGCATTTCAAAAAGCTAGAAGAAAGGAATTTGTCTTCTCCGGAAGAATTCAGAAATGTTTAAGGAAAGAGGTATATTTAACCTGACTTAAATATTACAGTGTACATAAGTATCACAAAAATCACATGGTATTTTTAATATTTTGATGTGTCAGCATTTTGTAGCTAAAAGTAAATTTCAACTAAAATAAAAAAAGACTGTAACTAAAATAAGTTATTTTTAAAACACAGCAAGCATAGTTATAAGTTTCTGCCTTGGTTTAAACCAGGACTTTTCAACTTTTTTTTTTTCCATTTTTAAAAGAATCAATTTTAGCATAGGCTTTAGCCATGTTAATCTGCATTTCTCTGACAAAATTCACTTCTTTACTTTCAACAAAAGAATCATGGTATTTTAAAAATGAAGTAGAAAAAGGTGATGTTTAGTGTAAGGCACCTACTATAGTAATACAATGTCAATTATTTCTAGAAATCTTTGGGGGAACTTTTTCCATAAACCAATTGCCCTGGGTGATGACCAAATCCTATAGCCTTTTCTAGAACTTCTTCTAAAGCGAGCAGTTCAATAGGAATATCCTTTTAGTAGAGCCTAAGTGAAAAATTATTTGGAGAGAGAGTTGGCATATTTAGAACAATATAATAATATATAATAAAATTAGAGCATTTGTAAGATAAGTGAAAGTGGGAAATGCCCTTTTAAAATTGTGCAGGTATCATGAATAGTATCTTGAACCTATGACTACTAGATTTTCAGTGGAGGAGTTTCACTCAGTGATACTGTGTGGTAGAAACTAAGCCCTTTTCAGATACTATCTCACTCTAGCAATCCTCTGTGAGGCTTTGCTTTCCCCATCTGACAGGTAAAGTGGCTGAGGTTGAGTGGTTAAGGATGTAGGTCAAGTAGAAAAACAAATTGTTCAATTTCAAAGATTATGATCATGAGTATTTTAGATTATTTGTCTTCCCATATGGCCTTCAGAAATAGTTCAGGTGGTATGCATGCTAAAGTAGCCAATCAAATTAATCTATGATTTTATTGGTTTTAAAAGCATTTCTCTTTGCATCTAAAATTACTATTGTGAAGTTTTCAGGGAAAGTGGAATCCACATATTTTAAGTCTTTGTTTTGGCAGAAAAAAATAAGAGTTAAAAATTTGCAATTTGTTCAAAGTGCAAATATGCTGTGGCATTTTGGCTCTGTTCCAAGGGCACAGATTTAACTTGGAATTTTGGTGACTGTTACTGGGAATGTACTGTTTATCAAATTCAGTGTTAACTGCACAGTTGAAGATTTTCTAGAAAAACTCTTTCTCTTTTTAACACTTAAAAAATTCCTTTACCAACTTCTAAGGGTTGATAAGCAAAATTCATAAAAAGCTGTGGTCTTTGATGAACACATTTTTTTATTAAAAAAAACCCCACAAGGTCATTTCATATACAGTTTCCATAATTGGAATTTGGATGATTTGGACTTAATGCAAAGCCTTGCATCTTAGTGAAATAAGTGGTGATGAAGTTTGCAGCCCTTTATTGTCTGAGGGAGTGGAACAGTAAGCCAACAAATGCCTGTCAGGTGGTAGCAGGTGCCTCTGAGAGGTCGAAGGCATTAATTTAATAAAAGGCATCGCTAGTTCTATGACCTGCAAGTGTGTTTGTTAGGACAGAATTTCATTTCTTCGAGACAAGGCTGTATCACTGTGAATAACGTGTCTTAAAATGGAACAGTAGGAACAGAACTTTAGCCTGTTGTTGACAATTTTCCTAGCCTACTTCATCATTGTGTTCAAAAATCTCTCCCTTGTCTGTGCTCATACAGTGTCTGTTTCCTGCATAGCGTGTTAGCCATCTTTCCCTGTCACACACAAGAAGAAATATCTGCCTAAAAGGTCTTTGACAACAGGAATTGTGTTCTGTTTGGCCAGCCACACAGCTAAACATTAATAATTCTCATTTAATGAGTGCATGCAATTGCCTTTTAGTAGGGCGGCCTCTTGTCTTTGTTATCCAACAGAATATTAAGAAGAAGGTAATTTTTTCAAGGTACTAGAGGCATTAGGTGAAGAAACATCCCACTTGTTTCTTGTGCTCTCCAGAACATATACAGAGGAACTTGTTTTTCACAACACGGGTGAGGTGTAATTCCAATCCATTTTAATCCTTGGAGCAAGGCCCTGGAAATCTGAGTACAGCCTGTTTTGATTGGCTGAATGGGGCTTCTTTCCTCTTAGGTTGGTCCTCGGCTGTGCCTCCATTCAGCATTTTTCTTCTATGTTAACCTGTATTTTGGGGATTTTACTCCCTCTGCTGGCTCCTGGCATGCATTAGAGTGGAGTCTTTTCCAAAAATTCGAAATTGTCTCTGTTTTTCTTGAAGAGCGCTCATGTTTAGTAATGTCTACATGCCAACACCTTGTGAGTTTAAAGGTAGCCATTTTACAATTTCAGGAACTCCTTTCTCCCAGAGTTTCCCTACAGAGATGAGAGGAGACCAGTTCCAATTTAGAATACCCAGAAAAGACATTCAGAATTTTTGAATGCTAAATGTAATTGGTTTAATTACAAATCTTTTTCTAAAAGAAAGTTATGTTCTTGTTCATAATGAAGAAAGTTTCTAAGATAGCATTAATTGTGTTACGAAAAAAGAAAACAAAATATTTGCATTTTTAAAAATTCATAAAACCTTAGAAATTGATGGCTTGATGTTGCAAATACATTGAACTAGATGATTTCAAAGTGCATTTAATTTGACAGTGCTTTGAAGCAAAGGTCACTTATTTTCATTACATTCTCTGTGTGAGAGAATTTGGATCATTTAAAAGTCAAAAATTGTCACATTTATTTTAATTTTTGTAGTTTTGCATTTGTTGGATGGCTGAACTTCTATTACACAATTTCCATTTCCTTTTTTTTCTTTAAATTTGGGTTGAATTAAGACATGAATGTGAATATCCGGGACCCATTTGTTAGAATTTGAAGAAAGATATAGTTTTTGCATTGTTCTTTTGTTGCCAAAAAATCATCCGATTTGAAAGTAGTAGTTTTAGTAATACATTCTCAAAATATTCTTTTAATCTGAAGATTCTAAGTGTTGTTACTTATTGGTAATAGTCAATGGAATTGAAAGACTTTTTTTTTTTTCTTTCTAAATTTGCAACAGCCGTCATTGTGTTTCATTATTGTGTTTCAGTTAATATTCACTGAAATCTGATGTGAGAGAGTTTGTCTTAGTTACTGTGCTTGTTGCTGGAGAAAGGTTTATTTGTAGTGAGGATTTAGTTCATAGTTGGCTGACTCCAAGGGGAGGCGGCATGGCAAAAGGGCATCAGAGTTTATGGCAGGTAGAGGGCAGTAAGCAGCAAAACACAGTAAGCAGTGACCCTCCCTCCGTCCCCTGTATCCTGCCCAGGGCACACACCATCAGGACTGGTAGCACTCTCACCCAGGGTGGGCAGCTTTGATCCTGCACCACACCAGAAGTCGAACTCAATATCTCATGCTTTATCCTATCAACACATACCTTTGATCTAGCCACCTCTGAAAAGCCCAATTTTTGACTGCATGAGCCTTTTGGGGACATCCAGATATAAGCCATGGAAGGGTGAAAATTTCTCTTGTTTTCTGGGAACCTGGAAGATGGGAATTCGGATCACTTTTCTCCATTTGTCACCTTTGTTTCCTGGGTTCAAATACCACCTCAGCCTTTCCTAATGAATGAGCCGCTGTGTTTAAGTCTCCCTTTCTCATGTAGGTCTGTGTACTAAAAATAGAAGTGTGGCACTGAGATAGGGAGGTGGCACCTTTATGAGATTATGAGGCTACAGAGATTATGCAGAGTATCTGAGGGTGTGCCCTTGGGGCACTGATCTTTCTTCTCTGGCTTGTGACATGAGTGGGTTGTTCTTACATATGCTCCCAGCCTCTACCATCCAGCGACCTCACCAGAGGCTCAAGAGAAATGGTGCTGTCTGATCTTGGACAGAGACATCCACAAACGTAAGCCAAACAACCTTTTCTCTCTGTGACTTTATTGTCTCAGGTATTTTAATCTAAGGATGCAAAGCTGACTAATATGTAACCCCCATAGGAAGATCTGGAGGCACAGAAGGGATATGACACTTGCTAATATATGTTTATTTTTAAAAAGTTGCATACTTGTCCTCTGCACCATGCTAAGTGAATATTGTACAATTTGTCCTTATTTTTAGAATTCAAAACTTTAAAAAAAATGTAGTCATTCATCATATTAAAGTAACACTATCCAATCTAATCCTAGTTACCAGCACTGCAAAGTTTTTCCATCACTCAACAATCACCAGAATATACAGCTATGTGTATTTTTAAGGCACATTTTAAAAAATGTTCCAAGTGAAGGCTATTTTCTCACTCACACCAGAAAGTAAGGAAAATGGACACTTCGCCAGCAGCAGTCTTAGGTATGTTACCAAGAAATAAAATATGAAGAGAAATTTCTTAGTACATTTGATCATGATATGCAGGGGGTGGTTCGGAAAGTTTGCCTTTTTAAAAAATTAATCTGTGTGAACCACCAGCCCTAGAATATCCTTCCCTCGACATTTGCTTAGAATAATAGCAGTAGATAAAGCAAAGTTTAAAACAACAGCTTCCATGTAAATTTTTTTGTTCTAGTTCAGCTAAAATAAACACAGGGATCTTAGATAAAATTGATTCAAGACCACAGTTTTAAAATTTGTATTTCAGGGATCTTTCTTTTTGTAAAGCAGGCCAATAAGTGTGGAGTTTTAAAATCGGTAGAGGGTCAAAGGGCCATGATTTTTACTTTCTCTTTCTTAAGAAAGTGGATGCATCTGGAAAATATAATGTTGAGTGAAATAAGCCAGACACACAGGCTTAAACGCTGTGTGGTATCTCTCATTTGAGGAAAGCAAAGTACAAACAAAGAGCATAATAGAGGATGGCTTGGAGGAGTTAGGGGTGTGGATCTCTTGCAAATGGGAAGGGGTCCAGGAGACAAAGGGTGAGAGGAGAGGAAGAAGGGGAGGGGAAATAGGTAGAATAAAGATATGCCATGTAGAAGAACCTAATAACCTCAAAGAAGGTAGACCGTACACATCCTACCTCAAACTAAGATTAATCATATCAAAAAGAATGAGAATAGGGAGAAGGGAATTAAATAAGGAAGGAGGGAGGGGAAAAAAAGAGGTAGTGAATTAAAAAGAGAATCAAGACATATTATGTACAGTGACCATTCCCCAAGAGGATTATAAAGTGCATGTACTGCAAATGCATACTAATAAAGAATACATTAAGTTAGATAAAAGAGTGAAGTAGTGATTATAGAGTTGAATTTAGGGCAGTATGAAGTTACTATTGATTATTGGTAAAATTCATCATCATAAGAATCTCCTGGTTAATTATTATTATTATTATTATTATTTTTTTTGTTTTTTAGGTTTTTTGAGACAGGGTCTCGCTTTGTGGTTCAGGCTGGCCCTGAGCTCAGCCTCAAACTCACATCACAATCCTCCTGCCTCTGCCTCCCGAGTGCTGGAATTACAGGCGTGAGCCACCACGCCCGGCACTGTGGTATGTGGTACTGGTTGCTGCTGGGGTGAGTCTCCACACCCAGTATTGTTATGTGATTACCAGGGAATCGAACCCGGGCCCTTGCGCTTGCAAAACAGGCGCCGAAACCACTGAGCTAACTCCCTGGCCCCTCTCCTGGTTAATTATTGAAATCCCAGTTTGTGGGATGCTGTAAGACAGACTCTGGGCCCCGTTGTGGGGTACAGAAAAGCACCAGCAGCCCAGAAAGTTCTTAGGGTTCAGAGAATTTAAGGCACATTTGAATCATCAAATCATCCCTAATTCAGAGAATTTAGGGAACATTTGAAACATCACTGTAGCAATTAAGAGGTGAGATTTGGAATTAACATTCATATGTTTATGTGAGAAACACTGATGTATTTACATTTTTTGAGCACTAATTCTGGAGCAGATTTGGTCATACTAAATGTGTATATGACTTTCTACAAATTTTAGTTTCTGTTTCCAAAAAAGGCAATTAATATCAAGGTTTTTGGAGGTGTCATTTAGATGTCCCTTAAGAAATTTTTAATAGGAAATAATTTTCTCATTCATTGATTGTATTGGGGGTCAGAATTTCCATTATTTGAATTGGGTATTTATGTTATATACCACGTTCTCACGATTAAATTATGTATTTGTTATTCCAAGCTGTGGTTTTTATAAGCATCTTTTGATGCTCTTTCCCTTTCTTACCAGCTGATTGGCCACGTATCTTTGTCAGTGTGAGCAAGTTAATTTCTTTTTTTCCGGTATCTGTTTGAATTCCCTTCCTTTTCATCCTTCTTTTCTTTCTCACTTTAAGCAGGTTTAAAACATAGTAAGTTAATGGTGTCTGAGATGCAAAGCCCACGGGCTGTGTGAGACGGGTTTCTAGGTCTCATTCACTGGGATAGAGAGCATATTTCATGGCAATAAGGGAAAAAAATCCAAGTTTCTCAGAAATAAAGGTCAAGAGACATGAAACAACTATTTGGTTATTTGCTTTCCAAACAGAGGGTATATGATTTATGTCAGATATAAGCTTATGTCATAGCTGTGCAGGTGCTGCCGTGTAGCCGTGACCCCGCCTAATCCCCATAACGACACCGAGCACTGACCACATTCCCTTTGTAGTCCCCGCTGCCTTCCCAGGGGACCCTGCTTTCTGAGCCCAGCTGCTGGGAGCTGGCTAGCCTGAGCTGGGGCAAGAACATTGTTTTCTAGGTGCAGCCTGAAGTATGTTTATAATCCCGTCTGGGCTCATTGACTGTAGGTTTGTGGTGGTGCCTCTATGAGTGAATCAGAAGTTTCCTATTAACTCTGATCATTTTTTCCATGAACTTAGTAGTCAGCTGTGAACATTTTTTTTCTGCTTTCATTCTTTTGTATAACAGTCATAATTATTTAATGATAAATACCTCAGTACTGTAAGCAATTATTAATTCCTTGATATTTTAAAGATAAAAAGTATTTTTGATATTGACTTTGATACTGACTTAATTATTTACACAATTTGCTTTTATGATTAGAAAAAGTTAATATTCAGAGTTTTTCAATATTTATTGTCCCTCTAAAGATGAATGACTTGGTAAATATTTACATGTAATCACAAAAGTTACTGTACAGTCTCATTCTGATTTCCTGATTTCCAGGATTTTGATTTATCAGGGCTTTAGTATTTTTTCAGCTGTTTGTATCAACAAAAATAAAAAATTGACTTTCTTTTATATCTTAATAATGCTTGTTATGAAGGGGAGTGGAAACTACATATTTACATTATGATTTACAAGTAAAGTCAAGATTTGGGAGCTGAATTGTTTAAGTTTAACTTTTACGTCCATCATGCCTTAGATTTGTGGTTTGGAGTTAACCTATGTGTGTCTGATCTGTAGAAAAAGTAGATAATGATAATAGTACTCATCTTACAGGTGGTATGATAATTAAATGAGTTAATATTTGCAAAGCCTTATGTGACTATTTTCTAGAAAAAGTTTAACAGTAAATTTTTTTCATTGATGTGTTTTGAGTCATTCATACTGGCACACAGATTATCAGGATTTTATCAAAAAGGTATTACTTTTGCCTTAAATCTTAAAACTTTTAAGCCAAATGTCATAAACAAGTTTTAAACCAAATGTCATAAAATGTGCATTTCACAAATCATACTCTACTTAAAAGTAGTGTATGATAAAACTACTAAAAAGCAGCAGATGATAAAACTGTGGAACAAAAGCTCAGGAAGGAAAAAATTCAAAATAAATTAATGTTTTTCTCTCAGTAGCTGTGGGCGCACTTCAAGTTTCAGATAAGTGATGACAACATAATTAGACAGTAAAATATTCAGTTTCTAGCTGCTCTTCAGTATGCCTGGAAGTCATCTTGCAGGCTCAGGATTCCTTAGGTTATCTGTTTAGTTTGATTTCTCTCAAAATGTACATACATAAATAGGCCCTGTAACCAAAACAATTCATATTCAGTATTTAGTAAAAGCTGCAGCAAATATTACCTTTGACCAGGATGAAAACAGATGTGATAAAAGAAGCCTTAACACGATATTTTGCTTAAAGAACACTTGTCATTTGCTGCCGACTTACAGATTATTTGAAAACTATTTGGGGTGGAAGGACTAACATTGCACCGAGGGTCGGTGAAGCACAGTTCCTTAGGTTCATTAGTCAGTTAAAACATTTGTCGGGGAGTCCCCTCTGGAGGGCAGTACAGTCCCACGTTTATCGCAGGAGCATCTGGTACCTTTACACCCTCCAGAAATTCATTTCAAAGATTCCTGGCTCATTAGATGTGAATTACTCCCTGTTTTAGGTGCTCAGGGAGGACATAAAGGTGAGTCAAGACGCTTTTGTTAGCGCACCAGGCTGGGGGAGCAGAGGCCAGAGGACTGAGAGGCGCCTCGCGGGAAGTGTGTGTGCGTGGCTGTCCTGGAGCTGGCGAAGCTGGGCGTCCCCATGAACTGTCTGTTGCTCTTTGTGCCCAGCCTCCGACGGCCCTCAGCTTTCTGATCCTTGTTTTGGTCTCTGATTTACTAAGACACAAATCTTTATCTTCTGAGACACCCTGTTGTCAGCCTCTCTCTGTACAGTCTTGGCGAAGGCAGCCAGGCAGCCGGCAAACCAGCTCCCCACACTTTAGCAAGTGAGCAGAATATTTTGAAAAATGCTTTACTCTTAGCAACAAATACCCGGATAGTTATTAGATTTGTTATAGCATCTAAGGTTTCCTTCAAAACCATGCTGGCCTCGGAGTGCTATTGTTTTACAAAACCCACATTTCGTGTAGTCCAACTGAGTGAAGAGTGCTTAACCAGCTACACGTGCTGCCACCGGCGTACCAAAGCTATTAGCCTCCCTGCTGTACAGGGCTCTTCTTCCTATAACAGCAAGACCTGGTACAGCTCATGTCCTGCTAGTAAAATAATACTGGGTTTGCCCCTCTACAGGCTGTTAAGAGCTTTCAGCAGCAAAATGGCCTGGAGAAGACAGCTTCAGACCCTGTACCTCTGAACATCCCCAAAATGTGTGAGCGATAAGATACTCTCTTCTGTGAGCAAAACCGCTGTGCTTTTCAGCCCTAAATCATAACACTGTCTTGTTATACCACAAAGAATTAAAGAATGTTAAGCAAATGACTTTTCTCCCTCCCTCTGTGCCTCTGAGGGAGTTATTAATGCCGACTCTTGCTGCTGAGTGATCCGAAAGCTACTGTCGCAACCTTTCTATTCCCCGAATGCAAATGAATCCTTTATGAGGTAATTGAAGGAAATTGATGACATTATTTGCTGTATCTCGGGTCACAACAGCATATAAATGAAAAAACACAGCAGAGAGACTGGCCTGAGGTACCACATCACTCACATTTGGGCCACAAAGATCGCAAGCCATTTTCTGCCTGAACCAACTTTGCACCTTTGTGTTTTATAGTGAAGTAGCAGGTATGAGACTTTTAGAATTATGGATTCCTGGCATGAGATTAGTACGACCTGGTGTACAGATACTGTTACTTAGAAGCATGATGAGACTGGACTTATTCTTTTTATTCTTTGTTTATGTCCCTTTTATTTTCATAATCTGAATAGTAACTTTTATTTTGAATGTTAATATGTGTACATTGTAAGCTGAGGGTGGGAAAGAGCAAAATTGAGATTGTCTGTTTTAGAATGAAAAAAAGACATTAAAAAGAAAAAAATTTAAAAAGTAATACAAATTGTAGATGAGCAATTTCAATAGAAAAACTACTTTAAAATGGTCCTATGCCATGAATTACACTACAAGAGCATTGATTTATTGGGCTAAAGAAAAAGTCATCTTAAATATGGTCTCTTGTTACATTTCTTCTCTTTTATTACATTTGCCACTTTGTTGTGACCTTACTATGACCTTGTAGTTTATGGGCTAAAGGTAACCATTATGCAATAATGAAAATATGCAGACTGAGCTTTACCACCTAGAAAAAAATTGGTTTCTTATATTTTGCTTAAATTAACACACTCTGGTGTTTATAAAACTACGCCGTGGTGCTTGAAAGAGGGGAGAAGCATTAATCGCAGTTATGTGCAGATCTGGGCTTTTGGAGATTGTGTTTAGGGAGGTGAGTGAGAGGGTCTTGCTCTATTAACTAAAGGGGCTTGAGTCTCCACTGGTATTGATTCACAAAGACACGCTCTGTTCTGAAATTAATAATGCTTTCAAAGCATAAACTACTTAGAAAAAGGAGCTCTGAAATCAAACTCTTAATGCTCATAGTATCATCTTTGCTTTCTTCTTTGGTTTGAATTATTTTATTTTCCTTTTCCAAATTCAGTGGAATTCCACTTTTGCCTTGAGGTGATCTTGTACTCCGGCCTACATGAGGTAGTTGGTTCCCGTTTGGGTGCTGTGAAGGAGGGCCGAGCTCTTAGGAAGGACCCGAGGAGGCGGTGCAGAAAGCTTCACAGCGTCTGCACGTTTGTGTCATAGAATTCCGGTTTGATTCGTCATCTTCTCAGAGTGTTTGAATTTGATCCTTATCCTTGGAAATGAACTGAATCACAGATGGCTTTGCAGATTCACAGCACATGAGACACAAGGACGGTAATTGTAAATTGATCATCAGAAAAACCTTCAGTCTTCTTGTTGTCACCTGCTTTTCTCCTACCAGCCACAAATGCATTCTTTATTCTCAAATGGAAATGACGGTAATTTTCAGATAACAGCAATTGCAGTGGTTGCTATGAGATACATATGCAGCACACTCAGCAGTGGTACTGCACCCAAGTTGAAGATTATTATCTCCATTCCTCCATTCCTCCCAGAAGAAACCAACTTACCCAAAACTAAGAACGCTGCCAGTATTCGAGAGTGGATTCTCACTACAAAGGACAGGTCAGAGGCTCTGGGCTTAGCTTCTAAGAATTTGAGTTTTTGAGGACATCTGCATTTTCATCATAGGGTCTGTGTCATACTTCTATGATTAGAAATGTTCTTCATAGACCTAAGACAAAGATATTGTTAAGAAAAAGGATCATTGGTGGAGAAAGACACTTTTCAGGATATTTTTAATATGTAGGCATAATGATGAGTTGCTTGAAACTAGTGAAGTCAGATATTTGAAGTGTGGATACTTTCCTTAAGATGTGAAACTTTACTTCGAGATGGATTATTAATTTCTATGCTAAAAGTATAATCATGCTAATTTTCTCAAAGAAATTAGGAGCAGCCTTCACATCTACCTCAGAGCTGCAGAAGGGTAAATGTAGTATGTGAGATGCTGAGAATTAGGTATTAACTCCTGCTTTCTCTGAGGGTTTGGCTTGGTGAGGGATTTTACCTCTAATTTATGACCTTGTTCAAGGCAGGGCATTTTGAAGGAGAAGCACTACTAAACAGACAGAGTGGTCTTGGTGATTACGTTATGGAGTGCTTAATTCCAGATTTCTGTGTTTTAAAATTGAAATAAGAGGCATATCTATAGAGGTACAAAATAGATTTGTGGTTTCCTAGGCCTGGGGCTGCACTGGGTTTTGGCTGTAAATTGGCAGGAGGGATTTTACTGGGGTTGATTGCAGTGTGTTAAAGCTGGGTTACAGTAATATTGCACAATCTGGTTTAAATGTGTTTTTTAAACTATTGAATCTTACTTTTCAAGATGACCAGATTTATAATCTAAAACTCAATAAAGTTGTAAAAAATGTACATAAAAGTAGAAAAGATGCAGCATCATGTTTTCATACAAAATTTCCTCCACGTGCTATTTATTTACTTTTCAAATTTAAAGTCGGACACAAACTGTACTGTTTTAAATTGGAGAAACAGTGAAGATTGACATAACCCGTTCTCTCCTTTACCCTTTTTCCTTCTTGGGACTGTATTTTCAGGTTTCTTCTTTTTTCGTCATGGCCTCTAGAGGGCAGCACATTTATTTTTATTCAGCGGATTCGTGTTGTAGAAGCGCACTTCTCTGAAGGGCCGGTACTCCCCAGAATCAGAAATGGGCTATCGCATCCGTGCGCCCTCCTAGTTCAGGAGCTCGGGCTGAGGAGCTCAGCAGTTTAAGATCTTCCTTCAGAGACACATAAAATGAGTCCTCTCTTCCTCCTGGTTGGCCACGCTTACAGCTCAGCCTGTCTATGTCTTGGAAACATCTTTCAGCCGTTTCTCCAGGGGGAAGTATGAGTCATTTCATTTGAGAGGGTCACAGTATTTTCCCCTTATGGTGCTTCGTACTTTGGTGTCTGTAAGGACAGTAGTCAGTTAAACAATAAAATCATTATTTGCACAAAGGGGAGAGGTGCAGCTGAGGAATTTGTGATAAACTTATAAAATTACATTGGAAGAAACAGACTATGGAGAAAAGCAGATGCAATGCCAAAGTTCTCAGCGTGTGACTAGCAAAGTGTGGGACTTAAAAATCTGTGAGTTTTAAAAAGCATTGTAAGATATAATATCTTTCCTTGTCTTTTGATTGTGGTTCTTTTTAACTATTTATTGACTCATTAAAATATAATGAATAATGGTCAGTAGGTGGGCTAATTTGTATTAGTTGTATACCTGAAGTGTTTGGTTTTTTTTTTTTTTTTTTTTTTTGTGGTACTGGGAATCGATCGTGGGCCCCTGTGCTTCCAAGGTACGCCTGGTACCACTTTCACTAAATCCCTGGCCCTACCTGAAGGTTGTTTTAGGAAATGACTTAGCACCTACAGTGGGTGACATTTTCATGATTGTCAGTTAATTTAAAAATTATTTACAAAATTGTTCTATTCTAGGATTCTATGAGATTTATAGATTTAATTGCGTTATAAGGATTGAAAGCCAGGTTATATTGTCTCTGTGCCTTATTTTTGTTTCCGTTCTACTTTTCTTTCTTTATAGGCAGTCCAATATTTATGTGCAGAAGATTAGATGTAAGTAATAAAAAACGAAGTAAACAGTAGGATTTACTGAGAAATGTCTGAACAGATCTCATTATCCAGTGATCTAAAGAACTGAATTTGGGTGAGCTTCGAGTTAACCTTTCGCCTTTTTCTCTTTTCTTCTCTGCTCTCTGTTGCTCATTCCTGCTTGTTTTCTCTCAATACACTTAACTTGCACGCTGTGTGATAGACATTGTCAAATTCCACCTCTACAACCTAAAGCACACAGATGCACTTTCTGCCCTGGTGAAATATAGCCAAGTGAACAAAACAAGCAAAAGAACTTAAAAACGAAAGTAATATTTAATGAAGGTATAAAATTAATTCTGTGAAAGAAAAGAATAGGAAGCATCACTCTGGGCTCCAGGCCGCGGTTAGAGGAGCTTTTAGGAGCTGACCCGGAGGCTGTGTCATGGGGAGGATCAGGCGGAGGCCCCGGGGGCACAGCGGAGCATGCGCAGCCTGGAGTCCGGACAGTACTGGCCTGTGGTGGATACTGCGCAGGTCGGAGGAGCCTGATGGGCAGGAGGAAGATGGCTCCGGTGTGGCTGGAGGGTCAGGGACCAGGACCCAGAGATTCCTGTGGGGAGTTTGGCTTTGTTTCCAGGAGCTGTGTTGACTTTAGAGGCCCAAAGAACACTTCGCCATGTGACCTGATGGCGGTTTGGAGAAGACTGTTCTGGGGCCAGCGTGGAGAGGACTGGGAAGGGCTTCCGGGAGTGTGGCCCAAGATAGGAGACACTTTATTAGGCTTTAGACAGAAGCGTCGGCCCAACTGAGCTTCCTCTGCACTTGAGGAATAGGGAGTAGACGCTGAGTCCATGGGTGAAGGGACAGAAGTAAAAGCTCCATTTAAAGAAAAAACGTACATAGTTTCCAGCTTATTAAATGTGGCTGCATTGATGGTAATGAATGGTTATCTCAAAGCTGGATACTTTGATATCTTTTGTTTCTTGTTTTGTGTAAACTAACATTGACTTTAAAACACCAAGGAAATTCACACATCTTTGAATCAGTGTTTCTGTCTCAAACACATATGTTTTTATGTTCATAAATCCTAAAATATTTCAGTAACACATTTGAATTATATAGACTTACACATTTGTGAATAGTGCCAGACACATTATTAGTTGTATATTATTATTTTTGATGTGAGCACAAGTGATATGGAAAAAACATTTTGGATATTTTATACTTACCACACAGAGTGCTTCCTGCTGAGGTAGTTAATATGACAAGTAATGCTGAAACTGAAGTGTTTGTGCTCTACTGTAGTACCTCCGAGGGGTCACAAGGCAGCTAAAGTCCACAGCATCACCCTGTTCTCTGCCCTCCTAATTTTATGATGGTGTCTGCTGTGGTGGAGTGCAGGTCCCAGAGCTCTGGGAAGCCTCCTAGGTCTGTGGCCATGAGAAAGTGTTTAACGTTTCTTACCTCAGTTTGCTTGTGTGTATGGTGGAAGAATATATGTAAAAACTTACAGTTTGGGGAAGATGGAGAGTTCTTTTATGAAAAATATTGAGAACAGCGTCTGGCACGAAGGAAACACTCTGTCGGTGTTGGTGATGTTCCCAGTGATGTGGGCTAGTCACTTGGGGCTGTTCGTTGAGCTGCATGTAGAGCAGAATGTGTTGTTGGGTGCTGTAAGAAGCTTTGTAGGGTCCGCAGGATCCATTCTTCTCGGCTGTCATTTTCCAACACCAGAAGGTGCAGGAGATGTGAGGCATGTTACTATCTGAGAGAGAACATTTGTGCCATCACCCACAGGTGGCATTTGTATATTTTGGTTGTCAGCCTCTATGACCATTTTATGATACTTTGCATTTATTGTCAACATAAAAATCTTCATATCCATCCACTTTTGGAAAGTTGAAATCCATACACATAAATGTATTTTGAGGTGTGACAACCACTGGTTGGCATTGAGTGTGACTCTTCTGTGAATCACATGTCAGCTCTGGTAGCTCTGCAGGCCCCTGTGTTCATCCGACCACATAGCTGTGGGTGATCTGCGTGTTAAGTGAAGCACAGATCTAGAGGTACTGGAGAAGTATGGAGCTTGTGCTCAGCAGCCCAGCATAAGGCCAGAGTGCAGTACATTGTAGCATCAGTCCTTCTCTCGCCATATCATTTAGGGGTTAAAACATTGGCTCTAGAATTGATTATGTTTGGTTCCAGCTACCTGTACTTATCCTCCTAAACCTGAAAATTGAGATATAATGATCATACCATAAGAATATTATGAGATTAAATGAAGTAATGCATATAAATTATTGTCACACAGTCAGTTTTCAAGAAAGCCCCGAGTGAGTGCTTTCCACTGGGATAATAATGAACAGATTTCAGGACAGATTTGAACCTGTAAGGTTCAAACCGCACTGGTAATGACACCTGTACTTCTTTCTTACATTGGAGTGATGGGGGAGGAAAAAGGTATTTGTTGTTATTCCAAACTGTCTATTTTCTTCTCTTCTTCCTTTCTCTTGCATTTTCTCAACTCTCTTTCGTGTTTCCTAAAACTTATGGATAATTTCAGCAGTGCACAAAAAAAGAGATTTATACAAGGACCTCTGTTTAGCACCATCCCCATGCCTCTGTGTAGCCATAATCACCAAGTTGCTTTGTCGATTTCCTATTACTAGAGAGAAAATAAAAATTTAAAACCATCATCATTTCACCTTCTGTGCTGCTGTCTAATGCCTTTCCTCTTACTGTCACTTTAACCTAATAAGTTCTTTCTGTCTTCTAAAGGCTATTTACAGTTATCTCTTATTTGAAAAATTTTATGTTCCTTTTACAAAGAATAATTTCTTTCCTTCGTGAAACACTTATAGTACAACACTCATTTCAAAGGGATTAAGACTGTGCTGCTGACAACTTTTATTTGTCTTGTTACAACAATAATGTTCACTTTTCGTGGGCTGAAGTAACTTCTTTGTCCTTAACTTGTTTTCTTTCACAGTGAAGCTTTTCTTCATCTATGAGTCTTGATCTACAGGATGACTCCCCCAGGACATGTTGTGGAAGAATTATCTTTATCTAGTGTCAGATTAGTAAAGTACTGTGGTCACTGGGAAAATTGTTAGTTCACTAGGCTCCTTCTAAAATAATCTGCTTCCTAAGAGAGAGGAATATTTCTCTTCTTTTGAGAATTATAAGCAAGTGTTTTAGTCACCAAAGTTTGTTCCCTGCCACTACCTCGACCAAGATCTTTGCATCTGTACCTTCCAGCTATTAACAACAGACATTTTGCAGAATATATTGAAGTTCCTGAAAGCTGGAGGGATTTATTCTTTCTCAGGTCAGTCCTTTCATGGAAAGAAACTTGAGTTTCTCAAGCATTCACAGAGAGTGAACAGAGATGGTGCCATCCCTCTGCCCGCTCATGTCTCTTTTCAGACATTGCTCTGCCCAGAGCTTTCACTCTCTTTAAAAACCATGATCTGAGGCAGGCTTGGTGGCACATACCTAGGACTCCAGCACCTGAAAGGCTGAAGCAGGAGGATTGCCTTGAATTCAAGGCAAGCCTGAGCTACATATGGAGACTGTCTCAAAAAGAATTACTCTATTCCAGCAGGTTGATTTCTTGTTTGTGGGAAATTCCACACCCAAAGTGGAAGAAGAACTAAAAATTTTTGAATTAAATTTTAATTTAAACATTTTAATCCTGTATATTTTATAAATAGTTTCATTTAGTTTATATTACACCAGGAAAACCAAAGGAAACATGTATTTCTCTCATTTTAAAAACACTAAGTGACCCCACAGGTATAAAATTTTACTGAGGGCTCAATTTCTGTTGAGCATACAGTTAATACCATTTCTGTTTAAGGAAAGAGCTTAACTTTAATTCACACAGTAATGCTGTTGCAAATGTGTAATTTTCCAAATTGTCCACAGTCCACAAAACACTTTAATGTACTATTTCCTTTATTGTAAGGAGAGAGAAAGAAATGTGTTGGCAGCAAGCCAGTTTATTAGTGATACGCTCTGGAGACCCACTGTCAGGACATAATATGCTATTTTCCTCCCAGTCCTCCTTATTTCTTCCCCTGCTCCCGGCCAGCTCCCTACCCGTCAGGAATGTCTTGGTCAGAGGACAAGTGCTGACTCAGCACGAGCCACTGTCTCGGGCTAACTTAGTGCTTTTGCTGCTCTTGAGGAGTCACTGTGGGGGGAACAAGTGGAGGACCAGTGAATTCTTCTTTTCTCCTGGGAGTCGTAACTCTCCTCACTGATTATGAATTGTTTCTGGGAGAACAGAATGAGCTGTTAGGCTGCAAATGATCTAACATTTCATACTCAACCATGCGGACTCTCAGCATTTATCATATTCCAGTACTTATTTTCAGATCTCACTACACAACTGCAGAAATTGAAAGATTTTGTTGTCACAAAATAGAATTCTGTTGTATTATGTGTTGCAAACCTAATTTCTGTATATATCAGTGTTCGAGGAAAGTGATACATATGTGTATTATGTGTGTAAAAAAAATTTGGTTTTCAGTAAAAATCTAAGTCTTGATGATCTAGAAACCCAAGTTTCTCAGTAACTTGGATGACCCAGTTATCAAAAGCACAATATAGCTTTTAAACATTGGAGAATTTGGGGATTTATTATTCATAAAGACATGAGAAAGCTGTCCAGTAAGTAGGTGTAAGTTAGATAGCTATAAATAGCTTAGCATTATTTTGAATGCAAATATGAAATATACAAGCAGTGCTTTCTTTTCAAAGAATGATCAAAAGTCGACCTAGAAATGGTGAAATTTTTGTCTTAATAACTCTTATTCACATTACACAGCAATTTATCATGTTGAGGATTTAAAATACCTTATACTAGCTTTCATGCTGTATTTATGTGTTAGTAAGAATTATGCATGTATTTCATATTTGAAGATACAAAACTCCTGAACCGGAAAAGTTTGGTATATTTTTTTAAAGGTTAGAAAATCTGCTTTCTTGTCTATGTTTAGTTTATAATCCTCTAATAAAAATTTATGCCTGACAATTACCAAAAGTGTTGAATTTATGGGGGAATGGTTTATACCAGATTGAATCAAGTTCCTAGAAGTGCTAGTTTTAGATGTGTGTTGATGAAGCTTACAAAAGCAGTAAACTCACTAATAAGCAGTTATTACATTTCAGATTGATTAAAGAATGTTTATGATGAGAAAAGTACATTACAAAAGTAATCACAACCATTAATTGTAACTAATTCTATGTATATCTTTTAAGGAATGGTAGGATTTAATAAGGTGGTTTTCCTGGAGCCTTTAATCCAGGGCTTTTCTTTTAGCCACCATGGATTTTCACATAATTTCCTTCATTACTTTTTTTTAATGTTAAATGAGGTACATATACATCTTTTGTAATTTCCTTGTCTCTGATCTCAGATACTTCTAAGGCTGAATATGAAGATTAATGGGCCAGACTTTTATCTGTATAATTTTGTATCTTAAAAGGGGTTTATCAGTTCTAGAAGAATGAGTTTACTTTTGCCTATTTTATAGAATTTTGTCTAAACTAGCAAAAAAAAAATCTTGAGACTTCTTGTTATTAATTTTCTTTAAAAAAAAAAAAAAGCAACCCCCCATATTAAAGTTTGCATTTGGGGCTATGCTGTGCAGATGAATCAGTGGGATCTAAGTTAGATTTGATTTTGAACTTCTGTTACTGATTCACTAAGTACCCCCAAGTCACTGCATCTGCTTCCTATTTACTAAATGGAGATATTTCTGCTTCTAATTTGCCCCCTCAGAAGAGCAGTGCTATAAGGATTAATTAGAGACCTGTAGACTGAGCATGACGGAAGACATAAATATAGTCACAAGGCGACATCACCAGGTGTCTCCTCTTCCTCTGTGTGATTATTCTCAATTCCTGGAATCTATCTTTTGCATTTTTAACGCAAAGGGAATCATATCATATCAATTCTTCCAGTGGCTTATATTTTAGGGATCTGACCTGTCATGGAGTTTGATTTCCTGGTTTTAACACCTTCTGGTGAATTTTCTTGTTCTTGAGTCTGTCTTTTCTCAACATCTTCACATTCTGCAGTTTTATTTTGAATGGATGGGCTTTCTGAGATTATGTCTATGTTTCATCTCTTCACTCTTCTGTGTTTTCTGTCACAGTTCCTGCGGTAGTTCACAAGCCTTTCTTGGGCAGCATTCCTTCGTCTCTTGCATACCTGCTGGTATCACTGACTTGTTCGTAGCTCCTTGAACATCAGTGTGGTGCATGATAGCCACAGTCAAGATCTCAAAATTTCTAATTAAATTCCTTGGGACTGAATTGCTGCTCCAAATCTGCTTTGCCATGTTGATATAGTACCTTAATCTCATGCATTTTGCAAAAATTAATTAAAATAATATAAGATCTATAGCACAGTGACTGGCACATAGCAAAAAGCTTAAAATAAAACTTTTTATTCATATTAGGAAATTTAAAAACATTGGTTGAGGAAAAGGAAAAAAATAAATCAATAGACAGCAAAAGACCAGTCGGAAAATGGGAAGAATCAGAATGGGCTATATTTTGTAAGTGAAAAAGAAGAGATAACAATTCAACAATGGTGAATTGTATATAGCCATGATATGGTCCATGGTTTGGGAGGAACAGCGTGTACAAACGTTCCTCAGTGAAGAAGTCAGTTTTCCCACTGCTAAAAGAAAATATGCCCACAAATTAGTAGAGGAGAGGTCTGTTTAGGCTCACAGTTTCAGTGAATTCAATCGCTGATCAGCTGGCTCCAAGGGAGAAACAGAATGGTTAAAGTACATTAAAAGGGAGGAGGAGTGCTCATCTCACTGTGGCCAGCAAGCAGAGAGAGCTGGGAGAAAGTAGGCTCCAGAGTATACTCTTTTTTCCTGCTGCCTACGAGTGACTCGCCTCTTCTGACCAGTCTCCACCTCCTAACATCTAGCTATGAACTCATTTAGTCCACTGATGAATATGGTGCCCTCATGAGCCAATAACCTTTCCAACACATGAAATTTTAGGGGAACATTTAGGTCTAGACTATAACATTCTGACCCTGACCCCTAAATAGTTTGTCCCTCTTATGCAAAATACATTTAGTCAGTCTCTAAGAGTGTCCAAAGTCTTAATTGTTCCAGCATTGCTGAAGCTTCCAAGTCTCAAGTCTCCTCTGAGACTCAAGGCAAACTTACCTGTAAGATTATGAAAATAAAAAAGAAAGTTAGGTATATCCAACATAGAATGCCATACGGTAAATATCCCCATGCAAAACAAGATAATTAGGAAATTATAAAGAATTCAGAGCAAAGCAAGACTGAACCAAGAAAATAAAACATAAAATCTTGTAGCTGAGAAGAAAAGGGTACCATAGCCAAGGGCTGCCGTAGAGTCAACGAGATCATAACAACTGGCCTGGGATATAAGACATGGAATTTTTATGAATGAAAATTTTTTGCCACCAAAATACTCAGGAAAATACCATCTAAAACTTATGCCTATTCTTCTATGGGCTCAAGCTTTTCAATTACACTTGGCCAGTAACCTTCTTGGCTGATGAACTTTTACATGAGTGCATTTTGATGGAACATAGTCAGGAGATGAGATTGTGATACACTATTCCACAACTACTTTTTCCTTTTTCTTCTTTAAGAAAATTCAAGAACATATGGTGGTGATTGATGATAACATTTTTGAGGGTAAGGCTATTAGATCCTTGCTACAAAGTAGTTCTCTTTGTAATTGCAAAGTTCCAATTTGATTTGAAAAGAAATGGTTGTAGCTATCCACCTAGATAATATTCCTCTTTCTTTTTAAAATTAATCTTATTGGTACATTTTATATATACATTATGATCGCATTCATCATTGAGACTTCGTAGCTAGCTGTTCATGATGTATCTGGATTTTCATTTTTTTCCTATTCCCCTGCCCTCCCTCCAACCCCCTTCATTTTGTGCAAAATGATACTTTTGGTTAGATATTTTTAGTAACATCATTTATATATTGTATACTTTATTCTGCCTAATAGAAAATACACTTCTAAAAGTGTTTTGTATTAGGTGTATTTCTAAAAATCTTATAAATTTGAATAGCTTTATTAGCATGGAATTCTTAATGGGTATGGTTTACTACTCTTATACTTATCTTGTTTATCATTTTCTTTCCAGCATTAGGAGATTCTTTATTTTTCTATTAGAATATCTTTTAAAGCATTGTTATTATTTTTTGTACAAGCAACAAATGTGTATTGTGAAAGAATTAAAGGCATGAATAAACAAAGAGAAGAAATAAAATCATATTTAGTTTCATCACTTTAAGAGAGAGATTATTAATTCCAGTGCCTTATAAGAGTCACAAACTCAGATACTTATCATGACCCCAGTAATAACATTAAAGAAGGAATCAAATTGGATTAGGAATTATTGAGGAAGGGGAGAAGATTTCTGCTCCACTTATTTCCACACCATGAAAAAATGTCGACTAGCACTCATTAGTTCTGGCTTTTAAAAAATTATTTATTTAAAAAAATATTTTGAGACAAGGTCTTGCTTTGTAGTTTAAACTGGCCCTAAACTCATTATGTAGCCCAGGCTGGTCTCAAACTTGTGGTAATCCTCCTGTCTCTGCCTCCCAAGTGCTGGGATTATAGACGTGAGCCACTACACTTGACCTAGTTCTGACTTTTTTAAAAGACAAAGATTCCATATTTGTAAGTAATATATCTCATTGAAATTTGAATGACATACAAATTAATAAAAACTCTGTGGAAACCAAATAGAATAAGTAGGCAAATTTTTTTCTTTCAAATTTAAAAGATGTAGCCTTAGAAATTACAATTGTATTTGTAATTTTTAATGTTAGGATATATATATATATATATATATCCCTATATATATGTATGCATGTACAGCAGGAAACTGATAATAACAGTAGTGTTTGTGAATTTACTTCCAATAGCTGCAGTTCTGTGTTTCATAACAATCCAATTCTATGATTATTTCTGTTTACCCTCATCTACGTTTGTATTTCTTGTTTCTTGTAGAAACTAAAACAAAAAAGTCAATCCTTTGTTTTGTTTGGGAATAAAGTATGCAAAAGTATGTGTCTTCTACATCTTGCTTTTTTTCATTGAAAATTATGTTTCCAAATTCATTCAAATGGTCCTACATATAGATAGAATTGATTCATGTTCATTCTAATTAATATTTCATTATTTGAGTACATCACATTTACTAAGCTAGTTTTCTCTTGGTAAGTGTTTATATTGTTTTAAGTTTTTGCTAATAGACCACTACTGTTCTGAAATGCTTGTGTGTGTTTCCTGGCACATGTGTACTTCTTTCTTGGACTTACTGAACCATAAGGTGAGAACATATTCAACTTCATAACTCTGACTTACTTTCCAGAATGGCTGAAAGCAATTTACAGGTCCATCCACAGTGTATGAGTGTTCCTATTGTTCCTCATCTTTTGCACTTCTTATGCATTCAGATTTCATTTTTGTCCTGTGAAGAAGCTTATGGGACCTTAGTTTGTACTCCCTTAGTTAGCATGAGTTTGGATATCTTTTGATGTGTTTATTCAGCTAGTATTTCTTTTTATGAGAAATGTCTCTTTTGTTTTCCTTGGGTTTATTGCTATCTGTTATTGACCTTACAAATTGTTGAAATTATCTGATACTAATCATAGGTCAATTTTATAAATTTTTTCATATTTTCAATTTTTTTTCATATTCTGAGTGTTCTAAGTTTTAAAATTTGACAGATTTGAATTTACTGTTTAACAGTTAATACTTATATAACTTATTTAAAAATTCTTTCCTATAAAAGAATATATCATAAAGATACTCTCCTGTATTTTATTCTAAAATTAGAGTCCTATTATGCTTTATGTTTTAATATAACTGGAATTTGTGGTTAGAGCATGAGGTCTTATCAGACACTCAGCTGTTTCTAGACTTTATTTAGTTCCATTGAAGATAGTGTTGCCTTTCTCATACACTTACTATTGGTAATATATAGTAACTGTTTTTTAAGCTTTCCTTTATTTTCTGAAAAAAAACCAAAAAACAAAAAAACCTTGAGGTTCGATTTATGGGAAAAGCCCACCAATTTAATTTTCTCTTATATCTTTTTCATATTTAATATAATAAATATTTTCTCTCTCCATTTTATTGCCTTATGAAGGTCTGTTTCCCATGTTGGAGAAGAATAATGAACATATCCAAGTTTCAGACGCACATGTCAGCTAAACTGAGTGTGCCATTCTTACATGAGGAGTGGTCAGGCCAAAGAGGGACATACGTTTGCATGTTGCCCTTGAGCAGGAACAGAGGTGATAGTTGGATGAACTTTCTATGGAGGCCACAGCTTTATGCCCAGCTGTATAGCTGACAAAAGATCTGTGTAGTTATGTGGACACAGCGATTATAAATGATCTTTTTGTTCCATCTGCTTGTAGTTTAAAAATCTGCTAAACCCATTTTTCAGCCCCTGAAAATGTACCACCTGGCTAAGCTCTTTCATACTATTTATATACAGAACATTCGGAGTTTTCTTAAATTTTCCCCTTTGTTCTACTTCACTGTCCCCTCTAAATTTAAAGTGAAAAGTACTGCCACAGTTTCCTTATCTCTGGCAATAATAACTTGACTAGATTAATTTTTCTTCTGTATTTTTCCAAATTAAAAATGAAATGAAATGTTGAGTTTTTGCTAATGAATAACTTTAAAAGTCTCTTGTCTCATTGTGGCAGTAGACTAGTGAACTGCGGATGTGAACAATATTTTACACATTAAAAATTCTTACAATGAACCCAAACACAAAGTAATGAATGAGTATATAATTATTTTCTATAGTAATATTTAAAATATTATGATAATAATGCTTATGTTTTCTGAAAGTAAATTAGATGGGTCATTTTATAGACCTATGCTCTGTTTTTCATTTCCCTTTTCTCTTTGCTTTTTATTTCACCCATTCTTCTCTTTTATATTTCTGTAAGTTGGTGTCCTTATGCAGAAATTTTGAGAATGTTTCATGTGTGGCTCTGTCTGTTTATTGACATGCTGATTCCTTTGGCGCAATTTCTAATTGTATGTGACATAGATTTCCCCCAAATGCCATGGATTCTGCAGTCCAGGAGGCTGCACATGAAGCCAAGTAACTGGAGAGAGCCAGCAATGTTATTCTAAGTGTCTGTGCAGAATGGGCCAGAGCAAGTGAGGAAAAGTGCCTCAGGTCGATGGAGAAGACATATGGAGGGGTGAGTGGGGAGTGCAGCTCGCCCTGCCCTGTCCCTGCCGCCAACCAGAGTGGGATCCTGTGCATCAGTGTAATTGCTCTTCTGCAAGGGAAAGATGTATGTAGAGAATCATTAAATCATTTGAGGTTCAGAAGGAATTACAAGGTCAGCTTTTCTACCACCTGCCAGAGTAGTGATCTTTTTGTAAGTTCAAAGTATATTTAAGAAGGATTTTTTTTTTCCAATAAAAAAGACTTGTATTTTCACTTCCTTTTTTTTTTTTTTTTTTTTGGTAACACAAACATAACTTGTCAGTGGAGACAATATTAGTCCAAGGGAAAAGTAAACTATGAATTTTAATAAACTAGAGAACAAGCTATTAAGAAAGTAAGTTTATTCCTGCAAAGCTCTGTGCTTGTATTTCTATAGGTTCCTCCAGCCCCAAGTGTATTACCTTCCTCCATTCACTAGCAAGCCAGTCAGTGTGGTTCTAGTTAGAATCCCATAAATCTGTGATATAATTAATTGCATATCCTTTCAAGCTAGTAGTGAAAGGAGTAACATTGGCTGGGATTTTGATATTTTTCCATACTCTAAAATCAACATGATGGTATATGACATTGCTGAAAACATTAATTTAGAAGGTGGCTGGAAATTGCTGAAAATATTGAACTCCAGCTAGTGAACCCAAACATTCTCCCTTTTTTTCTACTCCTAGATCAGAGAAGTCTGCGTAGTTAAAACTTCACTCCTAATCTGATTCTCAGTTTTAAGTGTATATGCATCAAGCCATATTTTTTTATTTAGCGAGCGGAACAGTGCTTTTCATAACATAAACTTGTAAATCATAAGTGTTGGGCAGTGGGATCATAGTGCTCTTTAAGGAGCATATTCCACAATAGCCAGTTTATTTTATTTGACTTTTATGTAGCCCTTGCTAGCAATATACTGGGTTGTAGTTGACGCATTTTGCATGAGGGTTCTATTTGGTCCATGATGGTTTGCATAATGAAGGATTTGTCGTCTTCTAGCTGACATCTAGTTGTTTAAAACCTATAATGAGACATCAGGTGAATTGCACTGATTGGCACTGATGTATGGACTTGTTGAAATACTGCAGCATTTCCTGGAGGGGCATGAAGGAAAATGGCTGTTGAGAGGTTTGGTGTCCCCAGCCCTGAAGCTGCAACCACGTAAACAGAAACGTGTCCGGAAGTCCAAGGTGTCATCACGAATTTTCCACCTAATCCTTCCATCGTCTCAGTGTTCGGGACTTGCACTCTGGGTCACTCCTTCCCTCTGTTCTGTACTTTGATCTCCCAAAATGTCTGTCAGAAGAAAAGAATTTACATTGAATTATGTGTGGAGAGGGACAGGCTGCATACTTCAGAAGCTTGGCATGAAATTTGTTAAACAAACCTTGCCGGTTGTTCCACAGCAATAATCACGGTGTGGATTTTGTTTTAACAATGTGTAGTGTACATTTTTCTCCTTCAAAAACAACTTAGAAGTGAATGGTTAGTTGCTTTCTTTTGTTTTGTTTTACTTCTGTAGTGTGCCTCTATCATCTTTGTTATAAACTTTTAAAATTAAGGTTCAGAGAAAGTCTGAAAAATTTTAACACACATATTCCTTCTAACATTCTCATGAAAGGAATTAGCCAAATGAATGGTTGTGATAGAGAATCATTTGGTGAGTACTTGTGTGTGTGTGTGTGTGTGTGTGTGTGTGTGTGTGTGTGTGTGTGTGTTTGTCATCAATTGTAGTATTTTGGTATAGGATAGTAAGTCTGTTTTGGTGTCTATTATGTCTAATACATGTAGAATGCATTAGGAATTTTGCAAAACAAAAATAACAATGGGAAGTAATTGCATGCAAAGTGTTATAGAGACACAATAGTGGGATAAGTGGATGAATTATTATCTGCTGCAGTCTGTTATGGGTAGCTGTTCTCATTTATCGTATCTTTTTAAATAATCAAGTGAGTCTCTATGTTTCCTACATCATAGGAAATATAGGAGATATTTTATATTTCCTCTAAAATATCTAAAATGACTTAGAGCTTTGAATCAGTTTCTGATGAGATGATACCACAGGCAGGAAAATATATGTTGCTTCTGAGTTATAGATTGATTTGCCTTGCAATGGGCAAAAGCAGTTCTTTGGGTATCAGTCATAGTCTAACACCGGTCGAAATGAGTTAAAGACAAAAAACCTGAGTTTTCTTCCTGTAAATGGTGGTGTGTCCTAGCAGAGCACTAATGAGTATGATACTTTTTGTTAGATAATACAAAAACATGATTTGTGTTTGTTTGGTTATTTGAGTTATTATTTATGCGAAGTCCATATGGTTTCAGAAATTATTTATTGAACAACTGCAGCATATTTTATATAAATCTAATGGCTAAAGTATACCCCTCTGCCTTGGTTTACTTGTATAAAGAAGGAAAGATCACAGTGTCTACTTTCTGAGATTGTGATGATACAGAATTTGGAGTATCTTAATAATGTGTCCTCTATTCAATTGAGGTTTGTGTCAAACAAGAAGTTGGGTAAACCAGAAGTTCTAATGAATTTTCTTCAGTTTGAATATTGAAGTTGTGTTTTAAACTCTACTGGTATTTCATATAGATCAGCTATTCCACTACAGGAAGTGAGGTATAAATGCCAAATTTGCAATGCTACTTCCCTTGATATACAGGTGAAACTGAAGGAGCTTTGAAAGGGACACTACAAAACCCAAAGATGTGAGATAACCTTTCTTTGCAAGTCACTGATATTTTTTGATTTATCTAGAATTTTTATTCATTTTTTGGGGGAAAGAAATTGACAGTATTTTTTCTGGCATTTATGGCATGCTAACTGTTAAGAGAAAAGTAGACTTATACTTGTGGCTCTTTCAATTAGTTTGTGTTTGACACTTGATAGTTTAGAAATACAGTAAGCATTTTATGGAGTACATTTTAAAAAATGGCAAAATGTTGATATAGTGATATTGTAATAATTTATAGTAATATAAAATTAATTATTGAAATCAAAGAATGGAATTAAAATGTGAGTAGTTCCTTATCAGGTATATTACTTTTGTACTCTGTATGAATGTTTAATCATTAAACTGTGTTATATATTTGTGGTTTAATCATATCTATATATAGATATACACATGAATATACATATGTATAATTATACATGTATATGGTACATTGTATACTTTAGTAGAGATGTAAAAGTGTAAATGTATGTATGTATATATGTGCACATATGTAACAATGTTTCAGGAAAAGAAGGTAGGAATGAAGTTCATACAGACAGGCTTCCTTGGCTTTCAGTTTCATTATACACTATTTATTAGTTGTGTTGCTTGCACAGATCCCTTAACTTGTTGGAGTTTTATTTTCTCTTCTGTAAAACTAGCATGATGAAACGTACTTTGTAAGATTGTTCAGGAGAACAAATACTATGAAACATACACTTACGCAGTTGTCTAGTGCCCTCCTCTTGGCTGGGCCCAAGCTCAGGGCATCCAGCTGGTGCTGTGCATCTTGGCCCCGCAGTCAAGTGTGAGGGATGCCAAATAAGACTTGCTAGGTTGTCAACCCACAGCCTGGCTCAGGCCTGTGTACACACCCCTGGGCTCGCTGCCCCTCAGAGACAAGAGAGAGACTGAAGTCTAGCCCCGAATCCTGATGTGCAACGTGGCCGTCGTCATGCCACATATGTGGTAGCTCCTGAAGTGGCAGTGATTAGAGCGTGGCATGGTTACTGCTTGGACATCAGATACCAAAAGGGAGAGAAATGGGTACCGGGCCCACTCATAACATTTATCAACATTAATTCAGCCTAGATGTATAAGTAGGCTTCCTTCTGAATAAGATTAGAAATGTATACATTTAAAATTTTGTATCCAAGACATAAACATTGGTTAAAATATTACTAAACTTACTTTTATACCATAATTCTGTTTTTATAGAATGAATGAATATTTTTTATTTCATGATTTATATACAGAATGCTTTGATTCATCATTTTTGGTATATTGGGCTTGCTGGCACCCTAAATTGATGCACATTTTCATTGGTAATTACTGAATTAATTACTTTAATATGTCTATTGCAGTGGGAACCTAGCATTCATGAAATGATTTTAGCACCACATGAATACTGTGGATTCATGGGCTGAACCTGTATTCATCTCTTATCTAAAAGTTCAATTTTGGGCCGGGAGTTATCTCAGTGGTTCTGGCGCCTGTCTTGCAAGCACAAGGACCTGAGTTCGATCCCCGGTAACCACACACCATACTCGGCATGGAGACTCACACCCAGTAGCAACCAGTACCACATACCACAGTGCAGGGCATGGTGGCTCATGCCTGTAATCCCAGCACTCAGGAGGCAGAGGCAGGAGGATTGCTGTGATGTGAGTTTGAGGTTGAGCTCAGGGCCAGCCTGAACCACAAAGCGAGACCCTGTCTCAAAAAAAAAAAAAAAAAAAAAAAAAAAAAAAGTTCAATTTCAAAATCACTGTAATTCATTCATCAATAATATCAGATGCTTTGCTACTAAGAAACATCAGTGTATGAGTCAGGTGAAGCTTCTGAAGTAATAAAATAACTTAAGGCAGATGGTACATAAACAACTGAAATTTATGTCTCACAGTTCTTTAGGCTGAAAATCTAAGATCAGGATTCCAACCTGGTTGAGCCAGCTTCCTGGTAGTGATCTCTGCATATCCTTATACCATCATATTGAGGATTAGGATTCTGACACGCACATTTTGAGATACATAAACTGGTGTAGCAATTGCAAGTAATGTTTATGGGAGAACCTTTTGTTTTTTTTTTTTAAAGTGAACTTTATTTTCACCCACAAAATGTTTTAGGTATTTAAGCAGTCAGTAATATTTGTAAAGTCTGTTAGTTACATAGTTTAATTTGGAAGATTTCTTATTCTCTCTTAAAGAATGTAAAATATACTCCTGTTCACATGCATAACCCTTAATTTGTTGAAGCCAGAGGAAAATAAGGGTAATAATTTCATTGTAAGTTGTGAAGTCTCCTCAACAGAGTGAGTGTCATAAATGTGTTTAACGTGTTTTGTAATTGAAATATCAGCCTCTAGAGTTTGGGGATCCTCTCTTCTTTCTGTAAAACAGGCAGACTACCGAGGTGTATATCTGACTTATCACCTGTGTTTTGTCCTCTAATTATAATAAAAATGTAATAGTAATTTGTGAGGGATGTGATTACATTTAAGTGTTTTAAAATCTATAGTGATTCATACAAGGGTCAGAGTTTTAAAACTTATTGTTCTTCAGATTTAAAATAGAAACTTAGACAAGGGAATTGGAAGTGCTTCAGTTTTACACCTTGAAAAATACTTAATTCTCATTCCAGAAAAATGAATGGGGCTCTCAGGTTCCTCAGGGGGTAGATCAAAACTAGTGAGTCTGGAGACGAAACTAGATGACACTTTACTTCACTAGTCGGCAAAATGAAGCTCCCTTTTAAGTCGCATGTCAAAAATCTGAGAATTAATTTAAAATAGTCAGATAACTGGGTTATTGCTGTTTGTTCCCACATGCACACTCTCAGCAGCTCTCGTTCAGAAGCATCGTTAATACTGACACACTAAATGGTGTCCTTTTTCCCCCGTCAGTAAATAGTGATGGTGTATACTTCACAGGTGTGAGTCCAGATTCCAACTTAGTATTTTGTTTTTTTAAATGAAATTCTACCAGTTCAAAGAAGAATAACATCCTAGCATTCATATATTTTAGATTCCATCTGGCACAAGAAGCGGTAAAGCAGTCTTTTGTGATCTTTGACTTCTTCAAAGATTTGTATCATGAAGGCTGTAGCACTATTTTGTCTTTGATCAGTCATATTTCTTCAGCGCTAATGTAGATAGTGAGAAACCATTTAAACATCAGAATAATGGGCAGGTTAATCTCTAGCAAGATGCTTTAGAGACATGTGAGATATTATTATTTTTATTGTTTATACAGTTTAATGGCTTTCACTTTGGCAGATTTGCAAATCCATATCACGTACTTTCATTGTTTCCTCTCCTGAGCCCTTGCCTCACGCTGCACACTGATTTCGTATTTCAGGGGTGATTTCCATGTATATAGTATCCTTTGCTGGTATCCATCCCTCTTAAACCCTATTCTCGCCTACTCATAGGATCTGTTATGGTTTAGATCTAAAACATCCTATAAAATCTCTCACTTGAAGTAGGGACCTGGTCGGAACGGGGTCCCTGAGGTATGTGATTTGTAAGGTTGGATTCTCATCCTGACTGCTCCTTTTCCTGACTCTGCTTAGGGCCGCCAGGGGATGAGCAGCTCTCCTCTGCCATGTCCTCTCACCGGGTGTGGCTGCCTTGCAGCCAGCCCACTTCAGACTGAGCCCATCAGAAACTGTCCACCAAATGAACCACTCCTGTTATACCTTGCGAGTCTTTTGTACCAATGATGAATATGATGACTAAGATATCGATACCAGAGAAGTAGAGTCATTGCTGAGACTGTACTGGACTTGGTTTGTGGGAAGAGTTTGGAAATCTTTAGAACAGCAACTAGAGATGCCTTAGGATGCTACAATCAAAGACTGATAAGAGATTCTAGTCACAGTTCATAAAATCTGAATGATAATAGGAATGTGGACAGTAGAAGCCCTGCTCAGGGGCCAGAGATTTAGCTCAGTGGTTCTGGTGTTTTCCTGTCAAGCACAAAGTCAAGTTCAATCTCTGATAACCGCATACAACAGTCCTGGGTGTTGTGACTCATGTCCAGCAACCAGCACCACACACCACAATGCCAGAAGTGGTGGCTCACACCTGTAATCCCAGGTGTGTAATCTCTTTGGGAGGAAGAGGTACGAGGACTGCTGAGTTCAAGGCTAGCCTACACTACATAGTGAGTTCAAGGCCAGCCTGAACTTAAAAGCAAGGCCTTGTCTCAGAAAAAACCAAAAACCAAAACCAAAACTAAACAGAACAAAACAAAAAACCCCAACAAAACCCCAAAGAACAGTGCCCAACTCAAGAATTTCATTCTTAGTTGAACTAAAGACCACATGTGTTATACTCTGGCAGAAAATCTGTCTTAATTTTGCACATGTCCTGAGATTTTTGCAGGAGTCTAAGATTAAAGTTGTCAGACTGATTGATGTAGCAGAGGAAATTTCAAAGCATCTCAGCATTGAGGCTTTCATATAAGTAATACTGGCCACTTTTAGCCATATCTACAGTGAAAAGGAAGAATAAAAAGCAGGTACAAAACATTTACAGTTGCACTAGAAAGGAAGCATGCTGTGGCAAAGAAGAGCATAGTTGCTGAACAGTGTTAATCTTCTTAATGCTAATTGAAAAAGAACCCAAGTACTTCATATAAAGTCAGTAACAAAGATGCCTGGAGAGTATCTCAGAAGTCTGTAATACCCACATATCACAGAATCTAGGGTGAAAACCTGTAAATCTTTCATTTGAGAAGAAAGTCCTGGTACAGCTGCTTCTTCAGATCCACCTGGAGGAGTGTGTCCCAAGTTTGGTCATTCTGGCACGGGTAGGTTGTTGTACCCATGCTCTAAGCGAGTCTACCTACTACAATAATCCCTGACTTACACTGAGTTTCTTTCCAGTAGGATGGTAGGTTGGCTTTGTTCATAAGCTGACAAAGTGAGGTTCATATAGCACTCCTGTGAAAGTTTGCAACTCATAACATTCATAAATTGAGGGCTTACTGTATTTTGCAACCATTCATGTAGTGTTGTATTTTCAGGCATGCTGAAGGCAAGTTATGGGGTCACAGAGGCTGTTACCTCAATTTCATAAGAAAGACTGGGAGGTCACACAAAATGTGTGACAGGGTCATAATCTATGCCAAGAGCCCACGAAAGGGCAGTCCGTGAAGTTGTGGGATTGAAGCTGAAGGTCATTAGGGCCCTGGAAATTGGAGGTGCAGAGGGTTGGATCATGTGCTGAGGAAAATCACAGGGAGTGAGTGAAGCCTGCATAAAGAAAGGGAAGGAGAGCTGGGGATTTAGCTCAGTGGTTCCAGCGCCTGTCTTGCAAGTGCAAGCACCCAGGTTTGATCCCCGGTTAACCACGTACAACAGTGGTTGTGGAGACTCACACCCAGCAGCAATCAGTACCACATACCACAGTGCCAGGCGTGGTGGCTCATGCCTATAATCCCAGCAATCGGGAGATAGAGTCAGGAGGATTGCTGTGATGTGAGTTTGAGGCTGAGCTCAGGGCCAGCCTGAACCACAAAGTGAGACCCTGTCTCAAAAAAAAAAAAAAAAAAAAGGAAGGAAGTGGAGACACCCCAGCCCTTTGGGACTCTCATCTCACCACAACCTTCCCAGGTGCTCTACACAGTACCAGATTCAATGTCTACCCTGGTGTTTAACTTTCTTTTCAATTTTCACATGAGCTCACAGCTAATAGTTTGTCTTTCATGTCAAGGGAGACTTTGAACTTACCTTTCAGCATTGCTGGAACTGTTAAGACTTTGGAAATTTGTAGAGGTGGATTGAATGTATTTTGCATAACTAGATGAATATATAACTCAGTCCTTTGGGGGGGGCAAAGGCAGAATGTTATGGTTTATGTCTAAAATGCCCCCCTAGTCTCATATCCAGAGGCTGGACCTGATTAAAGGGGCAGGTCACTAATGGTATGATTTGGAAGAGTATTGATTAAGCTCCTTCCTTTTCTTTCTGCTTCCTTGCCACCTTGGTGTGAGTAGCATTTGTCCACTAGGCCCTTTTACCATGTCATAGACTATGACACATCTTTATCTTTTAAACTCTGACTTATATCATGCAGCATGGTGATCTCCAGATCCATCCATTCACTTCAAATGTCAGAACTGCATTTTTTCTTGTGGCTGAAGTACAGTCCATTTATGTGTGTGTGTGTGTGTGTGTGTGTGTGTGTGTGTGTGTGTGTGTGTATCACATTTTCTTTATTCACTCATCTGTTGATAAGACTTTGAAAAGTCAAGTTTTTAGATGGCTTTGAGGCTGCAAAAAATGAAGGCACAATAGAGAAGCTAATGACTCAGTGGAGGGGTACTCTTTCTTGGGTACTGATAGCACCCAGGTGCTAGTGCAGATGACTGGATAATTTCATGCAGATTTCTGAAAGCAAGGTATAAATGTAACTGACAGATGACAGGTTAAAGAAGTTTCAATTGTCCAACTGTTAAATGAAAGAGACATTTTCTTTCAGTTTAATAAAATGGCGCGCATTAGTTTCTTAGAAAGTAGATAATTCAGTGATTATTTGTATATTTATTTATATGTTTTTGTGCATATATTATATTTAACTATCTATATGTTTGATATGTGTTTGCTTAGACAATAAATTAAACTCACATTAAGAATGATTACAGAGGAAATGGGCCTAACCACCTAAATTCATTGTCAGTAGTCTAATTTTTTAATTTATCCAAATGAAATCATACACAGATCCATACCTAACTAGATATTTATTTACACATCTGTGTTTATATAACTATAAATATGTTTATGTATATGTGTAATCTCTTATTTTAGAGTAAACATATGAACTTTGTAAAAACTCGTACCTTGTGTGAAAACAAAACAAAATGGTGTCCCTTCAATATGGCCGAACAATTGAAGCAAGAAAGAGGTAACAAGAGGAAGCTTGCTTTTATTAACTGACATCTGTATTGTTTTTAGTAGAACTAAATATGGAAAGCCTTCTGTTAATTTGATTTTATCTAATGTTGTAATTGGTTATTTAATCTATGACACACTGGTTTTATTGGAATACACAATGGAAATAAAACCAAAGCTTGTTTTTAAAAAATATGATCCTGTCTTTAAAAAGTCATTATTTTTGTGATAATTAGCAATCAGCTTTTTGATGAGATCTAGTCACTAAAATTTATAACTCACAATTCTACCTTTCTCAATAATGTTGAAATAATTTTGATAATAGAATAGCAGAAAGTACATTTATGAGAATGAATCCAAGAGCTTATGGTGGTTCTTAGATAAACATAGATTAATCCTGGGAATGCAGTGTCTTGTGTCAGTGACTGCTCTTTGGTTTTGAATATTCCTTTCATCACAGAAGAGAACTAAGTTTTTCTTGTGTAACAAATTCTTGTATGCAGAGAAACAATTTTTTTATCTTCCAATGAGAGATCTGTTTAACTTGTGTACATCTTTTTAGGCCAATCAATACTAGCTTTTCATATATCTTCAACAGTTTGCACTCTTCTGCCTTTAAATGTCCTGTCCTACATCAGAAATTGAAGTGAGTAAAGGAATTGGATAATGGATCAATTATGTTTTATTGACTCTCATAAATGAAATCTGGCTTCATCATGAGTTGTTTAAGCAGGCTGATCTCAAATATGAAATATATTTCTGTCTCGTTTCAGAATCTGTTTCAAGTCCCCAAATGTTTTCCCCAATGTGTGTTTCTTTATCTCACTCTGAGAATTGCTGTCATCTTTCACTGTGTAGTTGTTTATCTGGGGGAGGGTTTATAGCACATTAGTAGGAAGATAATGGTAAGATTTGTGCTTCCTCAACTTCATCTATAGGTTTTCAACAGATTTAAGGAATCTCATTGTCACATAGAACCTGCAAAATTCCTGACAGCTTGACTTGAACTTTCTGGAACATCATGGGCCTGAGGTGGTGTTGCCACTGACTCTTTTCCAACATAACCACTGAGCTGCAATGGAATCCTTCATGCTTCTTTCCACCTGCAGCAGAATGAGTGCAGTAAGTCATTTTAGTCTTGCTCTAAAACCAACAGCCTCCGGTTCCTCAGTAAAATCGGATATTTAATTATGCCACTGAGCACAAATGTATCAAAAATCTCCTGTAAAAGGCAGAAGCTCTCAGATGAGATTTAAAAATAGTCCATTTCCAAAAGGTCCAATTTTATTTATTTTTCTTCAATTTTTAAAATGACACGGCAAGACTGAAATCATATGATGGTTCAAATATATCTTAGCTGCTACATAGAAAACAGGAAGAATGACAGTAAAACTTATAGGACAGGAGAAAAAAGCATTCAGTGAGGAAAAAGCAGGCTTATTTAAACACTTTAAAGAGACATACACAGGGAAAACACAGCTGAGACATTTTCTATACCAGAACTGAAATAAAAGGAATAGCATCAGATTGAATAGGATTGATTAAATTGTACTGTCAAAGCCTGAATTTTCAGATTATCAAGGATGGGATGAAAACATTACTTGCTATATTTCTGTAAAATCTGAAGGACACATGATTAAACTGAAGAGAGTTGGTTGAAGAAAAACAAAGAAAGCAGAAGTTACTGAGGCACCTGTCCTTTGTCCCTCACTGGCCAGCTGTCCTTGACGCTCCAGGCACAGATACAGTGAAATTTTTGTCCTCACAGGATGAAAAGGAGGCTCACCTTTTACTGTGCTGTGGTCTGTTCCTCCAGGGGCTCCTTTCACCCTTTAGGGAGAACTTTTTGTGAACTTTATGGGGCTGCCTGCAGGGTTTTCTTAGAGCCTTTTGTTTGTTTGTTTTGTTTTTGTCTGTTTGTCCTAGTTCTTTACACATGCTGGTCCTCTGCGAAGCTGCATCACCATCAGGGAGGAAAGAGCAATCATTTCCCGTGGTTCCCACATTCCTTTATTTCCAGCACGCCGAAGTTTGAAAAAGACATCGCTTCATTTTTTTACCTTGATCGTTAACAAAATCTCAACTTTTGAAAGAGAAGATTGTGCAGAAACAAAATTATTCTAAGCACAACTGGATAAATGATTTAGGAAAAAAGTTCAGACGATATAGTTAATATGGCTAAATAAATACCTCAGACTACAAAGAGCACAGTTTACATTATTTGACCACAAAGCAATACAGTATAATAACAAACCTTTTCAAATAAGGAAATTACTAGAGACATGAAAATCAATCCTCTTTTCTAATTTTTTTGGATCAAAGGGACATCAAAACTGTAATTATTCACAATTAGGAAAATAGTGAGTGATGGTGTAAAGTGTTATAATGTGCGACATAGGACAAAGTTATAATTAATAGACAAATATCAGACCTATGGATTTTTAAGAATGAAAATAAGCTATGCTCTCCATACTTGTTTAGATAATACTTTTAAAAATAATATAAAGAATATAACTTTTAAAATTAAGTATCGAGTGACAATCTTTTTTTTTTTTTAATTATCTTTATTGGTACATTAAATATACACATCATGATTGCACTCCATAATGGGGATTTGTACCAGTATAAGACACAACTTAATTCTCATTTTTTTCCCATAGTCCCACCCACCCTCGAGTGACAATCTTAATGGAATAGGAAAATTTTAGGAAACTACATGCTGAAAAAAAAGTCTCATGTCAAGATTTGTCAATACTATATTTACCATTAGAAAATATTTTAATATCTTGCATCTTTTTGGCTGTTGCTTGTTCTATATTTTTTTTAACCTCAGGTACATGTATCCTTGAGTAGTCTGCAAAAGGTTTTAATGCCAGTAGATATTGGACATTAAATGCAAACTTGTGACATTCTTCTCAGTAGTGTTTATATTAGAATCTTAAGGTGGTGTGCATCCACCCGCCTCTACCCCCTGATAAAATACCTAGTTATTTTTTTCACTGAAACAATAAATTGTTTTGGTAGACTCAATGAGAAACTTTTCATGGTAATAATCTTTTTAGGAAACCCCTGACATCTGTGTCCATTCTATATTAAGAAAGACAAAACAAAAGAAAAAAGAATAACAGTTTCAGAAAGCACTTTATTGATAGCAACAAATTATTCTGAAACCAACATTTAACACATCATTTACATATAATACAGAACTACTATCGATGGCTCTGAAAAAGATAAGAAAAAACTTCCAGATCAAGCCTACCATTCTTGAAGTTTTAGTGAATATACTATGAGATGTAACTCTTAGAAATAGGAAGAGGACACTGTCAGTATTTTTGAAAGATTTCATTTCCAGAGATAGCGCCAGTCGTGATGTACTTATTAGACCTCTACCATGTGCCAAGCACAGTTCTTGGTGGTGAAGATGGCCTGTACCCAGGACAGCAAGGCCCTGCTGTTGTGAGGTGTGTTTGTGAGAGCTGAGAAGTAAAGGAAGTCAAAGGGGAAAGCAATGAATGTGGTTTCAGATAGCATCTGTATCGGAGATGGTATCAGTGTATAACTAATCAATCAATAATTTGGAAAAATGTAGAAGATAAACCACATTCAAGATAGAACCTAACAGGATAAAATATACTACAATAGACTTAAAAATATGTTAGACCATGATAATAAAACATATGAGTGTATAGGGTTAAGTAAATATAAATGTCGGAATACATGCTTGCAGCATGTATTTCTTTCTGAATTGAGAGAATGTATGAATAAATGGAGCAACTTTTGTTTCTATCTAAAAGGACACATTATGCTACAGACTGAATTTCTTTTAGCATTCTTAAAATAAATTCACTGTTACAAAGTAATCCTAGCAAAATTCTGTGAGATACTTCTAAAGTGGATATGAAATTCACCTGGAAAATAAAGGAACAGCAATCAATAATCTGATGAAGGGAAACATGGCTGCAGATGTAGTTCAGTGGCAGAGTGCTTGCCTCGTGTGCTCAGGTCCTAAGTTTGGTTCCCCATTGCTTCCACAAAAGAAAGGGAAAGAGAGGAAGAGAAATGAAAGGACACCCCGGCCACAAGATACTAAAATACATAAACTACAATGGAATTGACATAGAAAACCTAGAAACTAAGGAGCACAGGCATGTGACTTTGATAGCATATATACCATCTTTCCCAAATTTATCGCCATGGCAGTCATCGCTAAACAATGTCGTATTTTCCTATGGGGCATGAATAATGCCGCATAATACTCTGTGTAGGCCCTGTTAGGCTGTTTGGTTGCCACATGGGTTAAAGCACTTTGCGTCTTCTTCAGGTATATGATAGAAGTGGCATTTAAATTAGTGAAGAAAGGAAGGATTATTTCAGGAATGATTCTGGAAAAGCTGGCTAACTCTTTGGAAAAAAATAGAGTTAGTCCTTTACTTCACATTATATACTAAAATAAATTCCAGATGGATCAAAGTATTGAATGTAAAAAAAGAAAGCAGGAAAGAGCTTGGGAGTAAGATAGATATTTAACCAACATCAAAGTAAAGAAAGTCTTTTTAGCTTGAAGGCAAAGGAAGAAATCAATAAAAGTAAGGATTGATGGGTAAAATTATTTCAACATTTCTATTACCTAAAGTCTTAAAAAATACTAGTTAAAAATATTGGGCTTGTTTTCATTATTTTATAAAATGTTGAATATATATAATGTATATATAATTCATATATATATATATATATATATATATATATATATATATATATATGACATGCATATAGACCAAACAAATTAGATTGAAACACACTGAAATAACTAAAATATTTTTAGTCTTCTATTAAATGTTAGGAAGTAATTTTTTTCTGCAATAAATACGATATTCTAAAAAATTATGTATTAAAAGTCTGACAAGAATCATGAGAAGCTAATGTATTTTCAGTGTCTAGTATTCTCTATTTGTACATGCATTGCTTTTGAATTTCCTTAAAAACCTATGTAAATAGGTAATAACACAGTGCTTTGAAATGTCCGGGCATTGAGGTGCAGTGAGATTAGTGAAGGCCTGGAGTGTCCAGCCGTGGCTACCGACAGTTGTATGATCTACTGGTCATTGGGCAGCGCCAGTTCCATAACTTTGTTCTGTTTTCTTGCATAACTGGAGAAAAAGAAGGGAGAAAAGGTTAAGTTTACACACATGCTTGATTTTTCATCAGTGGAAAGGAGTTTGTTTTATCCTATTTTCTGTGCCTGCCCCTAATTCCATCTGTGGTCTACCATTAAGTCCTTCAGAGAGGATAAAATCAATGCATTTTTCTAATAAGTGACATTAGCCTTTGGAAATCAAACATCAGAGTTGGTCAAAAAGTCAGCTCTGTTTGATTTACCTTCGATAAATTTCACTCTGTGTTTGGAGAAGTCCTTCCATCCTTTTGTGGCCCACTTGCTTATCAAGCTTGAATTTGAGTTCATTTTGCGCCACAGGGTCCTGGAGATCAAACCCAGGGAATTTGCATGGCCCTACATCTCCAAATCTCTTTTGTTTTCTTTTAGAAAATTGATTTTACTGTTACATTTCATATACATCATGATCTAGAGCCAGGGTCTTGCTTGGATCCTCAATTGCTTAGATTAGGCTCAAAGTTGCAGTCCTACCTCAGCCTCCCAGGCGCTTGGGTGGTAGGCATGCAATGTCACACCCAGCTTCAAGTTCTTGCAGTTACCAAGAGTGTTAATATTGGAAAGGAAAACTTCATTTATTTATGTTTATTATAGAGTCCTTAGTTGTAAAGTCTTTAATTCCGTGTGTCAACAGTACCTTGGTACAGGACAAAAAAGGCAAAGTGATAGAGTCACAGTGTGCATTATAGTTTCAGGTACAAAATAAGCACTTCTCAAATGCAGAAGTATTTTGAGACTGTTAATTATACCAGCTAGATATACTTTCAATTAATGTTTCCTTTTCTCAGTGTGTGTGCTTCTCAAATCGCATCAATTTTCTTGAGATAATAGCACTGTAAAAAGGAATAAAGAGCTCAGATTTGGGGATTTAGAAAAGCTTCCAGGGTAAGCTAAGCCAGGCCATTCAGGGAGGGTGGATTTCACCGGGAGGAGATGCGGGAAGCAAGTATACCAGAAGCCAAAACTGAGATGATTAATGGAAATAAAAAATGGATACATATCATTGTGCTGGTATATGCATATGTATATGTGCTAGCACATATACATTTGTGCTAGTATGCAAGTGAATGTAGCCAGTTCTCAGTATTGGGTGTGGGACATGTTAGCCTACTAAAATAAATCTGCATGGATTTTCAAAAGATATATCACTATTGGTACGGAATATTTTTGTCTGGCCTGAGTTTTAGGCCTTTTTCTGCGTCTGTTCACAGGAGAGTGTTACTTGCAAACATCTAACTAAATATAATACATTTCACACTAAAATAAGGGCGATGGTTATATTTAGGACATTGTTCCTCTGGTGCTGTTTGCGGACAGTTTTCTTATAAGTTGGCTTTAAAGAACTATCTCTAAACAGCTTGATAGTGAGCACTTTGTTGCACAAACAAACCCAATCCACTAAAGCCTCTGATCCTTTTATTTTTAAGCTCAGGAGGTGGTTTCAAACATTGCAGGCATTGTAGACACTCTCTGAAAGCTGGAGGAAAATATTTCCTAGCACAGAGCCTGCTGAGCAGGCTACGGTGAAGACAGCGTTGATTGTCACTGAGTCCTTTGCCTCCTTCTAAATACTCAGTTGTTTCCTCATTGCTTGTCCAAAAAAAGGTCACACTCTAAATTTTTAAGCTACTTTTATTATTTGATGTATCTTTCATTTGGAAAAACTGTGGCATTTAATAGTAAGATAGTGATACGTATCCATTTTCTATTTCCATTAAACATCTCAGTTTTGGCTTCTGGTATACCTGCTTCCCGCATCTCCTCCCAGTGAAATCCACCCTGCCTGAATGGCCTGGCGTAGCTTACCCTGGAAACTTTTCTATATCCCCAAATCTGAGCTCTAGAGCATCATGACTTCTGCCTCTGATACCAAGCCCTGCTCACTCCCTTTTCCAGGCTTCCTTGCTGGCCCAGTGAAGGCTATGGCAGCATCATATGATGTACCTTCTGCACCTGCATTGTGTACTTGCAGTTTTAACATTTATATCATGTTTTCATTTCCTTGAATCATTTCTTCACTCACTCCTCAGCTTTCTTGGTTTCTATTCTCCATGGACTCTGAGTTTGTACCTTTAAGTGGGGTCCTATTTTCACTACACGTGCATGGGAAATCTCATTTTTAAATGTTGATTTTGCAGTAGCCTCTGCAGGATAAGCCTCTGGGCCTTATATACATTCCTTAATGCTTGCTTGCTCTTTCTTTCTTTCCTTCCTTCCTTCCTTCCTTCCTTCCTTCCTTCCTTCCTTCCTTCCTTCCTTCTTTGCAGTCACAACCTCTAGATTCTAACTAGAGACTAGGTTCACTTTTACCTCGAATTTGTTCATCTGCCAGATGTGGGGAATTAAACACAGACTATCGCTTTGAGCTCTGCATTGTACGTGGCGATCCACCAGTCCCTCCTTAGAGCAGCCTCCTTAGAGCAGTAAATATGACCTGTCCAACTAAGGCACCACTGAAAAGGAGATTGCTCAGACTCTTCAGTGTCAAGCAGTCTATTTCTGCTCTTACACAGACTGGAATGAAGAAGATTCTCCACTGTCTTAGTTTCTTCTGTTGTCATGCAGTTTATTTCTAGTGTCTAGGGACCCACTGCAGGGCCACATGCTCACTCTCCTTTGGCAGAGGTGGCCTCTGGGTCATCTTTGCTCTGTGGCCCACCCTCAGCACAGCAGCTCAGAGCTCTGCTTCTGGATTTGCACCTCCCTCCCTTGTGCCTTGCCTTTTGTGAACACTCTTCATCCTGAGGTCTCTCTGTCTCCTCAGATAGACAGGAACATTGAGCCTGAGCTTTGGGGATGTAGGAAAGCCCAAAGAAGTATCCCTGCTCAAGAGTACCTGTCCCTATTTGCTTTCAACAGCTTCCTTTTGAAATTCTGTCAACCTCTGTTTCCTCCTGAACTGGATCAAGCAGGAACCTGCTGTAGCACCTTTGCTGTTCATAACTCTTCTGGCTCTGCTTCTGTTTGTATCTGTACCCCGTGAGGAGGCTCGTGTACAGAAGGTGCTCAACTAAGTGTCAGAGATATAACCCTGCCCGTTTTCTTAATTCCTACATCTTATTTTTGTATCCTTTTATAGACTCTGAGTACAATTAAAGCTTCCTCCAAATTACCCCTGTTTTATTTCTCAGTCAGAAGCTTGAAAGAATATTTTAAACAGTTGTCGTGTGGGCTTTTCCTGAAATGCCATGTCACTCCAAAAGTGATACTCTGCTATTTTGACTACTCACAGAAAATGAGGAAGGAGGTAGGCTGAACAGAGAGAAATTCCAACTGAAATAGTAGTCTTGTTAAGCCAGCAGCAGGGGAACATTGCTTATCTTTAGAATTTTAGAAATAACTAGGGCAGTTTGAACTTTTAAAATCTTTCTTTTCAGTGGTAAAATAAATGATTAAAAATCATAGTAGTTCATATAGGGATAAACTATTGGAAAGCCATCTTTGATGCTATTTTTAATACTAAGTACAATAGTACAATTCGGTTATGTGCTTTGCTGGAGAGTATGTGTGTGGGTAAAAACACTGCATTATAATATGCTTTCATTTTAAAACACTTTATCATTTTTTGGGTATCAGAGTAGGCTTATGGGTGAAGAATGATCCTTGCTTTTTAGATTGCAGTAACCCAGAGAGTTCCTGTGCTTTAAAGGGTTCATGACATTTTAGTTAAATTATAATAGTAATATTTTAAATTCTACATAGGATGCGTGTTCATTTATCTAGTGTAGAATCTATTTCACTTAGACATGTAGGCTCATTTTTCAAAAACAAAAATAAATATTCTGAGTAAAAAGTGCATTACTATATTTTGTGTGTGGTTAAGATTTAATTAATGCTATCATATTGTTCTTTAGCATTATTTTGTCTCAAAATTTTCCTTAGAACATTTTTGAATATTCTCTGGATCACCTACAATAACTCTCTGGTGAACTTTCCCTTCATTACGATCCTGCTCTCACAAAGAAGTGCAGAAAGGCCTCCTCAGGCCTGCAGACCTTCTTGAACCTTTTCCAGCACGCATGAAGGTTTGGAGCCGCAGCATTGTTTTGTGTCACCCATGAGGGTGGAAGAGGAATGAAGGAGACAGTGTTTTTGAGGCCAAGCTTCCACTGCCTATTGGGGATTCTGATGAGACAATCTTTTCTGATGACTGGAGTCCTCATTTCTCTGGTGGTTCAGTTCCTGCACAACTTCAGCAGGTTTCGATACATTGCTCTTGGTCATATATCTTCATTCCATGGCCAACAAACATGTCCCTTGTTTTCCTAATAATAGAGCAGACATTTTTCTTCTCCTCCATCTTTCTTACTTGCTTCTCTTTTTAGTGGTGGCCATTTGTAGTACAGGGGGGTGCCATCTTCAATATTATTTTTGCCACAGAGCTAAGATTTTGTGTAATTGGAAATTTTTAATGGACTTTTGCTTTTCAAAGTCTTTTACAGTTGTGTTTATATTTGTTGTTTGGGAATCAGGCCTGTTCTGATTTTTCAGTCCTGCATTTCCTAACTTACTCGACTTTGTTTACTCCCTTACATTTTTGTCTACAACTTGTTAAATTTTCTCAGAACCAATCTCGTATTTTGTTATACTTTGAAAAATCAGTAAGAAACCAGTAATACATAAGGACATCATGGCATTTTGGAAGCTCTTCCTTTAGAGCTGCAGTTTCGTTTGGTGCTTGGATTGCCTTTTGAGTAACTGTAGGCTTCAGCTGTACTGACACCATCCCCCCCCCCCCCCCATTTGGCATGACTTTCTAGTTTTCCAGCTTGTTATGTCAGACTCTCGCCAGTGAGCCAGTATTAATGTTTTGGGCCTTTGTTACAATCCCATTGGATTTCAAACTGTCATTTCAACTTTTCTGTTAAACTAGGGTAGGTGTGGTAGTTTAGCACAAGCAGTCAGTGGATTTTCACAGTAACTCTTTCTTCCCCACTTGCATAAGAACCCCGGGTTCTAAGCATTTAGGTCTGCTCGATGGCTTGCTCTCCTGTGTCCTTCAGAGACCTATGTTGATGGGAGTTTGGGAATCTTCAGCACATGGCTTTGAGCCTGATTTAGCATATCAGCTCAGCATCCCTGACACTTTCAGGGAAATTGTATTGGAAGTGCAGTGTTTTTCTTCAGAAGCCAGTTATGGAGCTTTGTGTGTCACTTCCACTCCCATTCCACTGGGGGGGATACTCTTATTCATGTAACTTTAAAGGCAGGAGGGTTGTGTGTGCTGAAACAGAAAAGCCTTCAGTGCTATCTGAAAGGAATTTCTCTGCCAAGGATACGCCTAAGCAAACAGAGCATGAGTACAGCAGTTAGCAACAGTTGGACACAATGATTATATCATAAGGGACCAGAAGAGGAGAAAGGAGCTGTGGGAGTAATCATTAATATCCTGTGATATTATGAGAGACACAACTATTTTGATTTTGTTTCCAGTGCAGCAGGGAAAAGAGGGAGTTAATGCAAGTTAGTGTCTGTGGCTGTCCACTTTGAAGACTGTGTGACTTCCTGAGGATCTGGGGGTTTTTCATTTATTTTGGCATTTTGTGAACATGAGTAACATGTTCTCTACACACATCAATTAGTGAAGTTGTTTTGAAAAAATAAGATATTTTTAGATGTCAGTTGTGGTTGCCTTTAGAGAAAGAAAGACACACACACACACATATAGATACACACAGAAGGAGGGAATAGGGGATCAGAAGGCAGCCAGTGAAGGATGAAGTGAAGAGTGAGAACTGAAAAATTTTCCTCAAAAGTTCAATTGTGCTTTTCTTGGCTTTTGTTGGGAAGAAATATAGCTCTATTTAAAATAATGCTCATATAATGACTAGACCCTGCTAGTTGGTATTCACATGGGTTTTGGCAATTGAGCACTGCCTGGAATGAGCTGATAGAGCTAGAGGGTGGTGAGATGTTCAGTGTCAGGCCTTAGACTTCTTCAGATTCATCCAGAAGTATAGCTGAAATCCTTGGAACGAACAAGTTGTCTCTTAGAGCAACTACTGGCTCCTAGCTGTGCTTGACGTTTACTTCTATTCTTGAATGTTTGGTTTTATTTTTGCTTCCAGCCATCTTCTAGGCCAGGCTACTTTGCAAATAATTTCTGAGTTTTGGAAAAAATTCTGTAAAGGTTACGTATACTTTGTCATTTTAGTATATTTTATGCCATGCCTTTCTTGTGCTCATGAGCCCTTAAATTGCTGTGCATTGACTACACCATCCATTTTGCTGCCTGTGCTTACACAGAGCTTGGCTTGGGAGCCAGAGGTCCTTAGTTCTGGCTCTGGGTTTAGTTCTGACTAGCTTCATGACATAGAGAAGTCACATGGGGACTGTATGTGTCTCCAGCTGCTGAGTGAAAAAATAACTTCCTAGATCAAAGACTAAAAAGCTTTATCTCCTCCATCTTTGTCTTAGTAATCTAAGATTTATAGTGATGCCATGCATTTTAAAAGTTTTCAGGAAAGCCTGCTCTGAAGGGGAGCTGTTTACCCAGGTTTGACTTTGCATGCTCCTCACTGATGAACCATGTAATCCTTTATTCCTATAGCTCATTTACATTCTAGGCCAGTGGTGGAGAAACCCATGGCACATATGCTACAGTGGGATATTGGTACCATTGGAAGCTCTCGGTGAACAGTGCTCCTCACAGCACTTGGGAATAGTTCCTATGTTCGATGACTTTAGAGACCTTCCAAAATTTTATGTGTGTCATCATTATCACTTATATAAAAGGTCAGCTCTGCAATACGATGCTTGGATATAAACCCAACATCTGTCACTTCTGTTACATAGCCAACCTCCGGGAAGTTACAGTACTTAAACTTTTCATTCCCTCGTTTCTTTGGTCCAATGAAGGCAATAGAAGTTTTACTGTATGGGATTGTTTTGAGGATAAGGTGCACTCAGAGTGCAGCCTGGCTGAAGTAATGCCTTAGTATGCATTGCCCACTGTCACTAGTTACTATTCCTCCCTGAACCTTTTCCTGTCCCATGTTTACCTTTACTTATATGTTTCCCCATCCAGTGACTTCCTCATCTTCATAATATGTTTAAAATCTTTTGACTGAGATGATCCAGAAACAGTGAACAGAGAACAGTTTCTGGAGGTACACAGATCTGTGTGCACATCCCAGAACTATACTTCACAACATGTGTCATCTGGACAAATTACTCAGTCTATCTCGACCCTACATTTCCTTGGCAAACAGGGGTTACTATGGAGACTCATAAATTTCCTGTGACTCTTCCCCCAGCCTCCTACTCTGCACTATATTCTCTGTGGTGGTTCTAGTATCCGCTATTGACATGCCTTAGCATTTGGTAAAGGGAAGCTCTCAATGTTATTAGAACTATATTATTAGCTTCAATCCTATTCTGCTACTTTTTCTGACACTTGCAGTCTAAGTAGTGTAATTTGTCCCAAACTATGAGTTGTCCTGTGTCCATTAGGAATCCACATTCTTTGACTATTGACATTTTAAATATTCTGTCCCATTTCAACAGTCTTTGAGGTTATGATTTTTATTTTCCTGCAGGCCATTTCATATAACTTTTCATTTGAGAGGTTTGTCTAGAGGTAGCCACAGCTTAGCCTTCATAAGAAGGCCAAAGGAAGTAACTGAGTATTCTCCTCCTCGTGACCTATTTCTTTTTTTCTAGATTTGACATCAGAGTTAACAGTTTACTAGATGTTTCAAAAGGCCTGAAGGATGGTAGGTGCTGACTGTAGTTTCTGATATGATAGACAAAAATGTAATTAAAAAATGTTAATAAAGTATTTGAAATTCTGCTAGTGTTTTAAAAAATTAACTGTGGAGGAACATATAAACATTATTAGAAATGGAAATGGAAACAAAGCAGTTTTAATAGATATTAAAATCATAAAGAAATACAAAAAACTATGTGGTCAAAATTTTTAAAACTAGGATTCTTTTTCATGAAGGAAAACATTGTCTCAAGATGAAATTGAAACAGTCACTGAACACTAAGGAAATTAGCCTAAGTGCACAGAGAATTAAACTAGTAAGATTCACATACAATGTCCTAGACAAAAGATAAAATATAAATTTGGTTAAAATGCAAATTAAAAAATGTGTCTTCCAGATGAAGTATTTTGATCTGATAATATTGGGGAAGGTTCTACAAGATGTATTAGACACAGATGGCAAAGGAGAGAGAGGAAACAAAAGAATTTGGAAGAAAATATGGGAAAGTATTGGCCGGCGAGTTAGCTCAGTGATTCTGGCACCTGTCTTGCAAGCGCAAGGGCCCGGGTTCAATCCCCGGATAACCATATACCATACTGGGTGTGGAGACTCACACCCAGCTGCAATCAGTACCACAAACCACAGTGCCAGGTGTGGTGGCTCATGCCTGTAATCCCAGCACTTGGGAGGCAGAGGCAGGAGGATTGCTGTGCTATGAGTTTGAGGCTGAGCTTAGAGCCAGCCTGAACTACAAAGTGAGACCCTATCTCAAAAAAAAAAAAAAAAAACCTTAAAAAAATATGGGAAAGTATTAACCTGTTTTAAACCAAGCATGTGTCACATATTATTTTTAGTAGTTTCTAGCTATTTACAATATTCATAAGTTTAAAATTTTTTAACTGTATGGATGAGGTAGGCAGGAGAGCCTTTAGAACTGTGAGTAGAGTACAGTACTTTGTAGGAAAGTGTGCTAGAGTGCGGAAGAGTCAGCTAAAATTAAAACCACAGAATTTGAGGCAACCCTGTGAGTTTCCCCTTTCTCAGTCCTGCTGTTCTGACAGGGCTGCGAGATGCTGAAAGCTTAGCAAGTTTTTTCTGTTTGTTTTTAAAGCAAAATCATTTTAGTCCTTTTTCTTGGTTATGGGAAGTTGTTTCAGTGAAAATTTCCTACAGGCTGCTTCAAAGCAACACAAGTAACAATGGGCCTTGCAAGTGAAATGCATTCGGGGAAGTACTTGGAGCCTAATGTGAGTTATTTTTATTTCCATTCGTAGACATGTCTTAGTGAAGTTCAAATTATCCCTTGGACAGCAGAAAACAGTCTGTTAATTTAAAGCTAGACCTTTTTTTGGTTCCATAAAGCCAAATTTAGGGTAGATTTCAAAAGCTAAATAAAAAACAGTCTACCTCAACATTAAAAGTGAATGTGCCAGGTTTCTGTGTACTTAAGTCTTTAAATAATCTTCACTTAGCATGTCTACAGGAGACTTTAAGTGGTTCGGAGGAGGCTCTTTTACATTCATACCTTCTTGTGAAAGGGTCACTCAGAAGTGGGGGATGCCTTAATTTCACTATTGCAATGCAGAAAGGGCCTTGTTGGCGTTAACAGGTTATAATGGAGCCGAAGAAACTTGTATTTACTGAGAGTTGTGTGGTTGTGAAATATTAAGAGGGAGCAGAGGCCACACATCCTTGGGGATACTGTTGGGCATCTTTGTCATGTGTGTAATGCTGTCTTACTTTAAAAAAAATATTAGGGGAGACACAGTATTATACTTTATAGCAACTTAATTTTGATTTTTAGTCAGAATCTGCTGTGGAGCTCTACAAGTATATGGGTTGCTCGCTTTTTTTTTTTCTTCTTTTTTTACTGGGCATCTAACTCTGGGCCTTGTACTTACTAGGCAGGCACTGCACAGCTAAGCTACATCCTGGCCTAGTGGGAGGTTGTTTTGGAGATTCGGATTCGGTCGATCCAGGGCAGTAGCCTAACTATATGAACGTGTATGCACACATTTGAACGTGCTCGCGCATGTGTGTGCACACGCAAGCTTGGGCACATGCATGCGTTTGTGCGTCTGTACGTGTGTATGTGTAGAAAATTCTCTAAATTATTCTAAAGTGGTTCCCGAACTAAGGACTGTTATAATGTACCGTGTTTCTTCTTCGTGTAAATTTATTGTTCAAGAACTAAATGCAGATTCCTTGCTTGCCTGAATCCAAGCTTAAGGGTTCACAAGGTATAGAGGAACTATTTGTTGTACATGAATACATCATTCCTTATATCAAAAGGAATTTTATAAAATAGTCCTCAACGTAGTCATTTATGTTATTAAATAATTATTTCAGTTTTTAATTTTTAATTTAACATAATTTAGTAAAATAGTTTCTGGTGTAAATACAAAATTGAGACTGTCGAACAGTATTCTGCTTAATGTGATGATTTTAGTCAAAATGGTAGCAGTAGTTTTATGATGTGGATTTAAATGGATAATTCCATAGTATTTGACATTCTGGAGGAAGTTTATTCAAATGTTGTGGAATATGGAGACAAATATGATGAACTGGTCAGAGCCCGAGAATTGATACAGGGTCAGCCTCTGCATCCTCCTTGCGACACGAGCTAGCTGTTTGCACGGCAAGTCATTTAGCCTTAACTCAGGGCTTATCAAGTTTCCTGGGGTATTCTACGGATTAAAGGAGATAATGTGGAAGTGCTACATAAATATAAAGCCATATCTTTAATTGTTTGGATTGGACTTTGTACTTTCTGTAGGAAATATTGTGTACATGGGCACGTCATGGTGATTTTGTGTATGTTGATTGTGGGATTATGGAAGAAATGAATTATATCTGCTCCTTCCACATTTGTGGCTTTTTGCAAGCTAAGGCTTCTGAAGAGAATAACTGTCTGGGTGCAAGAGTATTTTTTCTTAGGGTAATCTCAGGGAGGATCATTTTCCTTAGAAACTGTATTTCTTCAATGTTGCTTATGATGATTAAAAAAAGATTTAAATTCTATGTCTTTGAAACTTGACATTGTCGACATATTGGGATGTTTTTCAACTGCTAAATTTTAAATTTTCCCATACTGATTTCCAAGGCTGTTACCTTATTTCTAAAGCATTTGCTTTGTGTGCAAGATTCTAAAGTTATAGAATTTAACACAGCTTAATAGAATTTAACACAGTTTAATAGAATTTAACACAGCTTTTCTGTGTGGAAACTTGAAAGGCGTCTTTTTTTCAAAATCTATACATGGGTGTGTAGAAGTTAATTCTGCTCTAGATCATGTCTTGTCATACAACATTCTAATATTATGAAATGTTAATTTTCATTCCATTAAAGAGGTAGTGAAAAGACCATCTTTTTATGCAATTAGTAGCTCAGTAGAGTAGCCTGCTAGGACTCTCTCCTTCTCTCTCTTCTGCTTTTTCCTCTTCCCTCCTTTCCTTCTCTGTCTTCCTTCTTGCCCTCCTAACTTCCTAATTTCCAAGGTGATGACTGAGGGATGAGGAACAGTGTGTACCAGGCACTATATTAGGCACTGGCCCTGAGTAGACTTAGTAAGAAACTCATAGAGAGCTTACATCCTAGGTAGGGCATCAGCTGGAAATGATTACTGTGAAGGTTTCAGCAGGGTGCTGTTGTAGAAGCAACTGGGGTATATGACATAATATAATTAGGTTTTTTTTTTTTTTTTTTTTGAGACAGGGTCTCGCTTTGTAGTTCAGGCTGGCCCTGAGCTCAGCCTCAAACTCACATCATCACAGCAATCCTCCTGCCTCTGCCTCCCGAGTGCTGGGATTACAGGCGTGAGCCACCACACCCAACATTGTGGTATGTGGTGCTGATTGCTGCTGGGCATGAGTCTCCACGCCCAGTATTGTGTGTGGATACCGGGGATCGAACCTAGGTCCTTGCGCTTGTAAGACAGGTGCTGGAACCACTGAGCTAACTCCTAGGCTGACAATTAGGTTTTTAATATTCCCAACAGCTTGAAAAGGAAGAGGCATCGATAGCCCTCCCCTATTCTTCTTTGTAATTTTATTTGTCCTTTGAAGTGCTCTTGACTTTTTTTTTTTTTTGCATTCCATTCTGTCCCTATATGTTGTTTTAAAGGATAGAGGTTAAAATACTAATTTTTACCCATGACTGGCAATCTTTTGAATGATATTTCTAAGTTTTATGGATACCAAGCTCAAAAATTACAGGTGTCTCATTAATGGTGATAACTGTGTGTAATCATTACAGGAAAGACTGCTAAATGTTTGGAATCTTACTTGGGAAAAGTATTTCAGTTATAATATTTGCAGGAGCTTTCCTGATTTATTTTTGCCTGGGTTGGTAGGTGAATTTATTTGGACCAAAGGTTTTCATCTCAACTGTAAGACATTTCTTTGCTTACTTGTTATTTTTTTTTACTGAAGGTTTGACACTTTCTCTCCAATATACACCCTCTGCCTGTGGGGATTCAGCCTTCTGAATGTGAAAAATTAATCCTAGCATGTTGGAAAATTTCATTTTTTCTTTCTTTAAGCAAAATAAGGCAGGTATAGAAAGAAAGGAGAAAAGGGGGAAATGAGAATCAAGTTGTGTTGTGTACAAATACAAGTTCTCAGTGTTAAATGTGATCATATGGTGTTTATAAAATGTATCAGTAAAATCAATTAAAAAAGAAAGTAGCTACTGAAGGAGATAAGAATATGAATAAAGACAGAAATTTTAAATGAAAGCCAAGTGGACAGAAGGAAGTTGTCATTGTAGGTTAGCATTCAGTAGGTCTTGTTTTTATAGAAATGATATTATCACATTGTTGTTAAATTCATAAGATTTTTATTGGTTAAAATACCAGGTATATTTTCAACTTAGAATTTCTGAAAAGTAAGCAAAATGATCTCACAGAATCTAAAAATAGCACATCTAATAAAGTTACTGTTTAATAAAGCTCTTCATTCAGTATAATGAGTTCAGGAATTATTCTCTAATTTCTTCAGTGTTTGTGCAGTTTTTTCATTCTTAGCTTTTGAGACCGAGTCTTGCTGTGAAATTCAGTCTGGCTTTGAACTCCCGGTGTTGTCCTGGCAGGTCTCAGACTTATGATCTTCCTCAGCCTCCTGAGTGTGCACTCCTACACAGTTCAGTGTCTCTTCTACTTCTTGAGATAATGTCTAGGTTCTTGTTCTGCCTGTGTTAATGGGTGTGTTTGAGGAGGCCATATTCTTTTAGTGCAGCCTAAGGCAGACACCACTGAGAAATCCAGTCTGATTTTCATAATTCATGTAATGCATGAAAAAATTAAAATCTTAGGTATCTTTAAACATTCTGCCACATGGAAATCCATTCTGTATGACATCTTTCACTCATTACCAGATAACAAAAATGAGTGGTAGTGGGGTGTATATCAGAATTCCAAGACATAAGTTTCACCTGTGCAAGTGTCACTTTGCTTGTAGCACTGAGCCAAGTGAACCATAGAAGCTGCTTTCCTGGGGTCCAGATTCGCAGTGGTGATCACTAGCAGCGCCCAGAACCGGGAATGCCTGCACATCTCATGCTGTGAAGGGTGAGCTGGAAGGAGTCCTGGTAATTACGAACCCAACTCTACCATTTTTTAGGTGAACAATCTAAAAACTGCTGACGATGTGATTTTTCCAGGATTACAACACAATCTTACATTCTAAGTTTATTCCAAAGTAAATTTGTATTCCAAGGTAATTTATTTCTAAATCTTAATTCTGAAAGCCATCCCTGTGGCTTCAATTTATGACTTTTCCAGAGCTCAACTTACTGTGTTTCAAAATAAGCAATAACAGTTCAAAACCCAGCCCCTCGAAGCAAATCACAGATTAATAGCATTATTTTTAAATCACCTCTGTTAGTTTACAATTCTGTAATTTTAGTTGACGCCTTGATATTTTCCTTAAAAGAATGAAGATATTTTTAGGGTAAACTTTAGTGAAACAATCTTTTGTTCATGTGTAAATGAGTTCTAACAAGTAAAGAGGGGAAAGGAAAGAAAAAGCTACAAGAAACTTCAGGAAGTGCAGGACTGCCTGAGAGTTGAATTGATTTGCCTTTGTTTTGTTTTTTTGGTGCCTGATACATTTGCCAGAGTCTCTGTCTTGATTCTTTCATTGGTGGACTTTATAGATCCTTAGATTGGACAAGTGGAAAAATACAGGACTTGTAAGTATGTCTTTGATGGAGTTAGTGTGAGCTGTGCCAGCCAGCCCACTGGGTTCTTTGAGATATATTTCAGCCTTAATTGTATCATTTAAATGGCATTAAACTGTGTTTAGCCAATTCTGATACATTTTTTAAAAAATGTGCTGCTGGGCTAAGACTCTATATGCCATATTTCAGCCCCAAGCAGGTTTTTATGACAAAGTAATAAACCCTGGAAACAGGTTTATAATGGAAAATGCAACTTGACCTTAGCTATAGAGTCCAAGTGCACCTTACAAAAAGGTTCATTTTTGAAACATTCAAAGTCCCCCTTTTCCCAGGGGTGGTGTCACAGGAGAAAGGTGTATAATAACAGTTGTATTTACCATAAATACCTGACATATTTTATGATGATTTGATTGTATTAAAAAATTTCACCTTATAGATTTTAATAAAGCTGCCTATGGGCAAAGTTATTGCGGCTGGATTTCTTTCTCTTTGCCCACTGGTCTCAGTGGAAAGAAGCAAGCAACCCTTTTAAAAGGCTTTAGTTTTTAGTACCTGGTTAATAAAAAATAATTTCCTCTCCTTTGGACTTGTTCATGAAGCTGAAAAATGACTCCACAGGTCAGCAGTGTGTGGCAAAGCTAATTTCTATGAGGTTTTTTTTTTTTAATCTTTTTTTTTTTTTAATCAGGTGGTACTGAGTAAAACAATACGGGGCAAACTGAAAAACCCACATTTATTAGGCTGAGAGTGTCACAGAAGGGAAGAAAGTGACGCATTGTTTCCCTCTAGATTGGTACAACAAAAAATTCTGAGATATAAAAGGTACAGAAGGAAAAACTACAATGCATTGAAAATGTCAGCTAAATTTAGATTTTAAAATTTGAAACAAAACAGCACACTCACTGTTCAAAACCCATAAAACCCTCTTGTCTTTGTGGAGAAGGGAACCTCTTCACCTACCTAAGTGTGAGTCAGTACGCAAGAGAGCAGCAGGGAAAGTAACTGTCATCCGGGTGAGTGTGCTTTTCCCAGGCAAAGCTCCTCTCCTGCGATGTCACTCTTCTGTGAGGAAGTTCAGAGCCAGTGCTAATCTCTGGTGACTGGCGGTCTTCCCTCAAGGATCAGCAGTGTTTGCGGAGCTCCTGGAGCAGAACAGGATCATCGCAGCGCTTAGGTCTTTCCGGAATGAGTACTCACTCACAAGCTGCCTTCCAGAAAGGGGGCTGGGAATGGGGCTCATAAAGTCCCCAAACTCCTGTGTAGCTGGCAGCTCTGTGCCCAGGAAACCAGAAGTCACATTTCTTTCACTCTAAACTGCAGAAGTCATTAGGGTGTGTGGCAGCAGTGTGTGTTTCGCAGACCTGAGTTCTCCCTTTGCCATCCTTCTTGACTATCCAGGGCATGGGCTGTTCCTATAGAAGGATCAGAAACCTCAGGAATTAGACAGTTCAAAGGTCAGTCTTTTTCTCATTGTTTTTAATTCAACTGGTAGTTTGGAGAAGATTGAAGATACTTGGGGGCTGTGTCCTAGATGAAGGTAAAAAGAGAAACAATTTATAAAGCCTTTGTAAGAAGTGAATGACTTGCTTTCCTTTTTCTGATTCAACATGACAAATAGATAAAGGCAGGTGATGGGCAGATGTGAGAGACTTTGGATTTTCTGGTTAGAAATATGTAAAATCTGATTAGAAGTATATAAAATTTTTTAAATCACTAGTTTTCCACAGTGTGGACTTGGTTAGGATGGAGGTGGGCAGCAGGAGGACACAGCCTATTATTGACATGAGAGACAGGTATTAAGGATGGATGTGAACTCAGATAAGTGAGCTGTCACTGGAGTTGAGTCTTGAGAGCTTTCCTCTTGTCCAAGGACTGCATTCCATGGTGAAGTTGGACAGTTGACCCTTCACTGTGAGGGTGTCAAAGAGATGCGAATGGAGACTTGGAAGGAGTAAGTGTTAAGTGAGTAGTTTCTGGCACAAGAGAGGACACTGACAATGACAGAAACACTGAAAGCCCTGCTTTGAGGTTACATGCAGTTACGTGAGTCTGATAGGGAGGATGGAGAGGGATTAAGCCTCTCCTGAACAGTGAGGTCGAAGAACAAGACGTTTTACGAAAGCAGTTTATCCTGGAGTCTTCAGTGACAGTTTCCTGTGCAAATCAAGCCTGCAATTGGCAAAACTAATTTTCTTCTAGGTTTTCCTACCAGAGTAGGGTATTATCAGCCAACATGGTGAGATATGTGTACTTAGGTTGAACTGTTAGATATTAAATAAACAACATGCAAATTGAGTATCCCTAAGCTGAAAAATCTGAAATCTCAAATTTTAAATGTCAAGAGGATGGTAAAATGGAACAATTCCACTTGAGTGTAAGTGAGAGTTTGTAGTAAAAAATGCAGGCATACTAAAAAAGTTATATAAGATTACATCCAGGTTATATATATATAAGGTGTTTATGAAACATAAATGAATTTCAGTTTTAGAAAAGGATCCTTTCCATAAGATATCATATATATATATGGAAATATTCTAAATCTGAATCTGAAATCCAAAAAACTTTTCAAGTATTTTACATAAAGGACACTTAACTTATAGTACAATTGCATGAGCTAGGCTCAGACACCTTAATTTTGTTTTAAAAATATGAGAAACTTTAAAAATACTATCATTTTTGGCTGTTTTTGACTCTCTTGAGCCTTCAAGTCTTCCTACATTTTGTCTTGTTTTTATTACTCTTGACTTTTTGAGTGAGGCATGTCAAAGATATTTCTTTGAAAAATACCAGGAGTTGGTAGCTTTTTTTTAATAAAGTATCATGTGTTTAATGTGTGATGCCATTTTGAAATTACAGACTTAATAGGAAACCAAATGACTTGATGACTCCTCGCCGTGACCTGTGAGGGGAATTTACATTTAGGGAGAGGACAACTTCTCCTGATCTTCACATTCCTGTCCTACCTCGTCCATGCATTTTCTGGACTCCGCTTTTCACCTTGTGCCAGCGGCTGCACATGTTCCAAGGCCTCCTACCTCATTTGGACATGCAGGTTGGGAGAAGAGGAAGGAGCAGCAGTGTTGGGCCTTGGACCTGTGATCTCCTATGAAATACCTGGCTGTTCTAGACCTTCTCTGATCCGTGAGTTTGTGTCTTCCATGGTCATAATTAGTATCTACTGTACAGGATTTAGCTAGCTAGTTGCTTGTGTCATTTCCTCCCTCCCCCCTTCCTTTTCCTCCCCTCCCTTCCTTCTGTCCCTCTTCCCTCCCTCCCTTACTCCCTCTCTTCCTTTTCTCTTTCTGTCTCTCTGCCCCTTCTTTCCTTTCCTTTCTTGTGCTGGGTGTTGAACCCAGGACCTTCTATGTGCACTCCTAGCCCTTGTTTCCACTTTAAACTGGCAGAGCTGGCTCGTACTGGGCGCAAGTGGTGGGGATGGTATTGGAGGTGATGGAGAATAATTCTCATGTGTTGGCAGTATTGGGCATACAGTGGACAAGGATTTTTTTTTTTCCTTATGAAACTGTGCCCAGAGTTGGGCAGGGGTTTCCCTTGTTTGCAGTTTGAACACTAAATTTAAATACATGCATCTTCAGAAAACCCCGGGCCCTCCTCTCATCTAACTTGTAATTTTTATTCTATACTTTTCTACTATATTCAGTTTTCTTGACCAGAGCCACCACTCATAGTTCATACCTGTTCTTACTCACCTGTGGAATTTATTTATTCAAAGCATTTTCTCTGACGCCCTTTCCATTTTCTTCCACTAAAATTTTATCCATTCAAATAGAGTTTTTTTTGATATTTGTGGTCTCATTTTGATATTTTTTTCCTCTTTACTCTTCTGCTGTTCTTTTTTATATCATTCTTTGTATCACTTCTCATATTCACTCCCTGATTTATAGTTGTCTATATATTTGTCTTATTTATCTTTTACCAATCTATTTGGTAAATGCCATAAGTAATTTTTGAGAAAAACCCCAGGAGTTAAGCACTGATGTTGCAGTACATCCCATAGTCAACATGGGAGAATTGATACCAAAAAAGCATAAGACTTGCATCTGTGTTCTCCGGTTCCCAGGGATCTTTCAACCTCACCAGAAGTGCAGCAGATGCAGTTGGTTTTGATAGAATGTAATGTTTAGAATTATGCAGGGATCTCAAAGTGGCTCGGGAAACAGAGCACATCGTGGAGTCCAGGACAGAGTCCAGAGAAGGTATCTCAGAAAAAAATACTTCCAAAAAAAATCTTCAAGGTTGCACAAGAAGTAGGGGAGTTCTGGGCAGAGAACAGAATGAGAACAAAGGTGCAAAGGCATGAGACTGGATGCTGAGTAGAAGAGCCGAGGCCACGTCAGTGTCTTTCCGTGTAAGATTGGGTGGAGTGGGCATGAGCCCGAAGGGAAGAGAACCGGCTGGGATCTCAGGCTTACAGGTTTGATAGCCAGCCCAAGGTCCAGGGCTTTTGTGCTGAACAGCCTGGAGCGGCATTAGAAAGCTTCGATAAGTGAGAGGCAGGATAAGATGGTTAGTTTAGGGATCCCATCCTGGAGGGAGTATGGATAATGAATCTGGAAGGGGCCAGGTTTTACCTCAGTGGCACTGCACCTGCCTGGCAAGCTTAAGGTCCTGGGTTTGATCCCTGGTACTGAATTAAAAAAAAAAAAAAAAGATACTGATTCAGGAGGTGGGAGTGGTTACTATTTGGTATCATTGAGACTTGGAGTCAAATTTTTCTATGACGCAGTTGAGTGAAAAGTTGCTCCCATGTCCTTCAGTGTTGAGAATCCTCTTTCAATCACAAACACAGTAAAAAGCCATATACATTATATGAACCTTCAGAGAGAAAGTTCAGGGCAACAGCACGTCTGAGAAAATCCATAGGAAGTCTGATGTTCTACACAGTGTGATTATATAAAGTGCTAGCTGTGGCTTAAGCAAATGCAATCAGAGAATTTCATAGCAATGAGTCAGAGTTGGGTTGATCCTTAAAGTTCTCTGATTGATAGTAAATTAGTGGCTTAGGGAAATATGTTTATGTTTCATTCCATATTGTACGTCTGATTGCATGTTTTGAGAATTGGATAGAAAATATCTTTATTTACAAATCTGGATCAGGGAATTATAATAACTACGTGTACATTCAGACCTTAAATTCCGTGTGTAAATTCAGTTAGGTATATACTTACATAGTAGGATATTTCTAATTTACCACTTTATTTCAGTTAGAAATATGTCCTAGACATAATAATACAGTTCAGTGATTCTTAAATTAAACTCATCATTGCTACAGAATGGAATATTAGATCTTATGACTGTACCAGTATTAATTCACTAGTGGAAAAAGGAACACATTTAGCTTGCTTTAAAATCATTTCTTCCCACATTCTCTGTATTTCTTTCTATCTAAAACTTAAACAGCCTATTAGATGCATTAGTTTGCTAAATCATTGTTCTAGATTAAATGATTAGGTGTGTGATGAAGTGGGTGGACCTTGAAGGCAGGGTGTGTTGTACGTTAGCTTGTGGCTCCAACATCTAGCATTGATTGAAAGCATAGTATTTACTGCAAATGTATCTGTTAATGTCAAGGGGCAAAATGAATTAAAACATTAATGAACATACAAAATCAGTGAGTAAATTAATAAGTACATGAATGCTAGATGGATCTAGTTAAGCTCAGAAACGTTAATTGAGAAGCTCTAAGTCACAGGTTTGAGTTAATGTACCATGGTAAGCAGAGGACAGACAGTGTTACCTTTAGAGTTCTTATTTTCGAGAGCAAGCCACAAATTAGTTAGATAATTATAGAGGCACTGTGTGATTCAAAAATGTCATAAGTATCGTGGTGGAAAGGCAGAGCTGGTTACGAAGGCACTTACCTGAGGGACTTGACCTATCGTGAAAGGCTGGGGTAAACTTCAGGGAGGTTCCTTGTAAGCTGGGATCTGAAAGTGAGTTAGCATTATCTAAATAAAGAGTGGAGTCCTTAAGGCAGAGAAAAGAACTCTGGGAACTCTTGAGGAATGTGACATGTTCAAACAATGGAACAACAAAAGCAGAAAAGTTAAGTAGAACTCAGTTACAAAACATTAAGTCAAGGAAATGCATCTTTAAATAGATAAAGTCTTTGTTTTGACCTCATGTACTTATAATATGCTAACGTAAATATAATACCAAGTAATACAATGATACTACAATCATATCTACTATCAACATAGCTTAACAAACTATATATTGATTACCAGATGGAAGGCCAGAAAATAAATAAGGAGCAGTCCTGTATTCAAGCGGTCATATAACTCAGGAGGGACAAATTGACATTTTTTCAAAGGGACAATGTACATCACACGCATGACTGGAAGAGCAGCATCAAGTCGGAAGTAGTGTGAGAACAGGGTGCAGACTGGAGCCTTTGGCTGGCATCATGCGAGCTGGTCAGTTCTGCGAAGGTGAGCCATGTGGCTGACTCCTTGCTGTACGCCAGCGCTTTAACCTCACGTACGTTGGGATCTTGATATTAGAGTTTCTTAGAGGAGCTGTGTCTCATGCCACAAGTGCAGCTAATTTTGGATTGAATCCCTTATACACCTTCCTCAGCTCTTCTTTAGAATAGCGGCTTCAGGCCAGCCTCACACAGATCAGCATAACTCCAGTTTTCAGATGTTGATTTGCCTTATTTAATTTCCACAGTCAATTCCTAATTATATTGCTTTTCAGTGTCTGTCTCTCCACAAATTTTCCCCCATAGCCATCCCTGTAGTACTTAATTTTCATTCCCCAAATGGAAATACAGCACAGTCTAGAAGCTTTCATAAGTCTGGATCAAAGAGAAGAAGCTTTTTCCCCCTTTCTTCCACATTGAGAAGGTCTTGCTCATCATAGTGCCAATACAATGTCCAGCCGACGTGGGCATCTCTCTGGAAGGCTAATGGAAGTTGAGGCATGGAAAAGAGAGAAAATAACTTCTTAAAGTGCAGGACTTTTTTTCATATGAGAAAAAAAAATGAACAAAGAAATAAGACAAAACATAGTGTTGGCCAACATATATATTTTTGTTTTAAAACAAGGTTTTGATAATTTAATCTCATCTTCAACTTTAGTGCTTGGACTAAACCACTTTTAGTGCTCAAACTTATAGTAGTCCAAAGTTAAAAATCAATCAGTAGAACACACTGGGCTGTGAAATGTGCATACACATTTCAGGAAAAGAAAAACTTTTATAAATATTTTAATACTAGATTTATTCAGCCATCATGAGATTAACACAAGTTACCTTTGGCCTCTATTACAAGACGTGCTCAGAGCGGTGGCCGTTAGCTTCAGACATTTATTAGTAGTGCCAACTTCTGCTTGGATAACCATTGTTAGGGGCATTTTTTTCATGGTTGTTGAAATTGCTGTGCATGCATTTTTAATTTTTTTCTCCAAGGATCAGCAATGTAGTTGGTTTTGTGCGATATATGACATCCTCTAGGGTCCCCCATATGAGGATAACACCATCTGTTGAAAAAAGATCTTATTATTTTTCTATAGTATGTATGGATTTTTTGGCAGACCGTGTGTGTAAAGAATGTGTGTATGGATACTGAGGGCCACATGAGTAAATGTGGGGCCAATTGGGTAGACTTTCATACAAAACTTCTGATCTCACTTTGTACTGTTCTCTCTTAACTTTCCCAGTGCAAGATTTGAGCCACTTTTTTATAGATCTTGCTTCCCTCTTGCTTATTCAAGAACAATGCATTTTCTTAGTCTACCGGTTTTGTGGGCTTATTTACTGAATTATTTGTTCTTTTTCGGGAACGTTTCCTGAATTGTATTTGATAGTCCTTCTTGGAACTGAAAATCATTTCTCTCTTGGCAAACGAAAGTGTTTTTAAAAACACTCTACAGTGAGTATCAATTGTATAGTAGGGATAAATAATGTTCCACATTAAAATCTTACTGCCGTATCAGTCCTATTCTGAGATCTCAAACTACTGTAACAACCTTAAAGTCGGTGATATATAGTTAGGCAAAGAATCTAAAAATATCTGAAGGGCCAAGAGGAACAGGACAATGGAAGTTGTTGCCCAAGCTTCTGGACCGATCAGTTCATCAAACAAGATCTCTGACCAAAACAGTCCTGCTGCTCAGATAGTCTCTAGCACAGGACCTTTAGGTGCTTAAGAATTACATACACATTGGATTCTACAAACCTTGTAAAGCTTTTATGAATGAAATGTCAGAGTACTGGGATTCATCAGCTCCATCGCGTGATAGTCAACCAGCAAAACTGCATGTCAGATGTCAATTAGGACAATGCTCTGGAGACCATTGACAAGAATGATGCTGCTGTTACAGGAGATCTGGCTGTGTTTCACCTGTCTGGATGTATGAATTCTGCTGAGAATGTCTGTAGCAAAGGTTGATGTCCTTTAAGGTTAGACTCTCAGTTATTTTTCAGGTAGAGGTAAGGAAGACATAACAAGTGGCATAAGGCACAACAAAGTGGAGTTGAGTTCTGTTCCTATTTGTGTTTTGATGACAAATTACTTAACCTCATATTTCCCTAGAGTGAGAAATTGCTGGGAAAATTAAAAGAGGCAACTTATGTAGAAGCTTAGAGTATACTTGGCACTCAGTATATACTAGTTATCATTATTTTGCAGATTTTATGCTAACAGTAAATTTGGTTAAATCCACTAATGTTGAAGACCTGAACTAGTGGTTTTTTTCTTACTATATGCTCAACTCTTTGAGGGCAGGGTTGTGCTTTTTGCAAATTATTTTATCTGCAGAGTTATTGAAGACACTTAATAAAATTACAAATGACTTCCTAACCTGTGCTCTTGTTGGCCTTTGAATACGTAGCTCTTCTCTCAGCCACAGCAGAAACAGACAGACATCATACAATAAAACTTCGTCTAGCTTTCTGGCATGAATCTTTTAACTTTTCTCCAAGGAAGCTAGTTCACATAAATAAAGCAGTAGCAAAAGAAAATAGCCCGCTTGGTGCTGTAAGTTCAACAAAACAACCAATTTCTTAATATGGTAGTAATTCCTAATATGACTAGCTAGGCTAGAACTAAGACCAAGGATTCTGACACTAATGGGCCATTTATGAAACTTAACTTAGCCTGAAGTCATCCTATCGGAATGTCATTAGCGGCCATGGCCATTGTTACCGGGAAGAATTGAGAGGCTTTTTTCCTTCTTGTAATGATTTCTGTATTTTGTGGGCCACGCATTTGGAATCATGGTATTAGTATGTACTTAATGCATACACAGTATATATAACACAATAGTTTCTATTGCAAAAGGAACGAAATGACTCTGATCTCTGTCATGCCACTAAAAAAGCCAGAGTGAATTTGAAACAAGAGCAACCTGCTCCAAATAAAATCCTTCAGGTAGCAGCTTTTTGGAGATAATCAAATCCATTTTTAAACTTCCACATTTTCACTGACTTTATGCCCTCCATGAGGATGTAATTTTCGATATGCATTTTTGACTTTACTACTGGGTGACGTTAGTACAGAATCAGTCCTGGAATAAAGTTGTCTTGCAAAAAAAAAAAAAAAAAATCAGGAAATATTTCCTAGGCTTTGCTGACTATGGCTTGGGAGCAAACGAATTATGGTACAGGGCTGGAACTTTACCTACTTGTTAATTGGCAGGTTAAACTTTTATGAGTTTCTGGTACCCTGGTGATACATGACTATTAAAATTTGCAGGTGGTTCAGGGGGAGAGAGATGTAAGTTCCTGTGCTAGTAATATATCATAAAAGTGTGTGTTTCATGTGCCTGTTGTGAAAATGGAGACTTTAATACTCTTTCACAATATAAGCTGATTAGGGAATCTTTATGGACCTCATTAACTGTGGGTCTTTTTTTTTTTCATAGAAACATGAAAAGTGTAATGCTTATAGACAAAGGCATAGAGGAAAATAATGAGCCAGAGCTACCTCTTTGAGACTAACGGCTTCGTGACACCCTCTGTATTCACCTCCCACTTCTCACAACTGCTCTTGTGTCAGATGTTTCTTCTACCATGTGAAATACTACAAACCTGACATTTTATTTTTCCCTTCAGTGGACAGTGTTTGTGTAATTACATTTATATTTAAATGCCTGCATAGTTGCTTTCTAAATTCACCTTTTCATCAGGAAATACAAAGACATAGATTTTGGGGAGAGGTGAGATAGCACATAATCAACTAAATTTTGAAAAAAACTGATATGATGGTAGTTCTTTGGAAACTAGATTTTCCTGCATTTTACATGTGGTTTTAAGAATGAAGACTTTTGTTAAATACTGGCTAAATTAACCATTTGCTTGAAAATATTAGTTGTAGCTCTTTGCAAATAAGACTGTACCTGGTTTCAAAATATATAGTGAAATTAACTAGTTTTAAGGAAAGAAAGAATAGAAAAATAAAAATAAGTGATAGGAACTATTTATTTTAATTTTTGGCTGGTGTGTCCATTTTTAGATGGACTGTTTGCTTCAGTGTTGTCATATTCTTAAAATGGTCTTTTCAGAGCACTAGATTATGATTCAATTTCTTCACTCTTTGGGTTAATTTATTAATGTTTTAGTTTGAAGGTGATGAAGCAATTTTTACTTGTTACTGAGAAAGAAAAACAGAATGTTCAAAATATTGCTTAAAATGATTAATTTGGTTTATCTGTGGCTGATTGAGGAAGCAGCAGGGAAAGTGGGACTTTATAGGAGCAGGAGATGTACATGCCAAAGCACAAGGGAGGCGAGGAGCTGAGGGCCAGGGCCACAGGCGGGTACTGATGTGTTTACCATGGAGACAAATGGTGCTGCACGGGCAGGGCTGTTGTATTATATTCCCCTCAGTGGACAGTGATATCTATCTATCTATCTATCTATCTATCTATCTATCTATATCTATAGATATATCTATATCTATCTATCTATCTATAGATATATATCTATAGAGATACATATATCTCTATAGATATATATATATATACTATGATAAGTACTTTTTCATGAGTGTCTTTACTTGCATTGTAGTGGCTGCCTTGATGTCATCATCAGTTAAAAACCTTTCCCTTTCATGGTCATTTTGAAGTTGTACAGTGTCAGATCTAGCAGATAAGATGGATGAGAACACGCTGATGTTTGTATAAGCCTTCCTTTCCCGTGGATGTCACTGGGCAGCAGCATTCATTATTCTTTGATCACACATAGTAAAAAAGATTTCCGAAATTGCTTCATAGAATAATAAGAGCAGTAGGATAAGTGAGTTAGAAGCAAGAAGAAGATTTTGAGGGTACTTAATGGCAATGCATCTTTTACTGTAATATAATTTTAAAAATGTGAATACTAACTATATTTTTCACTAAATCCTTGTACATACATAAATGTTACATATGTGGGTAAATGTTTATATATATGTGTGTGTGTATATATATATATATATGTGTGTGTATCATATATATATGATACTCTAACATACTATGTTTTCTCAAAGACTTACAAATTTTACAGGTTTAAAATTACTTTAATTTTTTAAAGATCTCATTTGTAAATGTGTTAAGCAGAACATGCACCAAGTTGGCAAGAATATCATCCTTTAGATGTTTTCCTTACTTTCTTCTTGAACAATATATTGCTTCAGGAAAGAAGGTTGATAGATATATATATATTTTTTTTTTTTAGGTTTTTTGAGACAGGGTCTCGCTTTGTGGTTCAGGCTGGCCCTCAGCTCAGCCTCAAACTCACATCACAATCCTCCTGCCTCTGCCTCCTGAGTGCTGGGATTACAGGCGTGAGCCACCACGCCCGGCACTGTGGTATGTGGTACTGGTTGCTGCTGGTCTCCACACCCAGTATTGTTATGCGGTTACCGGGGAATCGAACCCGGGCCCTTGCGCTTGCAAGACAGGCGCCGGAACCACTGAACTAACTCCCTGGCCCTGATAGATATTTTTTTGACATGATAAGATATAAGAGCTTGGAAATAGAGATATTTATCAAGGTCTCTATCTGACTTTTTTTACATTGCAAATGAACTCTCAGTAATATCTTTATGAAGCGAATTGCTTCAGAAAGTGTGGTGACTATCAGCTTTACCAAGGTTCTCTGTTGATGCAGAGTTTGAGACTTAAGCTGGACTTTATAGGCGAGATGTCAAAAAGGTAAAAGGAGCTTTAGGAAATTATAATCCAGTAAAGGAAATATCTGGGTGTGTGAGCCTATTTTTAGAAATCATTTCTTGACAAGTGAAAGGGTGCTAAGCTGCTCAGCAAGGAACAGTTCACAGCAGAGGCTTGTCTGTCAATATTTGGGAGGTGCTAATAAGCTAATAAGCCAAGAGTTCCAGCTGGAGTATTTGGTGTATCCACGGGGCGCATGTGAGACATGTGAGAGCCTCACCTTAGGGAAAGATGCAAGTTAGCCCACGAATTTATTGGAGGCCCATTTTCTATGTATAGGTCTTTCACTGGATGCCTGCCTCAGCAACAAAATCACTTAAAACTAGGCAATAGGGTTAAGGGCTCTCATATTTTCTTTATTTTCAGTCCAATCAAAGAAGCAAAAAAAAAAAAAAAAGAAAGAAAAGAAAACTTTAACAAACAGTGAAAGCTGAAAATGCACAGAGGCTGTGGGTCTGCGGAGGAGGCTGAGGTTGCAGCAGAGGGGACTTCTCGCTCTGCTAGGAAGGAGAGCAGCCACCATTTCTGGCCTTGTGCTGGGCATCTTGTAATCATTCACTGTCCTCAGTCTGTCTTCTGGCACCTCTGTGATGAACGCACAATTATTCTCTCAAGTCAAGGACCCTGAGGTTCACCGGCTGCTGCTTCCCTCGGAAATTCACCTGTGACTTGCTCTGGAGCCCGAGCTCTATATTACATGGCAGAAAATGAAGCTAGTGTCCTTTGATCTCAAATGTCTATGCCCCGTGCAGTAGGGACTGTTTTCTCAAGTGCTCCTAGGTCAGCTGTGAGGTAAAAATATGTACAGATTAGAAGAAAAGTCTTACAAATTAAGATTCTACATCAAGAGAAAATTAGAAAAAGTTCAAGAAAAAGACATTATTCTTTTTGATTATACTGTTGTTGCTCTATTTTGTTTGTGTTAAGGGGAATTGAACCCAGCACTTTTGCTTTCACAAAAGCTATATCCCAGCCCTTACTATAAAATTTGTTGAGACAGGATCTTGCCAAGGTGGGTTTGGACTTGTGGTCTTTCTGCTTTATCCTCCGAAAGTGCTGGGAGTGTAAACTCCTAGTTGATGCTATTGTTTTAACACTCACAGTTTTCTCCTAGATGAACAGTTATTAAGAGTATTGGTTTAAAATACTTTGACAACTAAAACAATATTTTCATAATTAAGAATATTGATTTAAAAACTTTAAGAAGCTAATATAATGTGAGACAACTTAAATCACATCAATAGCAGATGCGATTCATGTTGAGGTTTTAAAATATGTCATCTTTAGAGTATCTAAAAGTATGATTTAGCTGTAGAAGCAAATCGCAGAGCTTCTTACTCACAAATCTGTCACTAAAGATCCACTTAAAGGTGTACATTAGTTTTAACCAAATAAATAGAGGTGCCACTGTCATTTAAAAGATATATAACGTGCAAAGTAATAGTAATTTCTTATAAACATTTCAATTATGAATTATGTTTGATTCAGTAATATCACAAAAACAAGGTGAAACAGAAGGGAACTACAGCTTGAGGAAAAGTACAAACTTGAGGGAAGAGTCTGTGTTAAATACAGTCTTTTACTGGGTCTTTAGGTTCACCTGTAAAGCTGTCTGTGTAAAGAGTGATCTACGTCTGAATCCTTGAAGGATGCACCATGTTTTGTGTGCTCATTGGTATTAAAACTCCTAATGTTTAAACCTTTATTCCAGGTAGAGCTAATAGTATTTAAGCTGTTGGTTTCTTTCACTCTTTATTACCACACAGGATGCTAATATGTCTCATAAGTATCAAAAGCTCTATTATGTCTCTTTGTTTAGGGAACAGAGGTAACCGTATTCATTCTTTACAAAATTTTCTCAGTAGGCAAAATCTTGCAAATAAAAACATACTTAGAAGAATAGCTAATCGTAAAGGATTTAATAAAGAGGCTGACTTGTCACAGTTCTGAATACTTAGGCATCCAGGTGAGTACAATAATATCTCAAACCTCAGTTCAGAATTTTGGCCAGTTTTCATGCTGTATACAACTCATGTATTTTTCATCTGAGTTATTGGTTCATAATAATTAATCATGCAGCTGGTTCTGTCCATGTTCTTGTGTCTATCTAAGCATACTTTAATCTTTGATAGCTCTCCTTGAGTATTGTGTAAGCCAATTATGAGAAGAGATTGAAGTCAAAGGCTAATAAAGTCACCTCAGACTAAGACCACACATGAGACCCTTCAGCTCCAAAGGAAATTGGAGGGCCAGAGGGAAGAAATTACAAGTAAAAGCATGATAATTTACAACTGAGGCACCATAACCAGTATGCTGCTACTGAGATATTAAAATAGTCAGATATTTAAGAGACATGGTTAATTGACATTTACTTTTTATATATAGTTAAGAGAAAGTTTGAGAGTTTGAACTAAGCAGAACTTTCGGATCCAATTTATTTTTTTAAAGGGAATGTTTTATTTTGAAGTATTTTGTATAGACGTAGTGAAGATAGAGATCATTATGTTACATAAGGTCTGTTAGAGGACAGAAACAAGAAAAAAAATGAGTCTTAAGTGCTTTTTCTTATCAGCTAATGAGAACTTTCTGTACTCTTTCCTCATCATGTGTTTTCATGTTAACCAGAGAAAAACTAACTTCATTATTCAGCTAGAGATACATAGAGATACATTCTGAGATACACAGAGCATCTCTTATTCTGAGATACACAGAGTATCTCAGTCTAATTAGAAGAACATACTTTCCAGTGTATCTTTATTTGTATTTTAAATTATTCAAGAATAGAAATCTTACATATCCTTCTTAAAAATATTCTTGTTTGACAAATAAATTATAAGCATAGGAATGACCCACGAGATATAGAAACTTTCGCGTCTTGTTATTTCCATTTTCTAGTCTTTAGTAAATAAACACATTATGTAGGCAGAATATTGAGAAAATCAACATTTACTCCTACATATTCTTTATGAAATTTTCTTTTTGAAACAGTATGCGTAAACATTTATTGGAAGAAATTAAGAAAATATGTAATTTTAGGGAAAAAAAAGCCTCTTGTTATTCTTGGAGACTGTCCACGCTGAGTTTTTAATGTAGAAGTAGAGTTTTGTTTTTGATCTCAGCCACTTTATTTGTCCCAACCACATTTTAGAATATAACTCAATGTAACCTGTTACATTTTGTCCTAATTCTGTACTTTCTCAGAATTTCCTTGTCTCTTTTTTCTCTGACCTGTTTGTCTTTCTTTTTCTGTTCTTTGCTATCCATACCTTATCACTTGACTCTCAAATCTTTCCTCCAGTTTTAAAGATGAGAAACCGAACATAGGGACATTAAATAACTTGACAGTTTACACAGCTTCTAATTGATCAAAACTGGTAAGAACTCTCAGGTGCCTGCCTCCAAGTACATTGTTCTTTCTGATTTTTTGGTAGATTTACTCCTTAGAACATGAGCTGATAGACTGTAAATGTGTTGCTTAAAAGTATATACTTTCTGGGCCAGGGATTTGGCTCAGTGGTTCTGGCACCTGTCCTGCAAGCGCAAAGACCCAGGTTCGATCCTCATTAACCACATACAATACTGGGTGTGGAGACTCATGCCCACCAGCAACCAGTACCACATACCACAGTGCCGGGCGTGGTGGCTCACGCCTGTAATCTCAGCACTCAGGAGGTAGAGGCAGGAGGATTGCTGTGATGTGAGTTTGAGGCTGAGCTCAGGGCCAGCCTGAACTACAAAGTGAGAACCTGTCTCAAAGAAAAAAAAAAAAAGTAAAAGTATATACTTTCTGATTCGAATGCCCCTGAAACTCATATTCAGCCACTGCACACTGATATAATTTTGCCCATATTAAGTATTTCCACCTGGGATAGTAAGTACCCTCTGCCTCTCAGATGTTTCCTCTTTCACTTCAGCAACCTCGTTCACCTCCAGGATCTGCTCAGAGCCCAAAAACTGCTGCGCATCTTGCCTCCCTAGCAGTGAACAGGAGGTGATAAGTTACCAAGAGTCCAGCAGATGCCTATTAAAACCCTTCAGCTTGTCACACAGAGCTGTACACTGCTTGCTTCATTTTTGTAATGATGAGTGAAAATTTACCCTCTTAAAATATTGCTGTTCTAGGTTTTGCTTGCCTTTATTTATTTTTTTTAAAATTTGTGTGATGAGAAATGTCTTCAAACTGTATGTGTGTAAGTTACTATTTAATATCAGATTTTTGTAGCACCTGTGTTCACTTACAGTTTTATAAATGTTTTCATCTAAAAAAGATTATTTAAAGTGTTATTTCTGGTATAACTATGTTATGTCCTATCTATATATGTTTTGTGGATTTCAAGTATGAAAATACTACTGCTCTTAAGTGAGTTCTTACTGTTTTTTAGTTTGTTAACATGAGAAATTGCATTGATTGATTTTGAAATGTTAATCATCCATGTATTTTTAGGATAAACCTCTTAAGTCATGATGCATTATCCTTTAATATGTTAGTGACTTGTTAATGAGTGGATTTGGTGTCAAACTAATGCCTTGGACATAGGGCTTGGATATTATTATCTAGTCTTCATTTTTCTGGAAGTTCTGTGTGAAATTGGTGTTCTGTTTTTACTACCTATTTGATAGAATTTTTTAGGTCTTCGGTGTCCTTTGTGGGAAAGTTTTAAATCCTCAAATTCTTTAGTAGATATAGAACTATTTAGGCACTCACTTCTTGAGTGAGCTCCAGTAGTGATTCTGAGCAATTTTTCTATTTCTTTAAGGTGTCCCTTCAATTTGGAAAGGTTGTTCATAGTACTTGGTTATAGAATTTGTAGTGATGTCATCTTTGTGATTTTAAACTTTTCAGTTGTTTAACTGTATCCATCCTCTTGCCCATATTGTTTCTTGTAAAATATCTGCTGTCTTTTTCATTTTTTTCTTTCTGTCTCTCTGATATACCTTTATTGAGAATATGTGAAATATTCCCCCTTTTTATTGTGAAGTTTTAAAATATCTTCATCATTGGTTTTGAGCAATTTGATTATGATATATTTTCATTAATTTTTCTTCATATTCATTGTGTTTAGATTTTACTGCGGTTCTTGGATTTGTGAGTTTATAGATTTTATAGAATTGAGATATTTCCTTTAAATATTTTTTCTGTTCCTTTCCTGTCTCCTTGGGTACTCTTAATTGCAAATGGTTTAAGTTATCCTGTGGTTCACTGATGCCTTATTATTTTCTTTTTTTTCTCTCTGTATTTTCTTTCATGTAATTTGTATTGTTGGCCTTCAGGCTTCCTGGTCTTTTCTTGTGCTCTAGAAAAGAGCTAGTATACAGTACTTTCAGTGTTTGTTTCATCTCACACATTGCAATTTTCACTTCTAAATCTCATTTTCTTTTTTGTATCTTCCATAATCCTACTTTAAAACAACTAAGTTCATTTTCATTGTCTGTATCAATATCTTTGTATGGTAATTTTAATATGTATTTTGGTGCTAAGATCATATTTCGATGCTAGATAATTTTAGACTTGTATTTTTCTCCTGGTATAATTTGTCTTTTCCTGCTTGTTAGAAAATTTACTGATTTTTATTGGAATTCAATCTTTGTGTATTTTAACTTGTTTGTTGTGGGATATTTTTGCACTATTGCTTTAGTCTGAGTTGCAGTTTTGTCAATGATAAACTGTAGTATCTTTTTCTTGTTGATTTTAACATGTGTATGTCTGTACTGGTGCCGTAACTAAAGGGTGACTAAAGCCAGACTAATAAATAGTTTGGACAACTTATTCTCAGTATTGAGATAGCATCCTTCAGGATGCTCTACTGAATGTGCTAAAATGAGGTGAGACTTGCACAAATTAAATGCATGTTTTTTATTAGGCTAATAGAAATAGGCACTGGCTGAGGGTGTGGTGCTGGTCACTATTACTCCTAAGTTTTCAGATATTTCCTTCCCCTTCTACAGATCAGTATCTACTCTGTTGAATAGTCCATGGAGACCATGTACAGATCTTCCAAGTATAAATTGCCTTCTCTTCTCTCTGGTAGTCTGTGGTGAATGCCCAAACTGCTTTATTGTTCTTGACATCTGATCCCTGTCCCCTTAAAGCTGGAAGTTTATCAGGCCTCTCATCTCTCTACAACCACCTGCAAGTTCTTTCATGGAAACAGCCTTGTACAATCTCAAGACTTGTTTTGTTCTGAATGTTTTAGGATTACTACCCTTTGTGGCTCCAACTTTCTACTTGAAGACCATTATTTTGGGGTTTTGTCTCGTTTATTCCAAAATATTGTTTTTTCAGGCAGAAATGTAAACTCAGTTCTTGTTACTCCAAGTTGAAAGTAGGATACTTAGGACAGAGATGGAGCAGAAGCATTGAAGGCTGTAGGCCGAGTAGGAGCCTCAGAGATAAAAACTTAAGATGAACCATTTTGCTTTGGCTACTCAGTATGGCTTGGTACTTATTTTTTTCTTTTGGAGAATAAAATTCTATTCATTAAAAAAAATAGAAAAGACAAAAAATGGTCACATAACCTAATTCAATAAATTAATTAAATAAAATGGTTGCAGGTAGTGAAATAGATTAGCTCCTAAAGTATTGCTGTGTAGAAATACTTGTCTTTTTTGTTGTTGTTGTTTGTTTGTTTTTTTGAGACAGGGTCTCGTTTTGTAGTTCAGGCTGGCTCTGAGCTCGGCCTTAAACTCACATCACAGAAATCCTCCTGCCTCTGCCTCCCCAGTGCTGGGATTTTCCATGCCCGGCACTGTGGTGTGTGGTGCTGATTGCTGCTGGCCATGAGTCTCCACACCCAGTATTGTATGTACTTACTGGGGAATCGAACCTGGTCCCTTGGGCTTGCAAGATAGGCGCCGGAACCAGTGAGCTAATTCCCCAGCCCCAGAGATACTTGTCTTTAAGAATCCCTTTATCAGGCTGCATAATAAGAACATAGAAAATTTCTCACAACACTATATTTGTTTCACTTAAAATCTTTCTTTTGTGCCTTTATGTTGTGTTTTGTCCTTCTGACCTTACTAGATGAAATTTCATGCTGTGAGGGATTTATTAGGAATGCGAAGGGTGACACGATTTTCTGCTTTTAACCTCATTTCTTGACAGTAGTACAAGAGGATAGTCCTTCCTCGGTTGGTTCCCCATCACATTTTCATTTTCCTGTCTTGTATGCTCCGGTAACTTGAGAAACAAGTGTTTGGCTGTGTTCAAGTCCTCTTTTGGCTTTAGCTCTTGGGGGATGTATATTCTGCCCCGTACAACTCGTAGAAGGTGAACTGTGCGATGTGTTTGTGTGACCAGCTTGTGCTATTCTTGTAGTTCTTTTCAAAAACATTTTATTTTTTTAATAGAGTTCATTGCTACCTTTTAGAAATACATTATGATCACATTCCTCATTGGCAATTTGTACCTGTACATAATATATCTTGATTCTTATTTTTTTCCTATTGTCCTGCTCTCCCTTCAACCCCTAGCCCCCTATATACATAAGCTTTGTTTTGATTTTTCCTTTTTACTATCACATTTTTTCTTTCCCTTCTTTGCTTTCTTTCCTCTGTCCCCCCCACCCGTTACCATTTTTTTTGAGCATCTTATTCTTATTTCACAATACTTATCATACTTTCCATATATACTTTTCTTTCTTTTCTCAGCAGTAGACTGACCACTGAACTCTTTCCTTAGCCCTTAGAAGCAATATTTGAAAACTGATTTTTTATTTGGATTGATTCCTAATATTGTTTTACTTTTGTATGACAAGAACATCAAATTGACATGTGCCTTGTTGTTTAGCATGAGTACATGGCAGGTGGGAAAGTGACTTTTTAAATGGTGATAATAATAAATGTGAATTTTGTATACACTAAGAAATATATCATTCAGAAATAAATAAATATATATATATAGTATATATTCAGAAATATATCATTCAGTACTTATGACACTTTAGTAAGGTTCCTATAATTCTTGTTTTCAAAATAAAGAAACTGAGTCTTCAAGACTTGAGTAGCTTCTCAAGGTATTCCCATGAAGGAAGGCAGTCTGCTCTGCCTCTCTCTTTCCAAGCAAGATGAGACTTTAGAGTTTTTCAAACTGTGGCACCATTTCTTTCCTGAATCTCCAAAGTGGGCAAATGACTCTATTCTATACACTGCTTATTGCTTCTGTTATTATTCAGCGCTTTATTTAAAGAGGAGAATGATAAATTACACTCTCATTGAAATGAGCCTTTTAGGCCCTTGAATAGGCTTGGAAACCAAAAGAGACATTCCACAAGAAGTCTGACCTATTTTTTAAATAAATCTTTTCTTTTGCTAAGATCTCCTAAAAATATTTCCATTTTTATAAAAGTGTTCTGGTTTTTTTGTGAAAATAGCTGCTAGGATGTCAGTGGGTAGGTTCATTAAAAATTACAAGCATCCACCATTCCTGTGAAAGTCGCCCTGGCCTGTTTCCTGTAGCCGGGAAGGGCGCAGCTTTCCCTAGATGGCTGCCGGGAATCCTGGAGGCCTGCACCTGCATATTACAGCCTCAGGCGCTGCCACTGTGAGAACAGCCACGTTTTGTGAAAAAAAACAAAAAACAAAAAACAAAAAACAAACAAAAACCCCCGATAAGTTCTGCTGTTGTACAGAAATGTTTGGGGCGGGGAAACAACCTCCAGTGAGATAAACAAAACTTATAAACCACTGAGACTAGATAAACTGCTCCAGTTGATTGGAAGGCCCGGCAGGAACAAACATTCTCTTCCTAAATGTAGTTCTCCTCCACTTGGGACAAGCGCACTATCTGATTACGCTGGATGATTTATTTATGTTTTGAAACTGTTGACGTGAAGTCTGAATTTCAGGCCCAGGAATAGGTGCACTTCCTGCGCTCACTTTGACTCTCTTGGGTTACTTACTGGGGCTGCAGGAGCTCAGTGTTGAAGTCTAGTGCAGCCGCCTCGTCTGTAGTAATCAAATCTTAGTGAATCGGTGCCGGTTTGAAGTATAGGTCCCAGCATCGTGATCCAACAGTGAACCGAATACTTGTTTTCTTCCTGGTTTCAGTTATCACCTTGTATCTCTGATATTTCATTTTCTACTCGATAAAGGTTGTGCATACCAATAGCTTACAAAACTCATACTGCAGGGTGAGTTCTTCTGAAAGCATTCATTTGTTTAGTTTTTTTTGCCTGGCCACCCCCGCCCCGCTAACTGCAAACATTATTGTTATACCTAATCTCTCTGATCATCATGCGGATCATAGAGACTCGGGGTCAAAAAGGAAATAAAATTCTTGTTCTTTGATGAGATTGTGTTGATCTTGTGTTGATGAACATGGTAACCAAGTACCAGTAGTGACAAGTGCTCAGAAGTAGGTACAACAGGGTGAAGTCCTGGAAACACCCAGAAGCCCGCGTCAGGCGGCAGGGAAGGGTGGCATGGCCAGCCAGCGGGTGGAAGGTCTGATGGCAGAGGCCCAGGCACAGCAGGAGTGTGTCCCGCTGGTGCCAGGAGCCGCTGCAGAGCAGACATACCGTTTCAGTGAGGAAGTGGCTGGACATTCAGCTCATGCTTCCCCTTTTCTCTTTCGTTTTTTATTTTTATGGTTTAAAATTCCCCTCTGCCTTGTAAACTCTTTCTACTTTTTTACCTTTTCAGCTGTGCATTCTTATCAGAAACTGTATTTTTAAAATATTGCTATAGCTCATTGACTTTATAGTATTTTTAGGAGATCATTTCATATTTAGAATAATTTCCCAGAACAATTTCAAAGTAGTCACTTATGAACAAAGAAAATAGCAGGCAATTTCCCTAAAACTCCCTTTATTTCAAAACTCGCATTAAAATATACCAATGGAAATTTATAAAAAAGGAATGAAAAAGAGAGAGAGGAAAAAAAAAGAAAACAAAAAGGGAAAGAAAGAAAAAAGAAACAGCACAATTCTTTTGATTTCTGGAAAGATACAGGGAATTTTTATTCAAATTAGGTAACTTTGAAGCCCAGGACAGATTCACACAAAACTTCCAGGACACAGTTTCCTAAATGACTTCTTTCACTGGCCTCTTGGTAGCTCAGTGTCACGGATGGGTGAGTTTACCTCACAAGCGAGCCTGTGGCTCCCCAAAAGCAGGCTCTTAACTTTTAGCCCACCGCATGATTAAACCCAGGGTGAACGCAGAAGATTAACGAGGGCCTTGAGTGAAAACAGTCTCTTGCAAGGACAGCACTAAATCTTGAAAGGCTGGTTATTATTGTTTGTGGAAGCTGAGGGCGGGGCCAAGCCCAGAAGGATCATGGTGTTAGTGGCTCCTGATTCGAGTGTCTCTTTAATGGCTCGATCCTGCTTTTCTGTGATTGGCATTATGTCATTCTCTGTTGGAATCTATTTTTAGGAGCTGCTACATATCCTTGTGATTTCTCACTGTATCTAAATGTAGATCTTATCATATTTTTACTCCATTTATTTTCCCAGATGATAGAAAGAGGACACATTTTCACATCTGGAAGTGAGTGCTTTAGGTCTGGTTTATTCTCTGTCCAAGTACACTAAAGCCTTTCACCCCTCACTAGCATTGATCTTCTAGTGGACAATAAAAATGGAGAGAAAAAGTCTTTAAACTCTTCCCCTTCTCAATTTCTCCATCTTGTTGGATTTTTTTTTTCAATCCATTTAGTAAAGGGAACATGGAGCAGTGATCATTAGGGAGAAAGAGCTAGAAGGAGAGCTTTTGATAACAGACAGCGGCCCTGAGGTAGCACCAAAGGATTTGATGTTAGCAGGCCAGACAGCCTGGGTGGGGAATGTGTATGCAGAGTACAGATTACAAACAAATGCTTGCACATATGAGGAGAAGCAGAATCCGCACACTGGGCTATTGTATGGTCTCCAAAGAGCAGTCTATTAGGCAAGAGTGAGACACTGATTTTATAAAGCAAAATCTTCAAAGGAGGGGGAAAGCAGGCCTGTGGGGAAAGAAAGCACAAGTCTGGCAAGAGGTCATGGGAAAGGAAGGAATCACTGTGGGGTTTGGACTCGGAGAGCGAAAGAAGTAGCAGCAGGCCAGAGCCCAACCTGTCATTAGCCTCAAACAAAAACAAAACAAAAACCGAAAAAACAAAAAATCTGCCACTGACCTTCAGATGGATTGGGTTGAAGGTTACTTTTTCCTTTTCCAGACTCATTTCCTATTTTAAGTTTTTGTTAATAATTTTGCTGCTTCTCCACAGTCCTTTGTTTGGGGATGGAGGAGTTAGGTCTCTAAACTTTACATCTGACAGCTTTGCATTTGCCTCCAAAGTACTGTGTGAAAACAGCCCTGTGATGCTCATAGTAGAAGTAATTAGTTTGTATCTAGAGTCATGTTACAGGAGCCGCTGTTGGGTGAGACAGATTTTAGCAAAACACTAAAATTATAGCAATGTTAAACTATCAAACTTTATTAGCATTTTTTATAATACATTTACCTAAAACACTACATTTTATTAAGAGTAATTATCTTTTGTTTTTATTTCCAGAAACACTGTTTTTTTGAACAATATTGGAAATTGAACGTAGGGCCTTTGTGCTGAGCTCCAACCCCCACTCCTTTCTGTAACATATTTGCACTAAATTTTTAAGCTACTCAGTCTTGGGCAATTTAAGGTACTTGAGATACTTCTGTCTCAACCTGTCAGAGTGTTGAGATTCCAGGCATTTATCGTACTCCTGACTTTGATGAATATTTTAAACTTAATAGTTTTGCGTGCTTCAGCAAAGCGAACAATACAACGATCGTCTTAATTTTTCTTTTCATTTTTTGTTTTGCAATTTGTGGTGCTCGATTGTACCACAGAGTCCTCATTTGTACTTTTAGGAAATAAGTAATCCTAATGATTTCTTCTTTGACAATATTAAGACAGTTGTGTTTCTCGGTACTAGATATATCATTAGGTGAGGGCTTTATTCATAAAGTATCACAAGAAGTTTAAAGCACTTGGTTAAGTAAACAGAATTAGTGAACCATTATTTTATTCTTTATGAATGTGTAAAATATTAAGCCCACAGTGGAGTGACTTAAAATGCAACCACGCATTTGCTCATTTGGATAGTATTTGCTGGAATGGTTTGTGTCTGTTCTTAGGGCATTTGGCTGAGTCTTGACGTGGAAAACTCATGTGGGCTCTAGATTTCAAGGCTGTTCTCCACACAGCCTCTGGTTATTTGTAATCTTATGCTTCCCACATGATGGATGATTTCTGAGAGAATGCAAGCAGAAGATAATAAAAATCTAGGTGTGTTTAAACATCTGGCTCAGCAAGAGTGGTATCGCTGACACCATGTCACAGGGGCCGAAGCAGATCATGAGGCTAGTCCACATGCAACAGGGAGGAGAATGAGCCCCATATTTGTTGAGAGGAATTGTACACATTTACAGGGAGGGAAGAAGTTGTTGGCTGCCATATTTAAAGATTAGATCATGTCACTTTCATGAATACATCACTGAGTAGAGTAAGAAAGCTCAGTTTCTTAATTTTAATTACTGTTAGTACATATGACTTGAAAATATCAAGGAAAGACTTTTGTGTTCACTCTCCATCTTATTGTATGAGCTTGTGTTTCCTTGATTTGAATAATGGAATGATTTTAAATAATGTAATAATTTTATGGGCCGGGGATTTAGCTCAGTGGTTCCAGCACCTGTCTTGCAAGTGTAAGGGCCCGGGTTCAATCCCCGGTAACCACATACAATACTGGGTGTGGAGACTCATGCCCAGCAGCAACCAGTACCACATACCACAGTGCCAGTCATGGTGGCTCACACCTGTAATCCTAGCACTCTGGGAGGCAGAGGCAGGAGGATTGCTGTGATGTGAGTTTGAGGCTGAGCTCCGGGCCAGCCTGAACTACAAAGTGAGACCCTGTCTCAAAAAACCTAACAATAAATAAATAAATACATTTATAATAATTTCATAATGTTCCACAGTATGGATTTTTTAAACAATGAAGACCTACAGTTCTTCTATGAGTCTGTTTCTGAGTGTTCACTGGAATTTTGTTGACAGTTAACTATGTTTTATTATTATTATTTAAATTAAAACATCCCCTTTCCGTGGTATGGAGAATCTGAAGGCAGGTGGCTTTGGCTTTAAATGCCAGTCCTGTCCCTTCCTGACTGTAGATGTTTAGATAAACTATTTAAATTCTGTGGGTTCTTGTTTTCCTCCTTTGGATAATAAGAATAATTATACCACCTTCATCAGGGTGGGTATAAGAAGTTATATAAATCACACAATTCAGTCACTGGGATACTATACTGGGAGGTTAGATTTTCCCTTCCCCTTCATACTTTTAATTTGTAATTAAATTTCTCATGGAAAATTGTTTTTACATATGTTGGAGAACGATAGTCTTTCTTAGATTTGGATTTGATCATTGTTGACAGACCATCTAAATTTTTGAAACAAAATACATAGAAAAAAACCAAAAGGTTGATACAAAAATTGTAAAGGTTTAGGCTTTATGATTTTTTTTTTCAGGTTTTTTGAGACAGGGTCTCGCTTTGTGGTTCAGGCTGGCCCTGAGCTCAGCCTCCAACTCACATCACAATCCTCCTGCCTCTGCCTCCCGAGAGCTGGGATTACAGGCATGAGCCACCACGCCTGGCACTGTGGTATGTGGTACTGGTTGCTGCTGGGTGTGGGTCTCCACACCCAGTATTGTTATGTGGTTACCGGGGAATCGAACCCAGGTCCTTCCGCTTGCGAGACAGGCGCCGGAACCACTGAGCTAACTCCCCGGCCCATAGGCTTTATGATTATACATAGTGTTTATATGGAAGTTTTACATTTCAGAATTCTTTTTCTTACTCTTCTATAATGACATAATTCTTCAGAAGTAAAAACCATGTAGTATTTTAAAATTTACTCTATAGCTGTATGTAATTATATGACTTTTACAATGAGATCATCTCATCCTCTCTCCTCCATCAGCTTTCAATAGTTAAATGAAATAAAAATGATAATACATTTCATGATTATTTAATTTCAAGTGTTATAGTGTAGTGTACTTAAATTTTTTTTTTTTTTTAGTATTTATGTGTTTTATTGCAAAGACACTTGTGGATTACCTAGGAGACATTTGTAAAAATACTTTCATTAAGAATTTTAATCCCTTAGCATAACAGTTCTTTTCTTGTCATAAAATAGCTTTCAGAAAGTTATCTTGGCATTTATTAAAATTAATTGGGCGAAAATCTGTGGACAGCTTGCTAGATTGTCTAAATAGATTAAGATTTTCCAAAAAATCTAAACACTATAACCACACATAAGTTTGTTCAGCCAGATACAGAAATAACTTTAAGATGCCAGTTTGCATCTGATCCGTATTACAGTGACTCTGTTTTGAAAGCTGGGTAATATGTAACATTATTCCGCGGGTATTCCTGCCACCTTGAAAGCACAAAGTAGGGCTGAGAGTGGAGACAACACGATTCTCCATTCATGGCTGAGTGGGCAGGAGATGTGGTAGGGAGAGAGCCTTATTTTTTCCTGAGAAAGCTTGTCAACTAAATAACAGAATGGGCAAAGTCTTTTGCATATTTTAGTATTTAAGTCTTACCCTACCTAGCTCCAGAGAAGGATAATCCTTCTCCAATTAATACATTACTAAATTATCAGTGGCTTGGCCGAAAGCAGAAAAGGCTATGTGGGCTGTGCTTCTGGAGAGAGAATGCTGACACAGTCATTGTATGTCACATTTACAGAGAATCCTGGGGCTTGAGCTTTTTCTGAATTAAACAGAGAATACTTTTAACCGAACTTGAGATGTGAGGTCCAAACTTGCCTAGTGAGGTTATTGTGCCTCTTATAACAGGTCCATTTGGTACTTCCATAATTATATCCCATGTGACGAACTCAAACCCAACCTAACTTCTACCTGGGTAGCATACATATTTTATCCTTGGAAGATACAACAGCAAAAAGATTTATTTTTGCTTTGATCATAACTAAGTCATGGCTAAGTCTCAATAAGGAATGGGCTACATCCATATGTTATCATACCAATATGTGGATACACAATTGCAGGAATTGACTCATTATTTGCATTTGAGTTTGCTGTAATGTTTCTTCTAAATAAATCAGGCATAATTACAAGCCACATGCAATGGAATCAGGTGGAGTAATTCCAGGGAATTATCGGCAATATGTCAAGAGCTTTAGAAGAGAAATCTCAGTGGTTTACATTTATTATCTGTTGTTTATGGGAACTTCTGAAGGCAACTGCTGAACAAAATCATTTGCTAAGCTTTTTTCCCCTCTAAAAGTCAGATTGGCAAGTGAGTTTCCAAAGAAGTGGCAGCCTTTCCATAAATGCTAATTCATTTTTAAAAATCTAAGTAAGAAGCAGAAAATCTGAAATTTGTCTGAAGTTTAATGATAGTGGTACTTAATATAAAATCACAATTTTGTCCAGAAATATTTATGTGACTTACAAATGAATTGATACAAATTATTTACCAATGTTGAGGACATTGGGTAAGTGTATTAAACCATAATTCCTCCAATGTATGATAAAAAACTGTGAAAGAACATGTAAAAATTTCATTGAGCATCTTCACTGAGTACAAAGGGATTATCTCAAGCATACAATAGTCAAAATATACTCACATTCAAATATACAATCTTGGAATTGCTTTTATTTCCATTCTCATCTTTATTTCAAGTCTAGTTGTATACTTTATGAACCCACAAATGATTGCCTTTACTGAAAGGTTTGTGTTATTCAAGATGACTTGTAAAGTTTACTCAATCTTCTCTAGCAGGGGAAACAGGAAATTCCAGAGAACACTAGACTCAGCAAACCTATAAAATCTGAGAAAGCAGACCATTATTTCTGGAGACATTTCACATAACACTTTGGGAAGCAATGACTAATTAGTTTTTGGTCTTAACAATAGCACTTTCAGGGTCTGTTTTCCCCCCCTTTTATAGCTTTCATATTAGGAAAAGAAGGAAAGTACCTCTGAATGATGAAATATTGGCAATGTGTGCACTTGCTTCTCTGTAGGAGCTCAGTGCTTTGATCCTTAGTACAATTACCTTCACTGCCTGGCCAGTATTAGCTGGCTGGGGTAACAACCAATTGTTGCAGGCCCATCAGTATCTTAATGTGCTGTGCCTCCAAGGACTGACTGATTACTTCAAATGGAAGGCTTGGTTTTTCCGACTTCAGAATTAGTGTTGCTCAATCCCTTAAAGACATAGAGGGCGCTTGTTCATGCATGGAGCCTCAGCTATTCTCAGAGCACCGTGGTGAGCCCCCTAGTCCTGGACTGCGGCAGTGCATAGCCCTTCACAGGGCATGGCTTTTTCTGTGTATTCTAAATGTGAACATCTGTACATGAAGTTTCCTTACTTGTTCTATTTATTTACCTCTTTGTTTCCTCATTCGTTCAGTCTGGATTTTCATATTTCGTACTTTATTTGTTGAGGGAGTCTTCCTAGACTCTTCTCTCCTCCACCATTCTACCATTGAAGTTTGGATGATTCCAAACTACTCCGCTCAACGTCTGTTCTAATCCTGCTGATTCTGTCTTTCATCACTGGTCTTTCATTACTACCTTAGGCCTAACTGGTCACAGCCTGGGCACGTTTCCTTCCTTCCAACCATCCTTTCCTCCCTCTCTCCTTTTTCTCCCTTCCTTCATTTCTTGTACTTTTCTTCCTTCTTTTCTCTTTCTTTTAATATTTTATTGTGCTAAGAACATTGTAGCATGAGATCTATCCTCTTGCCAGATTTTTAAATGTACAATATAGTATTGTTGTACAGAGACACGGTGTTGTAGGGAAGATCTCTAAAAATAGTTCACTTTGCATAACTAAGTTTGATTACAGCTTCCCTTCCTTCTTCTTCCCTGATCCCTGACACCACAGTTCAATTCTTTGCTTCTGTGAGTGTGGTTGTATTAGGGATTTCATATAAGGGATTCTTTCAATATTTATTCTTGTTGCAACTTATTTATTTTACTAGTGTAGTGTCCATAAGGTTCCTTAATGTTATCACATGTGCCGGGATTTCCTTATCTGTAAAAGCTGAGCAATATTCCTTTGTGTGGAGATAGCACATTTTACCATTCATCTATTGAAGGGCATTTACGTTTTCAATTCTTTTGGATATATATCCAGCAATAGGATTGCTGGGGAGTGTTTTGACACTATTTTGAATTTTTTGAGAGAATCTACTCTGCTTTGCAGCACATTGCAGAGTCTGCATTCTCATTGACAGTGTATAACAGGCTGAAAAGATTCTGGACTGCAGAAGAAACAATCAACAAAGAAAAAGGCAGCCTTTGAAGATATCTTTCAACCACGCATCTGATAAGGGGTTAGTATCTAATGTATTTAAGGCACTCCTACAGTTCAGTAGCAGAAAAATAACTTAGTCAAAAATTGGACTAAAGACTACAGTAGATAAGAAGGCTTGAAAATGAGGTACGAAAAGATGCTCAGTGTCTCTGATGGTCAGTAACATACAAATCAAATTCACAATAAGATGGTAGTTCACACCTATTGGGATAACAAACAAAAGAACTATTAATAAGAATGTGGAGAAATTGGAGCCCCATTCTTTAAAAAAAAAAAAAAGCCCAGCAGGCTGAATGAGCTTCACTATGGCCCTCCTATCTCCCTTGGATGAAGGCAGAGAACTTCCCAGTCCCACATGAAGGAAGCTGTGGCTTCTCTCACCCTGGTAACCACCCTCCTGTCAGCGTGCTGAGCATGCTTGTTGCTGCTGTCACTTAGTGAGCTCATCTCCCAGGTATCTGTGTGACCCTCTGCATCTTGTTTTCAAAAATAATTCAGTTGCTTTTTTTGACCTCCTCTATAAAATAGCGATCATGCCTCATCCTACATTATTTTGATCTGTGTCTTGCTTTCTTTGCACCTCTTACCACCAGTCATCAAGATATGTATTTGTTTAGCTGCTTATAGTGTGTCTCCTCTCATTAAGACATAAACTCAGTGGCTGCAAAAACTTTATTGTGAACTGACAAGTCCCTTGTGTGAGAACAAGGCCTTCCGTGAGGCAAGGATGCAATAAATATTCTGTATTAATTGAGTGACGAAAACGACTAAGTGCTACTTTGTCTGTTTTCTTTTCTTGCTCTGCTGTCTTATGTCTCCCATCATTACCTGCAGTTGTTCAGCTTCCTGTCTCCAGAACATAGTATTGTCTTTCTGGTTAGTTGTAAATATGTTGCTGTCCACCCATTTTGGTCATAAAGTTACTTTCCCCTGGATGCTGTAGCATCACTTAATGTCTGCAATTGCAGATAGTGAGTAAAACTGGCTGTGTGTCAATTTCAAACTTGTCTTTATCCTGTAAAGTTTGCAAAAAAAAAAAAAAAAAAAACATTGGGGCCGGGGAGTTAGCTCAGTGGTTCCGGCGCCTGTCTTGCAAGCGCAAGGGCCCGGGTTCGATTCCCCGGTAACCACATAACAATACTGGGCGTGGAGACCCACACCCAGCAGCAACCAGTACCACGTACCACAGTGCTGGGCGTGGTGGCTCACGCCTGTAATCCCAGCACTCGGGAGGCAGAGGCAGGAGGATTGTGATGTGAGTTTGAGGCTGAGCTCAGGGCCAGCCTGAACCACAAAGCAAGACCCTGTCTCCAAACAAAACAAAACAAAAAAAAAGGAAATGGATTACATATCTTTGATACTATTTTCCAATGCTGTTGCAAAGCCATTCAGGAATGAATGCAAAGCAGAAAGTTTAAACATGGAGAGGAAGGGATTAAAAATTCCTATGAGCCAAATCATGGGATTTCTGTGCTATTTAGATATCTTTCCAGTTGAGTCAGACAGCTGATCCAGAGTATAGACTCTTCCATCGTTCATCATTTAAATCCCTCAGCATATGTAATGTACGCTGGTATTTTCTACTCCATTGCAACATAGTCTGGCCTCATCCTGCCATCCCATGCATCCATGCCATTTCTTGCCTTGCCTATTCTGTTCTATCCAGTGTCATTCCACTCTATACCATCCTGTCATATTTCACAGTCCACTAACTTGGCTTTATGATACACCTACTGTTTCCAGAGTCCTTCTGTATATACTTGAAACACTGTGGTCAAAATCAGCTGATAAGGATATAGGTGGACAGAGAAAATGAATGATTTGATAAAGTAGACAAAAATACATTAAATGTCAAAGATTTTGGGGTGCTATTTTTTGACACAAAAGTCAAAGAGATTTTTTTTTTTTTTTGAGACAGGGTCTCGCTTTGTGGTTCAGGCTGGCCCTGTGCTCAGGCTCAAACTTATATCACAGCAATCCTCTTGCCTCTGCCTCCCGAGTGCTAGGATTACAGGCGTGAGCCACCATGACCGGCACTGTGGTATGTGGTGAAGGTTGCTGCTGGGTGTGAGTCTCCACGCCCAGTATTGTATGTGGTTACCGGGGATCGAACCCAGGTCCTTGCCCTTGCAAGACAGGCGCCGGAACCACTGAGCTAACTCCCCGGCCCCAAAGAGATTTTTTTTTTTTTTTTAAAATGGGTCCTTTAAGATACTACTAGGTGCCCTAGAGCTAAGAAGTCCCAGGAATTAGGAAAATGATATAATAGTCACACTGTGAATTTGCAACTTTGCATTGATTTCTTCTTTATCTGAGATGCCAATTTTGATACCTAACCAAAAGCTGTTATACTTCAGTTTTAGTATATGTGCATTATATCCCTAAAAACCTTGTGAACTTTAAATAAAAACCAAACAAGGTTGTTATGAAGGAGCTTTGAAAACAGAAGGCTACAGACATGATGCATCATTACTGATGTGCACATCATTGCTGTCAGTGTTGTCATTATACCATCCTATCTCTGTGATGCCTTCAAAATTACACTTTAAATACTTCCTTGCTATACAGATAATCAAGGGAATTATACCCTGATTCCAACTTGCCATTGTGTGTCTTATTATGAATTGCATATCAATATCTATGTGCTCCAGGCTTAATTTCTCTGTTTATTGTTAGAAAATTCATTCAGTCAAATGTGTTCACTAAACATTTCCTGAGAGGTTGTGGGTATGGGAAGAAGACTATGCGGAGGTGTCTCCAGTCTCCCTCACGAAATATGCATTCCATAGTGTGTCTTTTTTTTTTTTACCTCTTCAGCTGCATCTTTTGCACATTTCCCCTCACGTCCTCTCTGGAAAAATGCTTTTTGAAGGGCCCTGAATAAAACATGCCTCCATGCCTCTGTGTCCTAGCTCAGCTGTTTAGCTCTATTTGTCTGACAAATCTAATCGTGTCTTTCACAATCTCTTATAAGCTGTTTTTTTCTTCGAGGATGAGTCCAGCCCTCACCCATCTGTTCATTCAGCCAGTGCTTACTGTCCAGGCCTGAGGCTCCAGCTCAGAGCTGTCCTGTGATGCTGGTCCCGGGGACGGAGTAAATTCTCTGCTCTTAGACAGCATCTCTGTCAAGCTCTGAGTGTCCACTGTGGGTTCTCTTGTCCCTGCTTTTGTTAGAGCAGAGCCATGGTGTTCTGTACCCACTGTAACTGCCTGCTTTCCCTCAGTGATTGTGAACTCTTGTGGAGCACATGTTTTTAACCTACTTATTCTGTGATTTTCAGAACTTGTCTGAGAGGTTGGCATGTGAAAGACACATGCAGGTACACATTCTCAGTGATGAATGAGATCATAATGTATACCTAACATGTACCAATAACTCAGTCAAAAGGAAGGAAGAATGGCAGCATTTATTGTATGTGAAGCAGCAAACAGTCCCTCATGACAATTTCACCATTTAAGATTTCTTGCTCCATGTCTAGTGGTGCAAGTTGTTCCTTGCCCCTGCAGCTCTGGTCTTTGCTACAGCATTCCTATGGACTGGCCTTTGCATCTGCACCAGGAGTCAAGAATAATGCCATTGCTCACTCTTGGACCCTGAGTGGCCACTGTGACCTTGAATGTTTAATGTGCATGTTTAAAATATTGATGGTGAGTTCACTGTAGGAAGATCAAAGTCTATGATTACATAGATTACAGCAGCTAGAGTCACATAATACCTATAGTGTAGTAGTGGTTATGCGTACACAATACTTACTTTGAAAGCTCCTGTGTATTTTCTTGGACATGATTGAAAAAGTACGTAAGAACAAAGAGTCTAGGGGCCGGGGATTTGGCTCAGTGGTTCTGGAGCCTGTTTTGCAAGCTCCCCTGTCTTGTTTGATCCCTGGTTAGCCACATACAATACTGGGCGTAGAGACTCACGCCCAGCAGCAATCAGTATCACATACCACAGTGCTGGGCGTGGTGGCTCATGCCTGTTATCCCAGCACTTGGGAGGCAGAGGCAGGAGGATTGCTGTGATGTGAGTTTGAGGCTGAGCTCAGGGCCAGCCTGAACTACAAAGCGAGACCCTGTCTCAAAAAAAAAAGAACAAAGAGTCTGATAAAACTTATTACTGTTAAGACCAATGAGGTTGTTAGATCAAAATTCAATTAAAATGTATTTTGGAAGATAGCAACTCCAAATAAGATTATGTAAAGATTATTATTTGGTTTCACCATATGAAAGGTTTAAGCACAGATCTTAATGGAAAAAACCTACAAGTGTTGAAAGTTCATGTAATTTTAATAGGAACTTTTGTGAATAAGATTAAGTGAGAAAAGATTTCTTGATTTTTTTATTTAAAAAATCCATATGCGGTTGTTTTGTTTTCACACTAATTTCTGATAGACTGATCTTTATGAATCCATCTGTCTAAATGATTTTAAATGGTGAAATTGTCATGAGGGACTGTTTGCTGCTTCACATACAATAAACATTTAATTTAGCTTCTTTGGAAGGGAATGGCTGTAAAGCACTTAGCATCTGCTATGAATGATTGTACCTTGTAAATTATAAATTCAGTAAATTGTGTTTTCATAAAAATTTGCATTTGCTAAATGAAGTCTCATTTTAGTACACAATTTATAGTTAAATCATCCATTTCAGATAATGAAATGTAGTTGGTAGTTTAGCATTGTTTATTTTTGAAGAAAAAGTTGATAGAGAATAGATTCACTATGATAGGTATAATAGTATAGGTAATCTTGAATTTCAAGACCTATTTTGTATCACTTAGTAATGAATACATTTAGGTTAATAATACTGTCCACATATTATTATTAACTAATTCTGTATAGGAGGAAGCTAATGATGAAGTGAGAGGAATTTCTATGGCTCTCTTCCAAATGGCCTGGAGGTTCTATACATTAGTCAAAACTGTAACTCACATTATTAAAGAATATAGTATCAGGTTTTCTGAGCATATTTTAATTCAAGTTGATTTTAGGCTGAATTTAACTTCATTTGAAGCTAAAATTGTCTTTATATGTAGTCTATTATGTAGAAAGGTTAAAAAATATTTAGAAGCTTGTATGTATACATGTAGTATGTGTATGTTTATATGGAATTTTATATTCAAGAACATTAAGAGAAAGCTTGAAAAATACCATCTAGTCTTTCTGTTATTTTTCTTCCATATATATCTTCAGCCTTCTGATCCTTGAGTCACCATATTGACATTTATGACCTTGGAAAGATCATTTAGAGCCCTAGAGTCTGTGTATTCTCTGGCACTTGTTTCTTACAAAATTGCCACTATCATATATACACTTCAAAAACCATAAAAAACAATATCACAAATTTGACATGCTGCAGATTGACAGATAATATCTGTAATGTATGTAGTAGATTCTGAGTCAATATATAAATAAATATTGTATGCCATTAATATATAAAAAAATCACAAAACTCAGTCTAAATATGGACAATGGATATGTAAACAGAATTGACAAATGAAGACATTCAAATTCCTAGTAAACATAGCAAATATGATATGCTAATAAATTATAAAGGTAAAAGTAGTATTGGATTTATATATTTATTTATTTATTTTTTTGAGACAGAGTCTTGCTTTTGTAGTTCAGGCTGGTCCTGAGCTCAGCGTTGAATTCACAGCAATCCTCCTGCCTCAGCCTCCCAAGTGCTGGGATTACAGACGTGAGCCACCACGCCCCGCACTGTGGTATGTGGTACTGATTGCTGGTGGGTATAAGTCTCCACATCCGACATTGTTGTATGTCATTGGGATTGAATGTGGGCCCTTGCACTTGCAAGGCAGGTGCTGGAACCACTGAGCTAACTCCGTGGTCCCCAGTATTGGATATTTTTATTTACCTTAGGGATTTAAAAGACTGGGGATGGTACAGGGCCTTTGGTCCTTTGATATGTTATTAGTGACATTCCAGGCACCAGTCTTTCATTTAAAAGTTCTAAATTTAGTATTTGGCCTAAAACTTAACTTTTTTAGAACAAACATATAAAAAGAAATGTTTATACATTTGTAGAAGCTCCTTTATGTTGGCTTTTTATGTGCAATCACAAAGTCACATGAGAAGAGCTAAATAGGGTTGACAGTACCAGAAAGTGTAACATATATTACAGAAGTATCATCTCATAACATTTCAACTTCCTCCAAGGACATAGTATACAAATAAAGCATAAAATTTATTACTATTATTATAATCAATTATTATCATTATTATAAAATCTATTATTATTGTGGGTTGCTGTCACAAAATTCCACATGCCTTCCTTCCTTTAATGATTTATTAGAATAATTGCTTTAGGTTGTATGGAAACTTGATAAAATATTTAATAAAGTTTGCCATGGCAACTGCTCTGAAGATGTTATCAAGGAAGTTACTCACTCCGTCATCTCGTTACAGAGGCTCCTGGGAGAAATTCTTGTGTGGTATTAATATAAAAATAACTGTACTTCTTTTGTTTTATTTTTATCCTTGGGATACTCTGAAGAGCATTCCCAACTTGGTTACTAATTTATATTCTATATAAATAGACTAGAACTTAAGGTTATGTTCCATCCTTAAGTGAATATATTTATTTTTGTCATATATTTTATTTAGTTTGACTTCTGGAATCATTTTGTATCTCTATTCTTATTTCTGAAGTTTCATAAATCTATTCTTGTTTTCTTTTTACTGCATTACACTTAGACTGTCTTCCTTCTAAAATAAATAATTCCTCTTTTCTAAAGTAAAGTAAAATAAATATACAGATTCTTATAACTTAAAAGTGCTTAACTAATATTCCCTATAATAAACAGAAAAGAAATAAAACTGTGGAATGTTCCCTATTATTACAACTTTATATTTGTCTTTTCAAATTCTGCCAATCATATATGTAAATGTTATATTTTTTCAAAGTTGTTTGACTTTCAACTTTTTTATTAATGTTTTATAAACCAGTTCCCTAAAAAGAGTTAGCGATGTTAACCACATTAATTAAGTGCATCATGAGAAAGAGATCTGCTTCTAGTTTTGGTTTTCTGTTCTCAGCTCTTGGAGATTTTGGGATGTCAGTGACGTCCTGGAGGGCCATTGCATTCGGTTCTGTTGGTGTTTGCCACTTCACAAGGTCTTTCATATCCAGTGCTGCCCTCATAAAAAATGTGTTCCATTTTTCCACCCATATAATTTTCAGCTCTTATTGTAATGTTTTACTTTATTACATTTATCATTCCGTCCTTTTTGGATTATCTTTTATGACATTTTAGTTCTTATGTAGTAATGTAAAATGTAAAATTTATAAATACATTTAGGAGTACACATAATATGTATGCTTGTTTTAAATTATATATAATATTCTATATAGTGTTATAGTACCTTCAGATAATATGTTGTGATTCATCTCAGCTTTTATTTTCATACAGGCATAATAAAGGTTTTAAATTATATTACATTCCGAAGACATTTTTCAGTAGCCATTTGTTTTCAAGCAAGACTCAGGAGGTTTTTATTTCAGAAATCTGAAATACAAGAAAGCAAATTATGTGGGCCGGGGAGTTAGCTCAGTGGTTCCAGCGCCTGTCTCGCAAGCACAAGGACCCGGATTCAATTCCCCGGTAACCACATAACAATACTGGGTGTGGAGACCCACACCCAGCAGCAACCAGTACCACATACCACAGTGCCGGGCGTGGTGGCTCACGCCTGTAATCTCAGCACTCGGGAGGCAGAGGCAGGAGGATTGTGATGTGAGTTTGAGGCTGAGCTCAGGGCCAGCCTGAACCACAAAGCGAGACCCTGTCT
>PVIR01000052.1:214505-245380 GCA_004026965.1 Petromus typicus | reverse complement strand
AGAAAGCAAATTATGGAAGACTTCCATTCTTCTTGTCTGCCTCTCACTGGAGGAAGGACTCACACAGGAGGACTGTTGAGACAGAGGGAATCCAACTTTCAAAGGATTTCCAGTTTCTAACATAAAGACTCTTCGAAGGAAGAGTAATCTAAAGATAAGAGATGATCAGCAAAGATGGCATTTCTTACATTAACATTATATGCAGGATCTCTTCCTGTCAGAATTTGACATTTTCTACCCTAGGATTAGTTGTGGGAGGTAGATGGAAAAAATTGTGAATTGTGAATTTTCTATGGTCCCTCCCTCCCCACTTATGAGACAGATTTCTGCAGAGAGCCTTGAGATTCACCTTAATGCTTGGACATAAGAAATTTACAACAACAGCGGTGACCCAGTACACATTAATCCTAAAGTGCTGGACCCCTTCCTACAAGTGTGGCCCATTTTATCCCAGTACGTTTTGTGAGAGGTAGGGTGGAGTTTCAACTTGGTTGGCTTTCGGGTGCCCCCTGCACGGATGGGGCACACTTGTGTGTGTCTCTGTGGCCTTCAGATCTGTGCCTGGCTCCTCACCCCTTCTGTGTGCCACCCTTCACCCATTCTGCTTCCTAACTGCTGTTGACTCTGCAGCTTTGCTCCCATACCCTTCTGCCGCAATGTCTGCACCTTAGAGCTTTCAGATCTTGGGCTAGAACTGTGAACTAATTAAATCTATCCTCCTTTAGATTGTGGGTGTGGGGCTGGGGATTTAGCTCAGTGGTTCCGGCTCCTGTCTTGCAAGTGCAAGGACCTGGATTCAATCCCCTAGTAACCACATAACAATACTGGGCATGGAGACTCATGCCCAGCAGCAATCAGTACCACATACCACAGTGCCAGGCGTGGTGGCTCACGCCTATAATCCCGGCACTGGGGAAGCAGAGGCAGGAGGATTGCTGTGATGTGAGTTTGAAGCTGAGCTCAGGGCCAGCCTGAACCACAAAGCAGAAACCCTGTCTCAAAAAAAAAATTGTGGGTGTGAAGCCTTCACTCAGTGAAGAGGAAGCTGACGAGAACAGTCTTGTTTACTCTCACTCCACTTCTGCTTAATGTATTCGTTCTGTGTTGAGGGTCCCACGATCTATTGGATTTTCAATAAAAACATAAGCACCTACATTATCTGACATCCTAGGGACATTCTTAGAGTAATCTGAATTGGTTTGTGTCTGTAACAGACTTTGTCTTTTGGAGCAGAGTGTACACCATCCTACTACTTTGCGGTATCTATTTATAATTCATGCTGTGGAAAAGCCATATTTTTTCTTATCTCTGGGGTTTTCCATGTCTTAATAGTCAAGACAGTGCCTGGTTAATTAGCAGCTGGTTTGTCTCCATTTCTGGAGGCTCATTCAGCCCCAACACAGGCACAAATATACGGTTTCCAATCAGGGAAGGTGACTTCAGTGTGCAGCTAAAATCCACAAAGGAATATATTTGGGGATTTTGCTGTAGTGGAGGCCAAGACACCCAGGGTGATACCTGATTGAGCCCTAAGATCTGAATTACTTACCTGAGCCAGTATACTCAGTGGGAGAGTGGTGTGCAAGAGAATCAGACAGAAACAGATTTCAGAGTCGTCCCTGCCCTGATACTAACCCTCTGCTTTAGATCCTAGATAGGCTTTGCACTGTAACTACAGACAAGCTAGGTGGAGATGAGGAGGTCTGACCCTCATGTGGTTTATTAATTTGAGTTTCTTTCTGAAGAAAATACTTTTTTCTTTTGGTTACACATTTTTGTAGGCATAACATAAATTATACTATAGCATTAATTTTGTTCTACAATGACAAATTATCAGAAAGAAATGTTAGTGGTTTATGGTAGCTGTACCTTTTATGCAGAAAATTGAACTGAATACTGTTGTGTAAATAGGTTATCCTCTCTGGTAAGTACCAATTGGAAACTAGTTGAGGAAACAAATACATAAATCTCACTGAGGGAAACAGAGTTCAATAGATAGGAAATAAGCACCAGTGATACTGAGGATGCATTTTTTTTAATCTTGTATTTTGGGTGATTAAAGTCCATTTTATAGGACACATTGTACTATTTTAATAGTATTCCTGGAGATGAATATCAGTGAATGATGCAACACAGTACACACATACTCAAATATGTTGTATATCTTCGGTTTATACTTACACTAATATGTACAGCAACTCCCTTTATTTATAAAATACCATTCAAATGTATATATGTTCTGAACAGCAGTGGAATCCAGTTTGAATGTATTCTCTGTGTATGTCGAGAAGTAAAGCTGTATTGCGTGCATTACTAATGAACTTAGTGATTTATTTTCAATAATAGTAATGATGACAATCTCTAAGTAGACATCGCCATATATATTTTCTTCATACTCAGTGGCCTATTTTGTAAAGAAAAGGGGAAAGCCAGGTCACTGTATTTTATTCACCTAAATTCTTATTCCCAAGGTCACTCATTTACTGAAGCATGTGGGATATGATGATGTTATCTGAGGTACAAAGGAGTCTAGGTATTTGACTGTCCCAGAAAATCTTCCCTGAAAGATTTATTGTTCTTTACAATATGGTTTGACCGAAGGAAGAATGAGAACTCATTTAAAATAGTGCCAGTTTGATGTTAAGTTAAATGTTTAGCACCAGGATTTACCTTGTTCCCATTGGGTGACAGATAATCCTGCTTAGTTGTCACCTTTTTTCTAAGCATTTTACTCTTCCTTTTTTGTTTGTTACCAGCAAGTTTGATTCATGTTCTTTTTTATAACCTGATTGCTATACTTTTAAATTTATGTACTAAGAGTTAGTAAAACTGTTATATTTTTCATTATATTTTTAATGCCTAATTTCCCAAGAGTATACAGTTCTGTATATGACTGAGACCCAACCTTGTTAGATATGTGTGATTTCTCAAAATTAGGCACAACCCAAATTGTTCTGTGAGACAAGATGGTCCTATTCTATTGGCAGTGTATGTACTGCAGAAAAGCAGGAAGCTCTACTCAACCTCAATGATAAATGCCCAGCTGCAGAAAAATTCATTATGCATTTCCTTAAGACAGTAATCATAACCTGGTATCAGATTATGTTTATAAGCAGGTGTAATCAGCTTTCAGTAATCATACAGGTAAAATTAATTCTATTAGCTGAAGTCATAACTTTCTGTAGGTAGTAATATAAAGCCAATTACACTAGATTATTTTAACTTTTTTGAGAATACTTTGTTGTCTTCCACTGCAGGCTATTTTTGTATGGGGTATGCAATTAAACAATCATGTTTACAGTATTTTTTAAAAGATAAACTTTCAATATCGAGAAGCTTCTAATTTTTTGGTTGCCAAACAATTTTTCTAAATTGAAATGGTAGAAATAATCAAGGCTAACATATATGGAGGCGAGGTAACTCTTCTAATTAGGTTTCAGACTGCATCTGTTATTGTTGAAAGAAGTACCTATGGTGAAGAAGTTACCGTTTGCAAAACTTTCTGAGCCATTTGTACCAACAACCAAGGCCTAGTTCGGTGTACCAGTGCCAACAGTTGTTCTGGATATTATCTTGAGGCTCCTCTGTTCCCAAATGCTCAGGAGCAGAGCTGTTTACAGACCGCAGTGAAGGCATCTCTTTGAAACATAAGCTTTCCTGCATCAAATATGTCCTTTTATATAGAGTTAGTTCCATTGGCCAAAAAGGTAATTGATGAAGATATCCTGCAAATGATTGGACCTTTTTATTAGGGGCAGAAAATAAAAGCAGAGGAGATTTTAATACAGTCTTTGGAAGAAAAACTTGTTTACAAGTCAAACACATCTTGATTTATCCATGAGCTGGTAGTGAACACAATTTGAGTGCAAAGAAAGAAAATATTCCTCTGGAACAAGTAAACTCTATTTAAAAAGTGTAGGTCTCTATTTGAAGAGAGTAAGCCTGGCCAAGGCCTCTGTTGTCTGGCCAACCAAGAAGATAGTGTGCAGAGATATTGAAATTCAGTGGGACAAACAGTGCTCTTTCTTGGCTTCCTTACCCTCAGACACACACACAGAGCTTCCACTAAAGTCAGAGAACTGTATCTAATTTGGAATTTAGAAGATGACTAAAAATAAATCTTTTATTGTCATGTTCTGATTATATTCATGGTTTTCTAGGTTGATGTGTATGACATCACCACTTTAAATCCAGCCATTCATCAACACTGGTCACCATTTTACATGCCTCATGAAGGATTTTAAAAAGAAACTAGATTTAGTGCAGATGTAACAAACTTCAATGGAAGGAAGATAATTGTGGAATACATTTTTGCTTCAGATCTTATAATATCGTCTTATGAATACATTTTAAAAACCTAAAGCTTGCTGTTGGTCTCTGTTTCTAATTTCTGGGCAGAAATCACTGATGATATGGTTCACTCAGTCCTTTTTGCTATGTGTTTAGAAATGTGCTTTCCTAGGTTATATATGTGTATTTGGATATTTGTGTGATTTTTGCAAGGCATTTTTTTTTTTTTAAGGTTTTTTGAGACAGGGTCTCACTTTGTGGTTCAGGCTGGCCCTGAGCTCAGCCTCAAACTCACGTCACAGCAATCCTCCTTCCTCTGCCTCCCGAGTGCTGGGATTACAGGCGTGAGCCACCACGCCCGGCACTGGTATGTGGTACTGGTTGCCGCTGGGTGTGAGTCTCCACACCCAGTATGGTATGTGGTTACCGGGGATCAAACCCGGGTCCTTGCGCTTGCAAGACAGGCGCCGGAACCACTGAGCTATATCCCCGGCCCTGCAAGGCATTTTTAAAAATTAGTGATACGCGCAGGGCAATCTTCTGTTAAAGTCTACCAATGCCATCAATGCCTTGTTGATGGTTGTAGTTGTCCATGATGTCGGCACACTGTGATCACCCTCTTTTCTGACATTGGTATGTAGTCAGCCTATATATTGTAGTAAGTCTCTATTGCAGTAAAGTCTTTATTGCAGTAAAAATTCAGTGACTCTCTGTGCATGTATTAATCAGGAAATAGCTGTTGCCATGTGCGCTTTCCATTTCAAGTATGTTCTGACTATTTGAGTAAATACTCAATTTCCATGTTGATAGATTTTCTGCTTTAAAATAATATATAATTGCTGGTGTATTTAAAATAGAGGAAATGTTTATCGACCCTAATGTGACCTTTTAAAGAATTTAAATCTGGATGTGAATCAACAGTGTGAAAATAAAAATAAGAGAGAGGGTAAAATGATTTATGATGAAATATGTTGACACCTAAAATAAACCCCATGTGAACAAAAATACTTCATAGTGTTTATTTTAGTATGGTTTCTATATTTTATAGAAACATTTCTATGCCCTTTGATAAAATGATGTCCAAATTAATCTTTTTACTGTTTTTTTAAATCCAGAAGTAAACATGAATACTGATAATTTTATACTACATATAAAACAAGAGATTAAGATGTGTCCTGCTTAATCTGTGAAACCATTTGGTTTATTAGTCATTCTTGAAGGGAAAATAGATACACAGTCCACGTATTTCATGCATGTATAGTCTCTAGCATTTAAAGTCCATAAAACTAAACATCAGAGTAATGACATTAGCAAATTTAAATAATAAAACAGATTTTTTTTCCTTAAAAATTTCCTACAGAGCTACGCACTTGTAGCTCTTATGAATCAAACTGTATTATCCAAGATGGATATCACAGCATGAACTTTATAGTTAACAAAGCATAAATTTTGTTAAACCCATAGTTTGATTGCTTAAAAACTCCTTCATGCAAAGAAGAGCTAAATTTCAGAGGTCTCTGAAACCCTCTGCAAATATCAGAAAGAATTTAGGGAGGGTCTGGAGACATTTATCCTGGGAAGAAAAGACTACTCTGTTAAAAAATATTTCAAGAACTCTCATATGGAAACCAATTTAAATTTATTGTAGGTGACCATGTACAGCAAAATTAAGACCAACTAGTAGATGTTGAAAGGGAAACAATTCAACTTTAGTTTTATCCTTGGTATTATTTGTGCTAAGCTTTTTTGTTTTTGTGCAAATTGAAAGTATTAAAAGTAAGCAAAACAGTCTTTGATTTTGCTATTGAAAAGTACATACTTTTTGCATATGCTTGCGTAGCTTCTTTTCTTTCAAGATTTTATATACATATAGTTTTATTCAAATTAGCTAAATACTCAAACTTCTAACCATAGTTCTTATCAGGAGGAAAGGATTATTATAATTGTTTTATGATAGATTGCATATAACAATTCTTTCCATTAGATATTTCTCTTATTTAACACTGCTTTCTTTTTTAACTGAGTAAATACACTTAATCAGTTTCTTTCTTTGTAAGTTCTGTGTTGATTCCTGGATACAATTTGAAAGCGGTTCTTCTCAAAAATATATTGTAAGTGTAAGGCAAAGAGATATGTGAAGTCTACTTAGATTTTTTGAACATATTCAGGATTTTATTAACTTGCTGAAAGCAATATTGGAAAACAATTTAGAGAGCAAAACTGAAGTTCTGGCTGCCTTTGACTTATTGATAGTTCAGTAAGGCAAAAGCTACAAGATTTGTGGCATGGGAGATATTTAATAGAAATTGGGTGTTGAGAAGCAAAGAAAATAATTTGCCTGTCAGAGCAGTAAAAGAGCTCTTGGGGAAACTGATAAAGCTCTAGAATACTGTGGCAGAACTGATGATGTATTGTGAAATATTGCCTCTTTTGCTTGCAAAATTAATCCCATGCCAGTTTATCCTAAAGCTGAACATACCTAAAACTTTAGGCCTAGTGTACACACACAATAGAAATAGCATGTATGTGCATCAAGATGTTTACCCAGATTACATGTACAAAGCCACTTGCAGAACTTTATTCATAGTAGTAAAAAAATAACTCATTGTGGATCAAAATTAAAATGAATAAATTGTCATATGGTTAGATAGAGGAATACTGTATAGGAGTTAAAACAGTTGTTTCATGTATAGGTACAAATTCTCATTGTTAAATGTGATCATATTGTATGTACAAAATGTACTAACAAAATCAGTTTAAAAAAAATCCAGTGAACTCTTTTTACATGAAGTGATACTAACTTCAGAAAGAGAGAAATCATGCATGAGTCCTTACATGTGATTTGATTTTTATAGAGTTATTTTTCACGACATTAGATTATTTCATTAGAAATATTTTATCAACTCAAGGTACCAACATAGTATTTACTGTTTCTCTGTTGTAGGGGATTTGTTATTTCCAGTTGAGTAAAAGCTTTTTAATGAAGATGTTAACAAATGAAACAAATAACTCAAAAGAATGTGTTCTTTTCATTGCAAACATTCAGAGTGGAGCTGAAAGGCTGTTTACTGAAAAAAGTGAAGGGATCAGACTCAGACAGTGCCTGAGAAATTCTAGTCTTTTCATTGTGATGGTGGAAGGAGTTGGTTTTTGGAGGCTTCTCGGGTTTTGATTACTTAGGATATGTCATCAAACAAAGTCAACAAGAATGCTGTGAGATGTTCACTGAGGCGGAAGTGCTCGATTCTGAGTGTTACATCTTCACCTGTGGACAGCGATTCAGTGCTTGTGCTTCAGTTTTCATCAGTCTTAGCATTGTTTTGAGGATGGAAGAATGCCACCAATGTTATGACGGAGATCTTCATCTTAGTAAATTGAAGACTGAATATCTGCCAAATGGCTTGGTTTAGTGGCAAAAGGATTTCTAACAGAAGTTGGAGAAAATTTAGTCTTTATTCTCCCTTTCCAGGGCAAGTTAGAGTGATTTACAGAGCAGAAGACATGTTTTGTGGAGAACTTTGTAGCTCTTAATGAAGAATTAATCCAAAGGAAGGAAGTTTAGTTCAGTGACCTGGGGTCAGGGTACCTAAACATGACAGAGGGCAGTGCAGTTGTAGATTTGGGTACAGGATAGCAGTTTCTTTTGAGTCTGTGTCATGTTGTCAGCATTGGAGCATCAGTCAGCAGTCTTGAGATGACAGTCCGGGTGGGGAGTGGCTGCATAGCCAATCTTCAAGCTGAGAATGCAGATAGAGGAGGGTCTGACGACGCATCAGGCAGTGACCTGAGTGTTATGTTGACCTACATTAACTGCATGTGCAGCGCTCTGAGAAGCACGTAATGAGCAGTCCAACCAGAGCAGAACATGTTGAAGTTACAAAAGAATATGGCCAGAGTGTAATGCAGAAGTGACAGAAAAAACACTGGGCAGGATAAATCTGTCGCACGGATGCCACTCTGAGAACCCAATTAGAAATGTCAGGAGTGAATCTTAGAAGAAGCCCCTGCAAACTTGATGGACTGTAGACTTGCTTTGTCCACAGACTTTGTGGGTGAGCTCAGGCCAGCTGTTTATGTGTGCAGAGAGAAGACATGTGAGCAGTTAGGAGACCAGAGCCACATCAATGGAACATAAACTTGGGCATGTGTTATGTAAACTTGACCTTTTATCTGGGAAACACACTGAAGTGTGTCCTTGGTTCTCAACAAAATTGGATTTGCTTTCATTTTTTCTACTACTCTGTTTTTGTTTTGTTTTGTTTAACAAAGCAAGGTATAAAGTATCCAATGAATGAATTTAGAGCTTCTCCTCATACTTCTAACATGAAACTACTTCTAGGTGTGACGAGGATAAAATACAATGATCAGTGTGTGCAGAAAAGGAAACATGTTGATTCTCGAGCTGAAGTCCACTTAGTGGACACGACAGCATGTCTTAGACTGCTATAAGCCCATACTAGTGTGAAGAGAAGCCTCATCTGTGTCCGGCCTTTTACTGCCCTTTATTTTTATTATAAAAAATTGAAAAGGAGTTTTGTTGGTTATATACTTCAATTATATTAGATATAAATTTATATGCAACCCAAGACAATGTCTCTGTACTCAACAGTAGCAATCACAACAACAAAAAGGCTACAGGTTGGATGTGCCTGAAGGGGTCAGATCTACCACACTACCTGAAGATGCCTCGAGATGGCTTGGGAATATTTTCCTAGTGGCTGGGAAGTTATGGTGGCACAGAGGCTGCACATCTGCCATCCTAAAAGTTTTTAAGTTTCTTTATCTGTTTAGGTTAGTCCCTGCTCATTATATAGCATCATGAATTATGGTATGTTTTTATGTTTCAGAGTTTCTTTATATATGACTTGATTTTCCATACTTTTTCATAGTATGACAGATAAGTTGGTTACTGTGTCCAAAAGCTGGAATTAAATCACCAACTTTGATGAGAAGATACAACTCAGACAGTCCACTTGCCCAAGTCTGTTTTACTTGACTGTACACAAAAGTAAAGGGGCTTGTTGAGTCTTGAATAAATGTGGGAAATTGTTCCCTTTAAGTTCAGTTGCAGAAATATTTATTTAACAATTGCCAAAAATTTCTGGAAGATAGATTTTGCACTGAGAGGCTAATGTGTAAAATGGAAAGCATATTTGGAAAGTGTAATTGACTAAAATAATAATTGATTAAATTTTCTAAAGTGTTAATTATGGGTTTAAAAGATAGTTTAGATATAGGAAAGAAATCTAGGCTTTGTCTGATAAAATCATTAAACTGATGTAGGATTCTAGAGATTTCCAAAAATCACACATGTGGAGCTCCAAAATATTTAAATTAATCACAGATATTTTGGGGCAGTGTAATTAACCTTCTAATTTTAGTAGGTCATTGCAATTTTCAGATTAATGCTTTAGAAAAGCTTATAATAGCATTTTATATTTGAATAACACTTCACAATTTTGAAATATTTTCAGATTATTTGTTAATATACATAGGTTGCATATTATTTTGTTTTTTCATTGGGGGCTAATGTAGTTTAAATCATATAATTGGAAATTGGGTCTAAACATGTTCTAATTGGGTCTAAACATATTCTCCACCTTTCCTTTGTTATACTGAGTCCAACAAAGCATGCTGAAAGATTGCCTAAAAATATATATCATTATAAAGCAAAATAAATTTTTACTCATTTACTTATTGCTCATTCAATTAAGAAGCTTGAATAACAGGAAACTTGCTTTATTAATTTCCTGATTAAACAAAATTATCTTCTACCTTATTATGCATTTTAGTTTCGGCATTTATTCAAAAAAAGTACCATTTGATAATTAACTAATTATACAAATTTTGTTTAATAGTTCTATATTTGTATTACTGGATCATTTCTCTGTAACTATGTAAAGTAGAACATCATAAATTAATTTTCATTTTGCAACTTGATTCTTGCTAAGAACAAATATTCAAAATAAAAGTTTTCTTTTACCTAAAAATGGAAGAGGATGCCATCAGAGTTTACTTTCTTCTCAGCTAGTTTCTAATTACTTATTCCTGAGCGCACAGATCATACATAATTCACAGCTTTGTGTTGTCTGGGTTTTCCTTTTTAAAGTGAATGTTTAGTCACTTTCATTCAAAGCCCAATATTTGGATGATAGAACAGAATTAGGGGCATGAATGCTAAGGGTATAAAAAGACCAGATCTCCTTTGTTCTGAGAAAGTTAATATTTCATAGCTCAAGCTACAAACAAAGTCATACAAATAAAATAAAATGACTTGTTTTTGCTTTAAATCCAAGATATATTTTAAAGCAGCTTTTTAACATGCTTAAATCTAACTCAGTTAATCTTGTGAAACCTAAACAGAAATATTTCTGGTGGTGGCATCCTTGGCTCCATTTCCGATTGTTGTGAAATGTTAGTCAGGTTATTTATTCCATCACCCAATGAAGAATACTGTGTGGTTTAAACATTTAAATGAAATGGAAAAAAAAAAGATTGTATTAATGCTTATTTTTCTCCAAATTCAGGGAGGAAGTATCTTATAATGATGATGTGCCAGACAATTCTTTATTTCTTAATAATCAAGTTTCAAAACATTCATTATAAATAATTGTTTTATTTAATCACTTCCTTAAAGGTGGAACAAAGGACAAAATCTGTGATATACCCAGAAGACAGGGCAACCAGGATGGGCTGGGTTGGGGATGTAGCCAAACCTCTAATTACACAAATAGATTCATAACCCAGTTGGGTCAAAATTAGGTTTCTAAATTTAGGAGATGAATCTTCACCATAAATTATTGAAAGTACTCTGTGGTAATCCTCTTTACGTTTTTCATAAATCACCTAACTGAGAGCTAGAAAGCACCCTGAGAAAGTGTTTTTCTTGCTGGGCTTTTTTTTTAGGTTTTTTGAGACAGGGTCTCGCTTTGTGGTCAGGCTGGCCCTGACCTCAGCCTCAAACTCACATCGTAGCAATCCTCCTGCCTCTGCCTCCCGAGTGCTGGGATTACAGGCATGAGCCACCACGCCTGGCACTGTGGTATGTGGTACTGGTTGCTGCTGGGGTGAGTCTCCACACCCATTATTGCATGTGGTTACCGGGGATTGAACCTGGGTCCTTGTGCCTGCAAGACAGGTGCCACTGAGATAACCACTGAGCTAAATCCCCGGCCCTTTTCTTACTGTTTTAAAATCTTCCTTTATTATCAATTAGTGTCAACTTTGAACACATCATGTATAATATTAGAAAATATTGAAACCAATGGATAACGAAAAAGCAAGGAAATTATTTCTAAAAGAAACAGGGATCTAATTTTACTTGCTAGACAGATTTAACTTATTAATAAAATAATTGTAGGTCTCTATATTTCCTTGAGATAGAAATATAATAATTTTATTAAATAAATAAGTCTCCACAGTTTGTTCCCATGTTGTTACAAGTTGTTGGTGAAGGAGCCATGGATGAGTGAGTTTTGTGAAGATAATTTCACTCCATCGTATCCCCAGCAAGGCGTTTGTATCTGTAGTCCACACTTAGTTCTTGAGCTTACGTATATTCATCATTTTTGTTGAAAAACCTGATAACCCGTTGATGTAAGAAAATAACAAATGAGGCTTTGAAGTCCTACAGTATGTTTAATATTTGTTTGCTCTACTTGGTTTATGATTCTCTCTACGTTGTCTGTCTTTCTGCATCTGAAATGGGAGCAGCAGTCCCTTTTGTCTGTTTTACTGGGTGATTGACAAGCTTTTTTGTTAGCAAAAGTCCTTTCAGAATTGTCTTTCTGATTCTAAATTGAATATAGAGCATTGTGCCCTGTAAGACACTTAGGTTCCAAGTTTGAAAATAGGCAGCCTAACTGAACTAATGTAAAAAGAATATATATATATTGAAAGTAGATATAGTTGTACTCAGGAATTGTGAAAGAATATTCACCCTATGTTCTGCGACTGGGAAGGCTTCAAATTGAAGTTTTATACATCGAGGTGACAGCACAGCTCCATTGCCTATAGTTTTGAGATAGCCTGGTGGGAAATACAAAATTGCCTTTTCAGGTGTTTCTGAGTCTCAGAAGCTCTGAATCTTCACACATCCACCCCTCAACTTAGCCCTTTCTTTTTTTTTTAGGTTTTTTGAGACAGGGTTTCACTTTGTGGTTCAGGCTGGCCCTGAGCTCAGCCTCAAACTCACATCACAGCAATCCTCCTGCCTCTGCCTCCCGAGTGCTGGGATTACAGGCGTGAGCCACCACGCCCGGCACTGTGGTATGTGGTACTGGTTACTGCTGGGTGTGAGTCTCCATGCCCAATATGGTATGTGGTTACCGGGGAATCGAACCCGGGCCCTTGAGCTTGCAAGACAGGTGCCGGAACCACTGAGCTAACTCCCCGGCCCATCTTAGCCCTTTCTTAATGAGTGAGAATACAGTTTTTTTCAGTGTCTAGAAGATGTGAATGCAGTCCTGCTTCTGCTTTCCCGTGGCATTTGGGAATGTTACCTAGTCCATTCCCTCAATTTGTACTGTTTTACTGTTTTAATTTAGAATAAAAGAGTTGTTAACTAAAAGAGAATCTGCTTTATAGTGAATATGTTGGCTGAGAAATGAAATTTGTGAGACATTATAAAGGTATTGGCTTTTGAGTAATCACTTAGTTCTCGAGACTTTAAATCAAGTGTTTCTGATTAGTTACTGTCCGTTTCTCAGTGGATGATCCATCATGTTTACAAATTGGGTGGTTTCTGCATTTGGACCTTACTAGCCTTAAAATTGTATGTTACGAAAATCTGCTCTAATTAATTTGCCTTCATACCAACTGGATTTGATACTCTTGCAGAGCCACTAGTGAGATAAAAAATAGTAATTTTACATAACAGCTTTATTTTTCAATCTGGCTTCACAGATTTTTCAGGTGGTTAACATTTTGAACTTGATTTATCTTGCCACTAGCTAAGTCTTATTCTGCTGGGATAAAGCTAGTTTTCTGCCATTCACAGCTATCCTATGTATGTAGCTGCATAGGACATATGTGCGCCAATGCACATATCACTACTGAGGAATATGGTGCTTGCGTTCTTCCTGTCTTTTACTTTGAGGTTGTGTCTGGGAATACATGGAGTTGGTTTTTTATAAAAATGTTAGGTTTGAATCACTTTTGTTGTGACATCTGCTCGTTCCTCATTCAAGAGTAGGTGCCATTGTGCTGACAACTCTTTGACATTTTGCCCCAGAGAAATGTTTGTGTTGTCAGAAAAGGGCATCACCAGGTCAGTGCCTGTGTGCTGCTAATTAAATTGTGGACAGTTGATTGCAATTCACAGGAGAAAATGATCAAAGGAATTACTGAAATGAAAACCTTTACTAGGCAGAATCATTTCTAATGAGGAAGAGAAGAGCTCTTTGAGGTTTGGTAACTTGTATGCGCATATGTGAAATATGGATAATGTTTCTGAAAGAAAATCGTTACTAGGAAACTATGGAAAGCACCCTAATTATGTGACCTCTAAATTGTATAAATAAATATAGTTTGGATCCTTTCATATTAAACCAGTAATAACTAACCACAAATAGTCTTCATATCTTTCTAGTTTGCTTCCCCCAAAAAGTAAGATGTAATGTCTTTTTTTAAAGATTGGATACCAACTGACAAAGACTGTATTTACTTCAAAGTTCACAGTCAATGCCATTGTGTTTTCACTATTGAAATGTTAGTTTCCTATTACAGCATTTTACATCATGACTAAAGGTTACACAAGAATATCTCTTGATAAAAACTTTTTGTTGTTTCTCAGCCCATGACCTTAAGTTAATGAATGTCAAGCTCTTGAGCTCTCCCTGGAGCAGTAAAGAAAAAAGAACCAAAGGTGGTGGCTTGTTTCTTACTCTGGCTCCATGGGAGGGCCCTTCCTTCCCAAGCCTGACTTTGCTAGCCCAACATTCCCCTAGTGGATCCTCGTCCTGCCAGTGCAGCACTGTGCTGCTCTAATTTCTTTTTTGGCAGAGCTCACTCTGTTCTCTTGGTTTGTCTAGAGTTGAGCTGAGCATGAGTGGCTGACTTCCTTTCTCAAGTTTGTCAGAGCTGTGGTCAGCATCCACTTTGCCCAAGACATGCTTGACCCAGTTCTGCTACAGGCAGCTGACCAAGAGATTACTTTTGGATGCTGGCCCCAGGCAGAGAGCCTGGATTATCCACTGGGCAAAACTTCCAAATCAGTTAGGTGAATCGCTGGGTCTTTTCACACACACCCCCTTAGCCTCTTTTATCAGCTTCTTAGATTCCTTCTTTTTGCCCCAAGTGCTTGAAACCTGTTATTTCCTGTTAAGGTTTAGCAACTGAGAGGATGAAAATGCTAAAAACTGACTTTTCTCCTTCCAGCCAAAGATTATAGAAAGATACTATGGTAAGAAAACAACTGTGGAAAAGCTTAAAGTAATATTAACATGGGCAATGAAAATGGTGAATAAATGAGGTAGTATTTTGTTAATGTACTTGTTCAAGCAGTTTGTTTTGCCAGTTATTTTATTATTAATTTTTGGATGCCTCTGTTTTCTGGAGAGGCAGTTTGTTAACAGGTAGAATGAGCTTTGTTTTACTAACTATCATTGACTAATGACAACCATAGCAAATAACCCTGAGCCTCCAATTTTTGCTCCCCGGCCAGAGACTCATCCTTTCTAGGGCGATGATTTAATTTTCATGGTAGTCAAATTACAAACTAACATTTTGTGAGCGTAGACTTAGGTGATTGTGCTGAAGTCTAGTAGAGTTCCCTGTGGATTCTGGGCTCCTTTGGCTACCTCATATGACTTCCTAATGAAGGTATAGGAAAACTGGCTTTTGAATTTTTTACAGTGTATCTTCTAGTCCTTGTGTTTAAGAAAGGCATTCATCTATCCTATAGAATCTTCAAATCTCACAGCTTTTCTTATCTTGAAATATTTCCAGTCTTATAGCATGCACGCTGGTCTGGATGATGATAAAGGATTGGGAAAGTCAAGAATATGTTTGATTTTTATAATTACACCTGTACATGTGTATGGTATGTAACTTTATCCATCATCATATTGATGATAAATATAGTGGTGTTGGTACTTCTGTTATATTTTAAACTTTATTGAGCTATGATTAAACACTACCAGAGTTTTTGACAGTGGCTAAACATGATGTCAGGGCAGGATAGTTGTTTGATCATATAAACTATGGTAAAATGATGGTATACAATAGCTGGACCTGGTGGGCAAAATTCACAGGTATCTGTATGATTTTCAAATGAATTCTATGATAGCAAGAATGGATTCTTTCTGAACTTGAATATAAAATCTTTTGGGGGAAAATACTATTATATTCTCCTGTATGATAGATTGAACATAAAAATTATGAAAACAAACTAATGTTCTTCTCTGACTAACATTTGCAGCTTGACCTATTTAATCAATTTTGGAAAATAAACAATAGTTCCTAGGAAGAGTAGAGATGTCAGAAAGAGAAAATTAAATTAGTAGCACTCTTTCTGTGGGGAAGCCTATTAACCATGGAAAAGAATAACAAAGTTAAATAAAATCTAGCAAATAGTCTTGTGTATGTATGTATATTTTTGTAAGTATGCATGAACATCCATACACACATACTTCTCAGACATACACAGACTTAACAGGCAGAAGAATAAGGAACCTTGAATATTTAGTTAAGTGCTGTGAGCTAGTACCAGACTGATTTTTAGAATGCAGAGTTAGCTTTTATTGACAGAATCTGACCATATTATACAATTATAAAATTCATGTAATTAAAAACTAAAATGTGTTATACAATGCTGAAGTAAATGTTAGCAATTTTAAATTAAGTTTAAGTAGTAAAACTGGAATTTAAAAGTATTTCTTGTAAAATTAAAGAATTTTAAAATATTCTCTTTATATTTTTAAAAATATAACAACCCAATATATATGCTAACAATATAACATAACAACCCAAAAGATTTTACTTAAGTCCAGTCATTTCTAAAGTGTTTATAAAATTGTAATTTAGGGTTGTAATACCTATATCTGATTTTATTAACAGTGGTAATTGATGATTTTTAATACACACAGTGGTAATTGATGATTTTTAATACACACAGTGGTAATTGATGATTTTTAATACAATATAACAACCCAAAAGGTTTTACTTAAATTCAGTAATTTCTAAAGTGTTTATAAAATTGTAATTTGGGGTTATAATACCTATATCTGATTGTGTTAACAGAGGTAATTGATGATTTTTGATAATAAGATTCCTATTTTTATTACACAGAAACAACTTTTAAATTGCCAATTTACAAAGCATTTGTTCTTTAAAAGTCATCTTAACTTTTACTGACAAATTTGGGCCAAGGCATCACTTTGTTCAGAGTTACAATTCCTACCTCTGTCTCCACGGCAGCATCAAATAGAGATATCCAGTTATATTAAGATCAGTTTCACTGTATTACATTAGAAGAATTTCTTTCCATTAGACTTTTAGAAAGAACATATTTTCTTGTTTGATTTTTGTTCCACAGTCAAGCAATACAAAATCCTATGAGATTTGTTTTGGGTTATTTTGAGAACTTGTCAGTGCTATCTAACCATGGGAATTGCATGGAATTTAAACAATTTTAGCAAGGGTAATCTTTTAGCAATGACTTCCCTCATTCATTTGTTGCTGGTAAAGTACAAACAGAGGCCAGGCAAAAGGCTTATGCAGTTGTGGTTTGGATATAACCCGCTTTTCATTTTTGTTCAGACAGAGGTAATATATTTGAATAAATTAAAATGTTTCACTAAATGTAGGATTCTAAAAATATGTTGAAATAGTTTTATATGATAATGCTTATTCTAGCTTACATGTAAGGGTACTTATTATATGCAAATACTCTGCTACATATGTTATGTTATATGTTATGTAGATTATTTTACTTACTTTTTTCCTAGGTATGAGTTATATTAATATCAGAAAACTGAAGCCTAGAGAAGTTCATTAACATAATCATAGTTACTAAATTAATAATTGGTTACGTTTAACTCAGTTCATCTTATTCTTATTTAAGGTTGTCCATTTCCTTTTATTGATTACCAGCCTGTATCTGAAACCTGTGTTCTCAACATTGACAAATAAATGGGCAGAAAATTATGTCCATGATCTAAAAGTGTGTTTGGTCCTTTTAAGAAGGTTGTTACAGGACTGGGGAGTTAGCTCAGCGGTTCCGGCGCCTGTCTTGCAAGCGCAAGGGCCCGGGTTCGATTCCCCAGTATGCACATACAATACTGGGTGTGGAGATTCACGCCCAGCAGCAACCAGTACCACATACCACAGTGCCGGGCGTGGTGGCTCACGCCTGTAATCCCAGCACTCGGGAGGCAGAGGCAGGAGGATTGCTGTGATGTGAGTTTGAGGCTGAGCTCAGGGCCAGCCTGAACCACAAAGTGAGACCCTGTCTCAAAAAAAAAAAAAAAAAAAAAAAGAAGGTTGTTACAGCAGTTAGAATGGATAAGAATGCTGTTATAGCAGTTTCATTTCGGTATCACTTTCCAGGGTCTAACCTCTGATATATGAAGTTGCCTATTATGGCCTTTCATCTTTTTTTCTTGCCTCCTGGCCTTCCATTCTTATCTGGTCTTTACATAACTGTATGTAGTAAAATTCCGATATAAGGTTCACATCATTATTCTTTCATTTCCAAAAGATATTAGAAGTCAGGACCTATTTTCTGAATTCAGTAAAACTCACATAGTGAAAATGCTCAATGAGTGTATTAACTCCTAAATGTAGAAAGAGTATTCTAGCACTTCATAGAAGTAAGGTCTCCTTCCACTTCCTGGCCCAAACTTCTTGCTCGGTGGTTATCTCTATCTTGATTTCTGGTAATGTAATTTCATTTTGCCTTTCTTCATACTACAGATAAATTCATTGTACATTGCACAGTGATTCTTATGTGATCTTTTAGGGTAAAGTTAAATATCTGGGGTTGATCACAACTTTAGTTTGCTCATTTTAACTGCTATGTAATATCCATGCAACGACTACACCTATTGCTAGGGAGTTTTTTGGCCATTTTTGAATAACACTGTTATGTGGGAATTTTCACTGTAAACTACCATTGTAGGATGTGAACATGGCCAAATTTGTTACCCATTATTAAACCATTTTCCAAAGTCGATTTGCCGGTGCTCAGTTCTACAACATGAGAGGACTAGTCCCTCCACCTCACGGACAGCACTTGCTGCTGTCAGTCTTTGTAATTCTGACTATGCCACTGAGTTTTTATTTTAATGAAAAATTTCTTGAAGAAGCCTATAATTGAAAGAGATTGGAGTTATCTTTACACGTATTTTAGATTATTTTTTAAACATTTGTTTACTATTCCAGCTTCTATGTTCATGAACAAGATTATTGTATAATTTTATTATCTGGAAATTCTCTTGTTAGAGTTGGTATCAAAGTATACTTGACAGTCAATATTCTCCTTTTTTAATTCCTGGAAGAATTTGCTGTTATTTCTTCTCTACCATTGTGGTAGAATTTACTGATGGAATTATCTGGGCTTAGTGTTAGTATAATTTTTCAGAATGGATTTAATTCTTTTCTTTGTGACATTTTCATAATACATATGATATAATTTGATTGTACACATAGCCCCTGTTAACTTTCTTTCCCTTCCTCTGCACCTATCCCCCCATTTTATTTTCGCTTCAGTTTTTTAAGGGTTGTAGGACTGAGGCTATCTGTAGTCTCTTTAACTTCTTTTTGACTTTTCTGAAATGAGTTGTCTTTCCAAGTTTAATTTCAAACTCACTTCTCAATTCTTTCTGACCCTGTGTCCTCTGCAGTGCGGTATCACATTACTGTTAGGTCTACCCCGCACTTTATTTGAGGTTCATTATTTTTTCTCCTCTTTTTTTTAATTTGTCTTTTTTCCATTTTCCATCTCAGATACCATATTACATAATGGTATCACACACTCCCTGGATTCTGCTGGCCTGTGTAATTTTCTGATTTTGAATTTCATGATTATGATGATTTTGAGAAATCTCATCCATTTAGTTTGTTTGCTCTTTTTGTTGTTCTAAAACATGGACAGATTTTGGTTTGGGGTTTTTGCAGGGAGATCATAAGGATAAAATGCCCCTTTCCACAGAGGCTGTCAGGAAGCACGAGTAAATAGAACTTCTCCTGGTGGTGCCGACCTCAATTACTCGATGGAAGTCACAACTGCTAGATTCTCCATGTCAGAATTACTGTTCTCTGCCTTTCTGTATTTCGTTATTTTTGGGAGCATGTTGTGAAACTCAGCTGCAATAAATAATTGAAAGTAGAAGTACTTCTTGCAAAGGGAAATCCATATTCATTGTATAAAGCTCTTTTTTTCTAAATGAGATATTTATTATATCCCCCTTATTTTACTACTTAGTATGAATATATGAACATTTATTTTATTCTTTGTGTTGTAATACAATGCTACTTGATCTTATCATTCAAATTTATACAGTTTTAACCATTGAGAGTTGTAACTTTTAAGAATGTCTCTTTTTCTGGTGGGAATATAAACTCTACCAGAATTTGAATCATGTCTTTCTTCAAACTTCAGCGAAATGCCTGTTATGTAATAGAAATGAATGCTTATTTCATACAGAGATCGATGCACACATGGATGAATGTGTAGGAACTGTAAAGATGAGAAAAGACTGCTGTGCTTGTTGATTATTGAACTACTGATTTCCATTTCCTAGCACTATGTTATTTTTCCTCTTCTCTGAGTCTCCAGACTGCTGTCCTTAGGTGCCAAGAAGATGTTACAAAAGTAAATGTTGAAGACAAACAAATCTCTGTATTGTCAGCCTTGTAGTTAGAAGGACAAAGTGATGGTTACCTTAGTCATGTAATTCTGGGCTTTTACTTTTGTTATTCAATCTTCATGCCTTTCTGACAAGTCTTATAATCACCTATGCTGTATTGATTGAGACCCACACCGAATTAGGATTACGTGTATTTTTCCATAACCAATCATGAGGACTAGTTTTACTTCATTGACCAGTGTGACTAAGTCAAAATCTATAAGAAGAAGCTGAAAAGATTTTTGTCTTGGGGGCAACGTGAATATGTGAATTTCCTTGGCTTTGTGCTTGAAAGAGAAACAGTTATAACTTGGTCTTCTCCTTTCTCTTTGGGGAGCGGCAGGACATTTCTTTGTTTATATTTGGTTACTTCTCACTTTTACCCATCATCCAATGCAGATCTCATATATCTAAGAGGAATATTAAATGTCATACTTGTGTGTGATATTTCTGGGAAACACTAGTGTTATTTTTGGAAACCGTGGGTGGACCGTACAAAAGTCACATTAACAGGAAAAAAAAAAAAAGAGCACACTTTAAGTGGTGACACATCTTAACAAGGAGCATAAAAGAGGAGAGGAACTGTGTAGGTGTTCAGTAGTAGCAACCTCATGGTACCACATTGTAATTCATGAATGGGAGCAATTAAGAAAGTTCCCACCTGCGGGTTCTCATGGATTAACTGATAACTTTCTTTATCTTTTCATTTTATGAATACCTACTAAGTACCCGGCAAGATCTTGTTTGCTGTGACAATAGAATGAGTGAGTTCTCCTCCATTTCGTCTGTGAGCTGAAGTTAGTGGGGGTAACTCGGGACTAGGGATAATCACTAATGTTATGCAATCATTTTAAGGAAGATCAACTTTGAGAGTAAAATGATACCGCTCAGAATGTTTTTTTTTTTGCCTTTCATAAATGATTGCATTACAAAGAGAACTATAGGGGATTACATCAGAGACTAAATAGAGGTGATCTTTGTGTTTTATTAATTTTAAAATCAGAGTACATTTCTTTAAGAAATCAACAACAAAACAAAACAAAAATACACAACAAAAAAGCGAGCTTATCTTAAGCTATTGTAAGTGACAGAGATAATCTTTTTTTAATTTAGTTTCTTGACATTTTAGGTATACATTTTGATCACATTCATTATTAGGAATTTGTACTTGTACACCATATATCTTGGTTCTTCTTTTTTTCTTTATTACTCTTTCCCTTTCACCTTCCAAGCCTCCATCCCCATTTACAAAAAACTTTGTTTCCACTCTTTCTTTTTCATTTATTTTCTTTACCGTCTTTCTTTTCCCCACTACCCTTTCCCTTTTCAACCTTTTCTTCTTATTTCATATTATCTATTACATATTTTGTCCTTCACTCATACTTTCAGTTTCTTATATCAGAGAATCAGTATTTAATTAAGTGTGTCCTGTTTATTTCATTTAAGAGTATAGCCTCAATGTTCATGGATTTAGCTATAAGTGTCTCTAGTTTATCATTCTTTATGGTGAGGAGTACTCCATTTTAGAGAAAATATGCATCTGGAGTGTTTCCAAGATTTAGCTATTACAAACTGTGCTGCTAGAAACATCGGTGCACATATATTGCTGTAGTATGATGCTCTTATTTCATTTGGGAAGATACCTAGTAGGCAAAACTAATTTTTTGAGGAATCTCTACAGTGACATCCACAGTGGTTGTGCCAGTCTACATTACCACTAGCAGTGGAGAAAGGCTTCTTTCTCCTCACAACCCTGCCAGCATTTGTTACTGGCTGATTTCTTGATAGCAGCCATTCTTTCTGTAGTCAGGTTAAGCCTCAGCATTGTTTAAATTTGCATTTCTTTTTTAAAGTAATTAGAAAAACTATTTAAAATAAAGAGTGTAGATTACAGAGAGAATAGAAGAAAAGATTGGCTTTTTGAACTAAGCTTTTTGAATTAATGAAGATATAGGGACCCATGGAATTGAACAACTTTATTCCTTTTATTTACTTCAGAAACAAAACTTCAGTCACATGTGAATTAGCACAAAGGATCAACAATTGGGATTTATTCATATTTAACAGCTTCTGCAGAGCAGGAGAAACCACCTGTAAAGTGAAGAGACAGCCCACATTGAGAGAAAAAAATATATTTACCAGCTATTCCTCACACAAAGGACTACTACCTGGATATATAAAGAACTTAAAAAATTAGATCCCCAAATTTAAAACCCCAATCCAAAAATGAGCATCTGAAATGAATAGACATTTTTCAGATAAAAAAGGAGAATCAGAAAATAAATTTGAAAAATGTTCAACATCACTGGTTATTGGAGAGATGCAAATGAAAACAACACTGAAATTCCACCTCACTCCAGAAAGAACGGCTGCTAGGGAGAAATTAAGTAATAACAAATGCTGGCACAAGCTGTGAGGAGAAAGGAACCCTTCTCCACTTTTGGTGGGAGGGCAAAGGATAGACACAAATGAATACAGACAACAAGTAAAATGAGTGCGGCTGGGTTTCAGTAACATTTTATTTAGAAAAGCAGACAGAAGATTAAATTTGCCATAGTTTGCCTCCTGCTTGACAAAATGCAAAGAATAAGTTCTTGAATCTCTCTGCATCTGATTCTAGAGCTACTTAGAATCCACATGTTTAATTAATCAATTGGCCACATTATCATTATCTCCTCATATGTTTGAGAACTTGTACATCATTTAATTACAAAGGGAGCAGACTCAGTCCCATCACTGGAAGGTAGCACACAACACTGGACACCCAACACTTGTGAGGGGCTGCTTTATTCTGGCTCCTACTCTCAGAAATCTCAGTTCTTATCTGGCTGGTGACATAGCGGAAGTGCCGGGGTAGAGGAAAGCTGGTCATGTGTGGAGACTAGAAAGCAAAGAGAGAGAGAAGGAAGGAGCCCCAAAGAGGGAGCTTCACCCTTCTAGGTCAAGTCCCCAGTGATCTGCCTCCAGCCAGGCCCAGTCCTGAGAGCAAGTGAGGTCTTGCACCACCGTGCCCCAAACCTTTTCCAAGAGCTTTGCCTACGAGTGTGTGGGGATCTAGGTATAAGCCATAACAACATCTGAGGCAAGAACTTGGCCTTACCACATGCTTCAGGAACTTTCATTTAGCTTGGATATCTATGTTGAGATAGGACAGAAGAGATATTTATCAGAAGGAACTTTTATTTCAAATAATTAACAGAGACAAATAGGAGCTTCTTTTGCGTTCAGCTCCAAAAATGAAAGCAGTAAAAGCATGAACCTTTTCTCCTGTATTTATTGACATATTCCTAGTATCTGGCACCATACTTGGCACAAGGTAGATAGATGTTTTGAGAAATATTTATATAAAGAATGAATGTACAATGCCAGGCATAGTGGCTCATGCCTGCAGTCCCAGTTCTTGGGAGGCATAGGCAGGAGGATTTCTGTGAGTTTGAGGTTCACCTGGGCTACAAAGTGAGCTCAAGGCCAGCCTGAACTGCAAAGCAAGACCCTGTTTTAAGCAAAAAAAGGAAAATAAAAAGAAAGAAAGAAAGAATGCACTTTGTCATTGCTTCATTCTCAGCTGAAGGTGATGCTGTAAGTCCAGATATCCTATTTTTTTCTGATCCCCAGCCGAGTGGGTCCTAGAGAGAGCTTTCCTGCTTTTATCCCTTTATTTGTTAGGTTCTGTCCTCTGTTCAGTTTATTTTGGGTAATCTGGGTTATGTATTCACCCTTTACTATGTTATTCCAGAACTCATGGATCCAGAGCAACATTTATGATTATTGATGATTCTGTTAGCTAAAGATGTTTGTTTATAATAAAAAAAATAAAATGGCCTATTTATAACAAAAGTGTATCTGGTCATTGTATTTTAATGGATTAGATGAAATCTCAGCATAAGCTTTCTTGGAATACCACTGGATGTAACTTGGCTCTGTATTTTTTCCTACCTCCGCTCCTTTGCACATGCTGAATGTTCTGTGCCAATTTTTAGTCCCTGAAAAGAGAATTGAGACAGACTCAACTAAGTTGAAGAGCTTCAGTTATTTGTCTAGCTCAGGGGTTCTATTATCTAACCACTGCTATGGAGAGAAAACACAGGAAATTGCCTGAAGGATCAGAGAAAGAGAAGCAGTACTTGAAGACTTAGCTACTAAAATGTGTTGACTTTGGTACCTTTTAAAAAGTCTTATAAATTATTGCTATAATCTGGCTTTCCCAAACCTTTTCCTGTATCTTTATATTCTTCTGTTAATGCAGACACCAGATCGCAGGCCTCTAGGAAGTCCATTCCAATACTCTTTCCATATCACAGGACGGATCCTGTGAATGATGCTGTTCTGTGATTGATTCCTCTAAACCTGAAGATTTGATTTGGTACCAGCTTTAGCTGCCTGTTATGGAAAATTTGATTTGGAGTCCGGGTTTTGTCTTTAGCTTGTATTTATTTATAGTATATATCCTTGCTTTATTACTGGCAGGTTTCAAATTAAGTTCCATGGTAAGAAACATTGCAGATGATACTCAGATTGTTCCCTCCAATCAGCTCACCTCTGCTTCTGTCCTTGGTGAACTGTCACTCAGGCATGCGCTGCCAGCATGTCCTGGACTTGCTTCCCAGAGGAAGGGCTCATAGAGTACTCAGAGGCCTGTTTTCCCCACCCCCAACTCATCAGGCTCTCTGCGTTATTCTGACCATTGTCCCTTCTGGTCCTGTGTGCCTGTCCCACTCCGCCTTCTTTGATGCAGTTGCACAGCCTTGCTTTGGGTTGGAGATACTGAGAAGTCCCCATTTTGCCTGAAATGGACCTTTCTCTTACACAGCCAACATGCTCATTCATCTAACCCTAACTCAAGAGATTTATTTTTGGTTTGTCCTTTGATAAGACCCAAAATTTCTGTTTTCTGCTAAACCAACAGCACCTATGTACATACCAGCCTCGTGACACTCAGACAGTGTTTATTGTCCATTCATATGTGCACTCATAGGTCCAGTGCACAGTTGTTTGTATATCCAGTATACTGTATTTCTAGGGAATATCAGCACAGGACAAGAAAGCAAGAGTCACTAAATCAAACTTTGATAGTACAAGATTGGTTATTTTGAAAAATTTTAAGCCAAAGGTACAAAAACAATGTGTTGAATTGTCTTTGAAATCTCGATTTCTTTCCCCCCACAGCTCTTCTTGCAGCTTATCTCTTTTTTGTAGTGATAGTAATATATCACTGATTCACTTCTCACTGGCTAATACCCTTTGTAATGTTTTCCTTAGAGCTTCACGTGGACGGACCAACCTGCTGGTCACGTGGTGTAGGTATCCTCAATGGCTGTAAATTACTCAGAAGGCAAACCCTTTGTCCTCTCTAAGTAGAGCCTCTGATGAACCTTCTGCTGTCTTGTCTTAGCAGTACAGTGAATAATACTGCACTTTTTTGCAATATTTTCTGGTATATTTTAATTTGTAATAAAACCATGGAAGAAAATAAGAGGGATTCTAGGGAAAAAAAAAATTATGAACAAAGGAGAGAACAAAAACACATTACTGATAAATCTTAAAGATGTTTAAAAAAATCAATGAAAGGTGTGAAAGAAATTGCTTTGTGCCTGGGTAAACAGCTTCATTTCTTGTGGACACATGAGCAAGATCTAGGAGAGTTCCACTTGCACTTTGCCTTCTCAGGGTTCTTGTGTAGCTGCCTCTGGGTGCTTGGGCTGCAGGCATCTCCAGGGGCGGCTTTGCTAGGTGATGAAATCAGAGACTCTGGGAAGAACTAGAATTTGTACCTGATTTCTTTTTTTGTACCAGTATATGACGTGACTTGATTCTCGTTTTTCCCATTCCCCTACTCACCCTACAATCCCCACCCCTTATGTATATAAACTTTGTATTTGTTTTTTAGGCTGCATCAAAAATTACCTTAAGGAAAAGAACATTTTAAAATTATCTATTTTAATATATACCTTTTTCTGTACACATTTTCTTTTTTCTGAACTAATTTTTTTTTTCCTTTTGTTGAGTAAGGCAGATTCATTACCAAATTTGAATAAACCTTTGCATTGTCAGATAATTTAAAAGCACAGATAAAAGGCTAATGATTACTTTAGTATTTATCTTGAGCTAAAATTGACATTCTCTGTGTTTGGGATATTAAAAGATCACTTCTTAATAAATGCAGAGTAGAAAACTGCAGATCAGAGACACAAAATGCTGAGATTTAAAACCATTCATTGCAACACCATGGACTACTTGGAGGAGAAAATGGAACTATGGGAGATGAAGAGGAAGAGGATAAAGGGGACAGGAAAGGAGAAGGAAGGACAGGAGAGAGGGGAGGAAAGAGAAACCTGAAAGACGCACTGCATGGGTACTGCAGTCTTCATTTATTGGTGAGGTAGAGTAGAAAAAAATAAAGATAGGAGAAAAAGATAATCATAATTTTAAAATTATACTTTTAAAGAAAACTACAGCCTCAGAAACTAAATTGAAAAAAAGCCTGATACCCTTTGTCCTTTAGGAAACTCACTTCCAAAAAATATTTACTGGTTTTAAAGATACACTGGGACTGAAATTGGGCCTGTGCTTTCCCCCATTCTCAGGAAAATTTCTATTCTCAGAAAACAGTATTAGTAAGGGAGTAGCACTATCTGTAAACTTTAAACACCTGCAGATGGTCTGTCTTCCAGCCCACCAAATAGTTAACTTGACTGACAGGAGGAATACGCATCCTAGATGAGTAGCAGTGAACTTGTGGCATGTGTGTTATTTTGTTTTTCTTTTGAGACAAAGGATGTTAGTATTGAGTGTTTTCTTCTGAATTACAACCCCAGGATTTAGGTTTAATTATGGTGTTAGACCTTTGCAATAAAGAAGTGAATTTTGGGTTGCAGTTTGGCAGTCTGTCTCTGAAAGGTTTACTGTCATTGCCCTAGATGTCTGAGGCCCCTTTCCCAGCCAGGGCACATGAATACTTGCAGCTCTGGACTGTAATGCATCTCACTTTGTGCAAACTCAGCTCCTCTGTGAGAGCTTCTCTCGGCCTAATAAACCCTTTTAAACCTCTCACTGAAGGGCCCTGAAAATTCTTCTTTTGCAATAGAAGTCAAGGACTGATAGCAAAAATGAAGACCTACATCACTGTCCTAGTTGGTTTGAGTTGAGTTCTGCTCTGCTCTTTGGGGGACATCCTTAGACCCCACACAGTGGCACTGGGGGCATATCGTGTGCCTGAAAGACAAGTGCTACATGTGCTAATAGAATGTTAAAATATAGTTCATTGTATGATATGTATTTACCATGTGAGTACTGTGGGTGCTAAGGCTGCACGGAATCCTGGTGTAGCACTGAGTTCAGTGGCAGCCCTTTGCCCAATAAATCTCCGAAGGATCTTGAGGTGGCTAATAGCAAGGCATGTTCTCACCCAAGGAAGCTGCAGCCTTGGTCATAAATCTCTGAAAATGGAACAGGAGCCATTTATTCTCCTGGCCATCACCTTGAACCCACACAAAGTGCCATGTCATCAACTGTTGTGTTTGTTAAATTAGTGCAAAATTACTCTGTCTATGGACTGGGTGAATTACATCCTGAAAGTCATGTTTTCATGGAGATGTAAATATTAATTTTGCAGAGGGTGTTGAGCTTCTCAGAAATAAGCATCTGGATAAATGTTGGTTTTTGTTGTTAGTATTTCTTTTTTAAATTTTCTACTCTGTCTTTGAAGACATCTTCCATCCTGCTTTCATTATCAGAAATTTATTGTTTTAGAAAGAGGTTCATTCTGAAGCCTTACACAAGGCAAAGGTGGCCACTGGACATAAATCAGTGCTTAACTGTCAGCATAGAGATGCATCTTCTCCTTCTAATTTTACTAGCACTCTAGCCAGTCACCATGCCTCCCCAGTCCATGCAGCTGCGTAATTATACAGCAGATCTCCAAAATGAATTAGTTTATTTTTGAAACAGCTAATTGCCTTAGTGGAGTCATGTTTTACCAGAAGCACAAAAGGGCTTTGTTCATTGCAGGGAAATTTTCTTCTGGAATGAATGTGTTAGGCTCTAGCTTCTGGGAGAGTCAGTGATAAACAAAAAAATAATCAGCAAAATCCACCAATGTCACTAAAATTTCAGAGCATCCCAGTGTCACTTCAGTGTTATTTACTTTCCAAGAAGCTCTGTGTGCTCTTAAAATGAAAGTGGCACACTTAGCAGTCTTCTGTGGTACAGTCCCGAGTAACAAGGCCTGCTGTTATGTGTCCTCTACCCAGGTTTGGATAATTTCTCTTGACACTCAACTTTATGTTTATAAGGCAGACTTATATTTCTTGTTTGGTCTTTATGAATGATAGGTGGATTCCTTGGGATTAAAATTTCTTTTTATTATAGTCCTAAACATAATCTGTTGGATTTTGTTTTAAGATACTCTTTGTCTTAATCTATTTTCTGCTCCCATCACACAGTACTGATTTGGATATTTTGCAAATAGCAGATGTGTTTTATTCACAGTTCTGGATGCTGAGAAGTCCCAGGGCACAGTGCTGGTACCTAGCAAGGGCCTTTGTGCTGCCACTTTATAGCGTAGAAGAAAGGAGAGAGAGACAGAGAGAGAGAGAGACAGAGAGATAGACTCAGAGAGAGAGAGAGAGAGAGAGAGAGACAGACCCAGAGAGAGAGACAGAGAGATAGACTCAGAGAGAGAGAGAGAGAGAGAGAGAGACAGACCCAGAGAGAGAGACAGAGAAACAGAGAGAGAGAGAGAGCATGACAGAGAGATAGACAGAGACAGAGTGATAGAGAGACAGAGGGTGACAGAGACAGAGTCAGACAGAGATAAGAAAGGCAGAGACAGGGAGGGAGCGAGGGAGACACAGAGAGAGAGAGAGAGAGAGACAGAGATACAGAGACACAGAGAGAGACACACAGAGGGGGGATCAGCCTGAACTCATCATTACTTATTAGGAACCTACTCCTTTCATAAGTAACCCCTAAATCCAATTGCTTCCTAAAGCTTCTACCTTGATATTTTTATAGTAATAGTTATATTTCACCATGAATTATAGAGGTGACATTCAAAAGATAGCACTATTGCATGTTCCATGTGAATGGGAGTGGTAGGCATGGTATCATTGTCACCCTGCTGGAGTGCTGGAGTCTGAAAACGCTCATCAGTGAATGACAACAGCACATCTCTGTGGATAACATTCCCTTGGCAAATTCATACGAGCAATAGCCATAAACATTGTGCCCTGAGAAAAAATGCGTACTCACGATGAAGAGCATTGCTCCAAGAGACAGTGGCTTCATGAACTCGGAGTAGCAATTTCTCAGAACCAGATTAGTTAGAAGAAGACTGGCTTACCAGACTTAGTCCATGCTAGCTGGTTCTGTGGTTGGAGGGACTTCTTCGCACCTTGAGGACCAAGATAGATTCCTCTTATATTCATGGTCTTAGAAAATGTATAATAGATTTAAAGTTAGTCATAGTTGACTAAAATGTGTCTGTTGAAGGAAGGACCATCAGTGGGGTTTTAGTTAGTCTTCCTATAAGAGAAAATGCATCACAGGAAGGTGAACATGATGAGGGCCACTTACAGCACGATTTTAGGAGAAGCTGTTAAGCTCCAGGGCAGGAGAATTCCTGCAGTTATACGCAGGACATCTTACTTTTCTTAGCATTAGAAAGTTCTCTTAGAAAGTGTTGGGTGAATTCAATACTTAGAAAACCTCTTTGGTTCAGAAAGTGAGGTCTCCATGGGGTAAACTGCAAAATCAAAATGTTACTTGGGATAGGAAGGGTTTAGATACTTTTCCTCTCACACACAACAGTAGTCTTAAATACTCACTAATGCACTAAGACGCAGAGGAAATTAGGGTGAACTCATCCTTTTTAAAGTCTTAAGCTGGTAAAATTGACTGTGGAATACAACAGTCTAGAAACTTAGGTCGCTGTGGGTTTGGGGCCAGAACTGAGTCTCTCATTGGTGACTGTGGCACATTTAAATACTTGCTAGCACTTGTGATGAGTCTTTGAAATTTAAAACTGGTGAGGAGATTGTCGTTTGACAGATTACACAGCGATTACCAGAATTTAGTGTTATATTGATTATTAAAATTGTCCATTTTTGCAAATTACTTTTGTCATGTACCTTGATGGAAATAAGGATTTGAAAGCAATCATGAAGTTTCTTTTCTTTTTTTTTTTTTTAAGGTTTTTTGAGACAGGGTCTCGCTTTGTGGTTCAGGCTGGCCCTGAGCTCAGCCTCAAACTCACATCACAATCCTCCTGCCCCTGCCTCCCGAGTGCTGGGATTACAGGCGTGAGCCACCACTCCCAGCACTGTGGTATGTGGTACTGGTTGCTGCTGGGTGTGAGTCTCCACACCCAGTATTGTTATGTGGTTACCGGGATCGAACCTGGGCCCTTGCGCTTGCAAGACAGGCGCCGGAACCACTGAGCTATATCCCCGGCCCAAGTTTCTTTTTTTCAATGGTAATATTTTACAGGTTCTAGCTATCTACTGAGCTTTTAACCTGTGAGATATATATATATATATATATATTTTTTTAGGTTTTTTGAGACAGGGTCTCGCTTTTGTGGTTCAGGCTGGCCCTGAGCTCAGCCTCAAACTCACATCACAATCCTCCTGCCTCTGCCTCCCGAGTGCTGGGATTACAGGCGTGAGCCACCACGCCCGGCACTGTGGTATGTGGTACTGGTTGCTGCTGGGTGTGGGTCTCCACACCCAGTATTGTTAT
>PVIR01000052.1:103832-214405 GCA_004026965.1 Petromus typicus | reverse complement strand
TGGCCCTGTGATATATTTATTATTAAAACATTTTAATGACAGTCCCAGTAGTTTACATTTCAGGTTAAAATGTTTGGTTATCACGACTGTATGTATTTTACAATTCTTGCATCTGACCTTTAAAAACAAAGATCAGTCAATACTTTAATTACTTTGAGGTTATAAGCAGACATGAAACATTTCTTTATGTATTAATCACCCATGAAAAATGAACTGTGCTTTTAAGTGCAATTTATGTATTTCCTAATTATCTGCTGCACTATCAAGATGTTGAGCTACTCATTAGCTCTATCCTTTCATGTTACATTTCTTAATTTTAAAATCAAATACCATAGTGATTTCTCATTGTTGATAACAGAATTATAATGAGAAAATCTTGCACAGAATATATTTAGTTTAAATTAGACAAAAAAGAGAAAAGGAAGGTAAACTTAGCCAAGATCCAATTTAGGATTCTACCCAGAATATTTAGCTGTTTTACAAAATACAGAATGTTGCCATTTCAAATGAGAAAACCTAAAATTTATGAACTGAAATGTCTGTAACAAAGTACTTTTGCTGTCATTGTAGAAAACTTATTTTTCAACACTTTTGGTTATTAAATTTAATTTTTGCCTGTCTATAGGATTTTAAGTGGTGTGTCATTATAGTGTAATATTTTATGTATTGGTTATAATATCCTTGAACATATTCCATGTGTGAGCTCTATAGGGGAACTTGTTTTCTTGAATGTATTTAGCCATTTTCTTATTGGCATGGGTGTAACTCCTTTGTAAATATTATATTCTGAACAATGTTGATTAAATTTAGTGTGTTTTTTCCTAGTGTTACTAGTTCTTTATAAAAACTGTATATGTAGTAGTCACATTTGCCTGGGGGAATTGATATGTGCATGGAGCGTATCTTCATCATTTTCAATCTTTTAATGCCTCTTCCATCTTTCTCTCTTTCAATTTCACCTCCCTCTTTCTAATCTTGTAGTATGTTTGTCAGTCTTTTTGTTTATGATTTGTGTTTTCCTATCCCACTAAAATCTATCCCTAATTTTGGGATTTCAATATACTCTTCTATAGTTTTATTCTAGAATTTTGGAATTGTGTATATAGCTTTTTGAGCTACTCGAAACTTGTGCACGTGTGTGTGTGTGTGTGTGTGTGTGTGTGCATGTGTGCGTGCGTGCAAGAGAGATACAGAGAGGAGAGAGTGTGATATAGTGGTCCACTGGTTTCCCATACATAACTATCTCAGCGCTCGTCACCTGTGGTCTCTACCACCCTATTACACTAATACTGACACATATAAAGATTCCACATACATCTGAGCTTAATTTTTGTTGATCTGTTATCTATTTACACTTGAAGCAATAATATATCCTCTTTATTATAATTTAATAGACAACTCATAGAATCTGGTAGGACACATACTGTCATTTTGACCTCTTTCAAAATTATCACAATTCTGTGAAAATTTTGGAATGTAAGCATGATATTAATATTACATTTGGTTTTCTTTCTGTGTATGCATATAATCTAATATTTTTTCATCTGTAGCTTTTTTTTTTTTTGTTTTAAGGTTTTTTTGAGACAGGGTCTCGCTTTGTGGTTCAGGCTGGCCCTGAGCTCAACCTCCAACTCACATCACAGCAATCCTCCTGCCTCTGCCTCCTAAGTGCTGGGATTACAGGCGTGAGCCACCACGCCCGGCGCTGTGGTGTGTGGTACTGGTTGCTGCTGGGTGTGGGTCTCCATGCCCAGTATGGTATGTGGTTACCGAGGAATCGAACCCAGGTCCTTGCGCTTGCAAGACAGGCGCCGGAACCACTGAGCTAACTCCCCGGCCCCATCTGTAACTTTTTAAAGGAAGGGTACTTGGCTTTACTATCATCTGACTATCTTTATTGACATATTTTAATATTATGTAATGTGTAATGGTTTATTAATATATATTACATAATATTGCAGTGTGAAAATGAGCTGTTTGCCAACATTCAGTTTTCTTAGATTACAAGACTTAGGTATAAAACCTGCTAATTTTAGCATTTCTTTCTCTTCTTTTTTTTATGAATTCATCTGACTTTTTTCCTGGAAGACTGCCTGTTTTCTGAAACACCTTTTTGTCCTTTCTATTTTTTTCCTCTAAACTGTTGCCAGATAACTGATTTTGCATGAAATAAAAATAAATTGATTTTGAATATAGATTTACGACATTGATTAGCCACTACAGATAGTCCTCCCCTTATGACAGTTTGACCTATGGCTTTTGACTTTGCGACTGTGTTGAAGCCATAGGTGTTTAGGAGAAACTGTACTTTAGGTTTTGAACTTTGATCGTGTCCTGGGATGAACATATGTGGTGAGAGTTTCCCGATGTGAGGTGGCGGCAGAATGTCCCCATTCTTAGGCAGCCACACAACCTCCAGGTCAACAGCTGGCATTTCGTGGTGTACTGTGTGGTTAACCTCTTATAGTAAAGCCAGGTACATCTGTTGCATTTTTGAATTACAGTATTTTCAACATATGCTGGGTTTTTCAAACTGTGACCCATTGGAAGGGGAACAGCACCTGTGTTTGTTGATTAAATGCTATACAATGCTTCGATTAGACATTTATGTCATCACAACAATCTTAGGATTAAGGAGGATGATAAGGGCCAGTATGTGGGTGACACTGACGTGGACCTGGCCGGGTTATGATATTGCCTGACTGTCTGAACTGCTCTCCCGTTCTTGCCCTCCTCTCGCACTGTCCCGCCTCTCACAGGATGTTAAAGTTGAAGGTGAAGCAGTGAGGAAGTGATGTTTCTCAAGGCCAACAGCCTTGTCCTGCAGAGGGACTTTTAACTTCTTTGCCTTCTGGGCCTCAAGACTCCTGCTGTTTCTGGAGAATGTGGGTGAAAAGTTGGGAGGAGAGGTTCTTGGGGACAAGGCTGGAAGAGTCTTTCAGAGACACTGGGGAGCTCCTCCTCTCCGTCTGAGCTCAGTACTGAGGGATGTCAGTAAAGGGTGTGGAAAATGTTCAGTCTGTTGAACTGTAACCTTTATTCCTGGGACAAAGCAAGTGCACTTCGTAAACCGAAACAGGAAATAAGAGAAAATGAAGTAATATTAGTTCATGCATGATTCTTTTTCTTAGCAAGAGGAAACCAGAAGAGTAGGCACACAAAAAAAATTCAAAACAAAAATGAAAAGCAAGGGGCCGTGGATAAGCTGCCACCTTGCCGTTTTAAGCCATTTTGAATGTGATCAAGAACTTAAAAACTCACTGCATGCACCATGCCCATACCCAGCCCTGCCAGGCCGTGGGCTCATGGCAGGAGGCAGTACTTCCAGCACCCAGGCAGGGCGCAGCCCAGCCAAGAGCCTTCGGCGCTGTCTCAGATCTCACTACTCTTTCTCATGTGTCTCCTTTACTCTTTGTACATTTGTCTGTCCACCATGGAAGCCTCTGCTGTGCTGAACTGCTGGGGTTTGGGGTTATGGACTTTGTTGGAGTTGGGGAAATTTAACTTATTTTCCTGATTAAAATTTACAAATATTACTAATATGAGTATATAGGATCATGCTGCCAAATATGGTGGTGTGATTACAAAATAATTTGTATTTTGAATAGTTCAGTTATAGCCTCACTCTTCCATGAATTCCATCTGATACACAGTTATAGTGTTAAAGCTACATGCATGTATATTACTATACAATATTAGTATATTGTTTCCTTCTTGCTGATCAAAAGTTATAAACATGGGCTTGTGTTACTTAATTTTACTTTTATTTATTTACATAAGTGTAGTTAACCACAATATTATCATAAACTACTGATGTCTCCGGGACATTTTCATAAGGATTATATTTTGTTTCGTTTGACTCCTATCAGTTTTATCACCAGTAGTCAGATTGTGTCCATTTATTATACCTAGACAATTTCTTTTTCACTTAAATATTTGACAAGAAAATTAGATGTTTTCATGTGAGTTACACTAAATAACAGCTTGTTTTTCTCAGACAAAACAAAATCAGAGATAACCAATGAGTCCTGATACAGACATTTAGCTCCCACCTCCTGCAGATCTCATGAACACCTTATGTGTGGAGCCGAGTCCAGTTTAGATTTCTTGTCCTGCATGGCTCGAATGCTACATTTTCTCTTGCAGGTGAGCCACACTGCTGTGTGATACTCTTGTCTGTACGTCACCTGGTCCAGATCCTTGTTTGAAAGAAAATGATTAGCTTCTGTACGTTTAAATTTCTGTGGATCACTTTAAGTGCCAAGTCTTCACCACTTGAACTCTACAAGTGTTTGGTTCTCTTCCAGCATATTTGTCAAATGTCTTTTGCAAGTTATATGTACTCCTTAGACATGAGCCCTCAGCCAGGGGTTGACTGTGCCTCCTGTTTTCTCTGCAAAGTTGATTCTACTCTGAAAAAGGAAGGAAGTGTGTGAACTCAAATCAGTGGGAGGCCTGGGGGCCTGGTCGGGGCTTCGCCTGCTGTTCAAGGGCTCGGTGGCCGACACATTTCAGGGATTACTTTTGATCTATTTTTCCTGTGTATAGATATTGTTTGTATTTTTACCTTCATCTCAGCTGTCTTCTAGCAATGATGGTTGATATGTTACTGAACTAGTCAGATCCTGGAAATGAATATGAGGAGAATAAAAGAATAATAAATGATTAAAAACAATAATAAGCAAAGTGGATCATAGATAATAGGAAGTAAGGAGATCTTTCTCAAAGGAGGAGGGGAACAAGAAAAGGAGGGAGAGAAAGAGGAGGGGAAAGGGATGAAAGGAACAGTTAAGATGTGTTATGTATGTGCACCGACTCCACACAAGGCATGTAAACATGTACTACAAGCATGTATTAACCAAATTTTATAGAAATCTAAGTTGCAAAAGCAGTGAGTAATGCCTTTATTTATTTTTAACTTCTTCCTGGAGCTGTACAGCATATTTTCAAGAATTCAGTATTAAGAATTGAAAGACCTAGTTCCTTGCCCTGTGCCCTCAGGTCAAAACTTTGCAGAAGGAGCATTCATCTTGACTGGCCTGGAGTCACAGCCCACACATGCGCTGTCCTCCCTGTTCATACTCACTCTGCATGAAAACCTGAGGCCCTTCCCAGAATCCTGTGGAAGATCCTACAACTGTCTAATCAAACCATGTTTATTGTCTCCTCCATCCTACAGTTGCCCGTGGGTCACTTTTAAGTGCCAGGTGTGTCTCTTATTGATAGGAATCTATTATAAGAACTGTAATTTTGCGATTGTCTGAATGTCACAATGTCCTTCCCGAGACCTACTCCACACCTAGGCTACGTGGTCTGGCCTGCGTTCTTCTGCGCCAGTCAGTCCTATACAGCATGCCACAGCACACTCTGGAACTGAACACTGTAGACAGTGGGAATACAATGGTGGAATACCTGCATATCAAGACTTAGGAAAAGTACAGCAAAACAAAGTATAAATGAAGAAATAGTGCACTTGACTATAGGTTGTTTGCTGTGAAAGGAGCTTGCAAAAGTGGATGTGGCATGGGGTGAGTGAATGAGTGAGGAGCTAAAGCCCTGGGTCATCACTGTATAGGACTGTAGACATTAGATATGAAATGTGCACTTCGGACACTCTATGCTTGTGAATATGTATCACGATGGATAATGTCTTGTATGTCAATGTCATCGCTACGCTTCTGTCACTACAAGTGACAGTGTACTACGTTTACATCAGCATCACCACCAACACAGTGTTGTATTATGATTCATTCAAGCAGTAGGAACTTCTCTTTATTTTATTCTGATTGTACCACTGTGGAACATGTGGTTTGTTATTGATCATCATGATATCAGGGCAAATGATTGTGGAAGGAACCTTAAAATTAAAATCAGATCAAAGGCTAAGATGTTCTTCCACAGCCAGTTTTTTTTTTTTAATATAATCAAGTGTTACTGTTGCCATTACTGCAGCTTTTCTAAGCAAAGTTAGCCAAAGACATTTTCTATATGCTACAAAAAAGGTAAGTGCAGGAGAATACTGTATGGAAATGATTATGTAGGAAATATGGGCTAAAGAGTGAGACAAGAAGAATGGTGACTTCTGATTTCTATGTGAGATATCAAAGGCGTTAATGGGTGGTAGGTGAAGGCATGTCTCAAGGGACGAGCAATTATTGCTTAGACGAGGGAGATATTTCAACCAGCTGGTGAGACTATTTTAGAAAATGCTTCTATCCAGCCAGAATACAATGATTGTGAAGAATATAATGAAAAATGAGGGCCAGTTTAGGGAAAATAATAAAGGAAAATAATCACATCAAGACAGATAGGAAAAACTTTTGACTCATCATCTATTTCATAGTGGATGTGCTTAAATGGTTATGTATGGAATGTGTCAGCCAACAGCACTGATGTCATGATCAGAGGAGAATCTTGGTGCAGAAAGTCCTTGGAAAAATGACTGGATACATGGTCTAGCAAGTCTTTTTTCAACTCTTGTGCAAAAAAAGCTGAATTCTGTTCTGAAAAATTTAGAATTGCTTCTGGAGAACAACTTCTAGGAGATTTCCCCCCACCCCACCCCCTACATACACACACATTCTGAAATACATAGTTACTAAACAGTTTTGCAAATCAAGTTCCTTCTGTCTTAGATCTCAGATTTCCTAAAACTAGTCCTCTAGTGATAATTCTAACAGAATTAAAAGTGAGCAGATTTTCTTAACAGATATTATGAATGCCTGAATAGTCAGATTCAAAATATCACTTTAATCTTGCTCTTTACTTCAACTGACTTGATTCGTATATTTGAATGTCTGAAAGCCAATAGGCGATGTTTACTGATTCACTTTGTTTTTCTTTCTCCTGGTGATACTGGGGGTTGAGCCTAGGGCCTTTGCATTGAACTACCTCCAAGTCTTTTTGTTGTTGGCTTTGTTTTCCACAAAACAGGGTCTTGTTAGATCACTAAAGTGAGCCCGCCCAAATTTGAGATCTTCCCTCCTTAACCTTCCAGAGTGATGGGATTATAAATGTGCCATGAGGCCTAGTGTAGGCCTTACGATGTTACCATAACTCATTATTCATTTGAAACTAGAGAAAAGAATACTTCAGGATACTCTGAGGGTCTGGTATTAAAAATATGATTAAAAGTGTTATACTGTGAAAAGCTGAAACAATCCCATTATCGTAGCCTTGAAGATACTTTGGGCTTGTCACTTCTCATCTCTCATATTGATATAATTTTTTTTCATAAAATATTATATGTATGGTTGATCTTGTTTTGAGTAAAATCCAATTCATTTTTTTTTTTTTTTTTTTTTTTGAGACAGGGTCTCGCTTTGTAGTTCAGGCTGGCCCTGAGCTCAGCCTCATACTCACATCACAGCAATCCTCCTGCCTCTGCCTCCCAAGTGCTGGGATTACAGGCATGGGCCACCACGCCCGGCACTGTGGTATGTGGTACTGACTGCTGCTGTCTCTACGCCCAGTATGGTATGTGGTTAACTGAGGATTGAACCCAGGTCCTTGAGCTTGCAAGACAGGCACCGGAACCACTGAGCCAAATCCCCGGCCCTCAATTCATATTTTAAATGAAATCAAGTGCCAGACATTTTCCAGTGCTATTTCTTACCAATATTTTCTCCCTTGTTTTTAAGTAGTGTAACATTATGTTTTTATAATCTCTAATTCTTGACCCTTAGAAAATGGTTTTTAGATTTTAGTTCCTCTTGACTAAGTTCTATCAAGTTAAATTAATTATTCATAGTTCAAAGAAGTAAAAATTCCCAAATTTTGGTTCAAGTAAGGGTTGGAATTGGAAACCACTGAACTTAGTTTCCAAGGGGTCACCTCTGCTTGTAGTATGTACTGTTGAGAATTCCCTTCAGGTATGATTTAAATAAGACAACAGCTCCCTTTTCATTACACAAACAGGTTGTTATGACTTCAGGCAAAATAACTAATGTGAGCATATTGATTTTTATATAAACTGTCCCTTCCATCTGGAAAGAACACCAAGCTGGGGGAATACTTTGGGTACTAAAGATACTCCTAGATTCTGATGAAATGATAAAGACATATGTAACTCAGTGTACTCTGTAGTGGTTCTGTTTTATGGGAGCATTATCAATCTCTTTCTTCATTTTATAGGGTCAAGGTTAACATTATGCAGATAATATTGCAAATAGCCCAGAACACACTATTATTTCTTAGTATGTTGCAGTTAGGAATCAGTGAAGTGTTGAAATTCATGACTTGTTTAGTAGTCTGAAAAGTAATATTCATGTAGTTAGAATTTTCACTCTAGTATTTGTCATCTAATTTATTTTCCCTCTAAAACAGAAGAAATTAGTGATCTTTATATTCTATTTTAGGATATTTCTAGCTGATCTTGATGGTTGTTTTAGTTCATAATGCAGAAATCTAAGTAGGGTGTCTTGTCATTCAAATCTTACTTTGTATATTAATATTGTTATGATAATAATAAAACAGAAACTATATATTGAGCACTATTGTATTCTTTTATTACTAGGAACTTTATATTCAGTGTTTCTAAATAACCATGGCACATTATAAGACAAATGTTAATATTTCCATTTATAAAGGGAGGATTGTGACTTCGAAAGGTTAAATAGTTTATCCAAGGTGTACAGCTCATAAATGACTAATAAATGGCAGGAACAAATAAATAAAATTCTTTCTGAATCCAGAGGCTCTTCTCATCGCAAGCACATTATGTGGAATGTTTCTAGCTTGTCTTCCATCCGGAGGAGATGCAGTGATTGCATGAATCCAATCTAAACTGATATCTGTAGCTAAGACTTCACATTTCCCAGTTTCTCTCTCCCTGGTCTAGGCTTAGGCAAAGTGGGATATCTTTGAAACAGCTGAGACACACCCAGTCAGTGAGATTCCCTTTTGCTAGAGTGTCAGTGGGGTGAGAAGAGTTGTGTGGGTCCGGCTTACTCCTCTGATGAGCCTCACGGGAGCTGGCATGCTGGTTAGACACTGGTGCTAAGACCATGAAGAGCAGAGGAGCCACTGTTAACATTCACAAAACCCCTTTCAGTAAAAGTAATTTCAATGTAGAAATGGAAATGTTTTAAACAATTCCTTGGAATAACAAATGTATTTTTTCTTGTTTTTAATCCTAAGAAAGTAAAGCATTCGGTATAGAATTTATGGTCCTATTATTCTATATGGATGACATGAAATGTATTATAGTTATAACATGTTCCAGGGTGGTGATGTCCTTTATGGAAGGTATAAACGCTTCCCCAAGGGGAAAACTCTGTCCAAAGAAGAGATGAGAGAAGTTGCAGGTAGGATGGGAGAGATGATATGGAAAAGGATAGAAACTGAATGCATATTTATTTGTGAAAACAAGTAAGAAAGGAATGTATTCATAGCAGATTCTGCATTTATGTAAGTGGATTCAAGTGTGTATGTTCAGCCAACACATGCACATGCCTGTAGTTTTCTAGGCAGTGTGGTATAGGCACATATTTGAATGATATTTTTCTGGTTTTAACTTGCCTAGGCATAATATGCAGAGAAGATAGGTAGCCATATTGTTCAGATGCACTGTAATGTATGTTATGATTGGAGAATAGTTAGGTCTTCTCGCCCATAATTAGTAAGGCTAGAGAAGGGTTAGTGAGGGAAGTACCGATGGCAGAGTTTTGAAGAATGAAAGAGATCTACTACTTTTAGCTTTTGAGAAGATGGTGACCATCTAGGACTTCTGCCTCCTTTCTGAGAACTTATCTGAAGGCAAGAGATCCTTATGCTAGGGAAAGGGAAAAATCCCAACATATGGTATCCACTAATGACATCCCTAAAATAAAGGTAGGGAGAGACCGAAGTCAAAGGTTATAAAATACCTGGCAAGCAAATGTGAACACAAGGAAAATCTGTTGTATTAATTTTGAAGCAAAAAACATTGTAAGAGACAAAGGACATTATATACTGATAGATGAAAAAGAGTTGATGAAAGGGAAAAAGTGGAGGCTAGGGGTTTAGCTCAGTGGTTCCGGTGCCTGTCTTGCAAGCACAGAAGCCCGGGTTTGATCCTCGGTAACCACATACCATACTGGGTGTGGAGACTCACGCCCAGCAGCAACCAGTACCACATTTCACAGTGCTGGGCGTGGTGGCTCATGCCTATAATCCCACACTTGGGAGGCAGAGGCAGGAGGATAGCTGTGATGTGAGTTTGAGGCTGAGCTCAGGGCCAGCCTGAACTACAAAGCAAGACCCTGTCTCAAAAGACCTTAAAAAAAAAAGGAAAAAAGTGGAGGAGGATCCTGGGTTATAAATGAACAGTATGCAGAAAGGTGTGGGATCCCAGGACCTTTGGGATCCCAGGGTACTGTGTCTCGTTGCATGACCATGAAAAGGGATGGGACTGAGTTTCTAAGTCACACTGTGGAGACAATAAGAAAGAGATCAGAAACTCTGCATAGAAATTTCAGTCTTAATACAGCAAGCTACTTTTTGGTTACAGGGCTATGAAAATGAAAATTCCATAAGTCCAGTTAAATAGTATTAGAATCCTGACCTGCACTACTTATTATGAATGAAGTGTGTAATTTTATATTGCTCTACACAGTAAGTTTCTTCTTTTTGTGAGTCCATTTTTAATATTTATCATCTTGGAAATAAATGGGATTCTGAAAACCAGAAATGAATTCACTCCTGTGTTCGAAGCAGGGTAAACCTTACATTTGAGGTCTAGGATATGACAGATTTTCCACATGCTAATATAAGTGTAAGAAATATTAAAATATCAGCCCACAGATTTTCATGTAATTTCTTGCTACACAGGACAATTGATATTTGCTGTACCATGCCATGATCAGGAAGGAAAATGTGCAGAATTCTAGAATGCATTGTTCTGAAAACAGTGATTTTTTTAATTGTTAAACTTAAAAACATTAAAGTCAAATTAAGAAATTGACTTTATTTTTCAATCTAGTTGGGTGCCAACTGTCAAGCTTAAGAAACAGTATATCCCTCCAAACAGGATTTACTTTTTTTGACAGCTTAAAATATTTGTATCAACAGCATATAACTAATGCACAAACAATTACAGCTGGTCATGTCTCTGATGATACGAATTGTAAGTATGAAATCTTTCCTATTTCAGGAGTCTGTTCCTATTTCAAGCAGAGTCAAGGGGCTCTAAAGTCTTTCTGGTTTTTCATTTATTAATAAACTGACATTTTAATGTGAAACTATAATGTGTCTAACAATGAAATATTAGAGATTTACTAATATATTGAGGATTGACTCTAGCTTCAGTAAGCACTTATTAGTGTCTTCTGGAGAAGGAATCATTATTCATTGTGGGAATATTTATTGGGTGACTGTGTGCCAGATATTACACTAACCTCTGGTAACACAACAGGAAGCAAATCAGACTATCCTTTAATGTTGATGAATGAAGCTTTTATAGCTATGAGTAAGGAACTTAATATCTAATCAGCTTTTTAGCAAATACATATTAGGAAAAGTAGAGGAGTAATAGCTTTTCAAATATTTTGATAATTTGCATGAACATTCCATACAAGACCATTTTTATTATTACTAGCTATCATTTATTGAAGTCCTGTTTTCCAGATATGACACACTTCTCTATAATCTTTATGATGACCCTCTGAAGTTTATTACTGATTTTGCATCTGATGGTGAATTGAAATTCAGGGAAGAATGAAATAAAATTTAGTGTTACAGAGTTTCTTACTAAATTCTATATTAGGAATCACTTTAAATGTATTTCTTCTGAAATTGGAAATGCCTTGAATGTAGAAGATGTGTCTCTGTCACTGTTGTATATATTTGTACCTTCAGGTCTTTCGCTATGATTGGAAAATAATGTTCAACATATAAATGACTGACTTTCATGGAAAAAAAAATTGACTTCCCTTGATTCTACCAAAAGATCATTGAGTTTCACTTATTCCTCCCATTACAGTTCTGTGCATGACTGTGTTAATTTCTTTTTCTCTGTTACTTGCTCTGTGAGCAATTGGCCAACACTCAGAAAAACAGGACCTAGAGTAGAGTGGCTGAGCACGGAAACACAGCACTCACATGTCTATCACCTTAGAAGTACCATCCTGGTCTTATTTTGCAAGATCCCTCTGTGGACAGTCTGCCTCAGTCCTCTCCTATATTGCATATTAATGGTCTCGCCTTTTTAGTCTCTTACTGAGTTTAATTATTTTCATTTAAAAAAATTGTTCTCTAATAATACTTGCTAATTTGAAATTGCAGCAAAAAGATAGTTTATCCATCTATATTTTTAGCCGCCTAATTACTGCTTTGAAAAGATGATCTAATCTTGTGGTTCTCAAACTTTCTTGTGCATCAGAATCACTTGGAGGGCTTGTTAAAATACACATTCCTTCCAGAGATTCTGATTTAGTAGTTCCGGGGAAGGTTGACTTCATGTCTAACCCTCTGTAATTTTTTTTTAAATAGACTAACTCGTCAGCTAACACAGCCCATTTGAAGGGAGGAGTTAGGGAAAGAATTAATTTCAACCAAAGTATGGCCAATGATTCTAGAGATTTTTGATACTGTTGATTTTTTTCATATAAAAATCTTCCTGGAAATTTACTATAGCTGTCTTTTCTTAAGCTCTTCACTTGCTTGTTGATCCTGGCATGATTTTCTCATCAGAAAAATCCTTTTGATAGCCACTTTTTAACTTTAAAAGAATCACATGTAAATACAGTATCCAGTACTCAGTAGGAGTTGATGCTTTTCCCCTAAGAAACAGAAGGTTCAGATAAATAAGATAATTGACACAACAGTACTATGCACTCTATTTTCTCCACTTCTCCTGTCCCCTGTACCAAGTTTTTTGACTGCAAACAAATGTGTATGATTGTTTTGCTGAAGTACTTTAAGAAGTATGAGATTGGGAAAAGAGAGAATGTCTGTGGTGCTTGAGTGAGTGGAGGTCGCCATTTACTACTAAGTAGTTTGTAGGGTTCAGTAAGTATTTCAGCTCCATATTACAAGCCCAGTTCAGTATTTCAGGGGACATTTTAGAGCTTACAGCCCAAAAGCATAGGACTCAGTACTTTATGAAAAGTCTGATTGATTACAGGTGAACCAAGGATATTTTGTGGTAAAATAAATCATATTATTCTAGCTCTCCTGCTAAGGCTTTCATCCATTAATAAGACCGGTTTGAGAAAAGATCATTCTAATCTAGAGGTCCTAGGATATTTCTGGAATCAGTTTGCTTATATATGTTCATAATATCATAATCATAACTTAATTATATGTTTACATTAGGATTAATTTTCATTCCTGCAATCTATTAAATCTGGAACTTAGTTTTTGTTTTTTTGGAAAAAAACTTACCTATATGAATGCAAAGTATGTGTTTCAATTAATTTCATAAATGCTTACTAAAATGAATTAGAGTTTATTATACTGAGATGTTTTATGCTACATTTTTAGCTTGACATTTATATTAGCTTTTCAAAATTTTTTCAAAAAAAATCTCTCATGTCTAATTATTAAAACTGGTATAGTAAATGCCCTAAAAGAAACTTATGCACATTTTCTTACCAACATTATTAAAGCAATATATGAATCAACTTAGTATTTTTAATATTTGAAATTTATGATAATCAATATCTATGGTGGTGATTTCAATAATACTCTTTTTTCCAGAGATATGTGGGATCTATTTTATATGTAGAATATATATACAGACTAAAATATTTTTTTCATTATTAAGAGTTAAATGAAAAACTAGACTGCCAAAGGGAAAAATGCGGAGAGTGTAGGGATGGAATGTAAATAAACCTCAGGTTAAAGACTTTGGCAAAATGAAGACATATAGCAATGTCCTTTCCTGGAACTTTTGAGAAATAACATAATTACTTGCTATTCTGGAGTCTGCTCTATGTTTTGTTTATGGCAATAAATGCTTGGGACTTCTTTTTGTCAATTGTGGCTTTGAGTGTGTAATTAGATATAAAACAATCAGAGATGTGTAGGCATATATTATGCCAGTATTATGATTTTGTTATCTGTCACGTCTGTCGTGGTTTTTCTATATTTTGTTAAAAAAAAACATGGTATACATTTAGGCAATAATTACATTTGTCATCCAAAGTTCACATGACATTTAGTTCTGAATATTCTTAATAATTACGTGTATGATTTTTGTAAGGAAAAAAGTATTAGGATTTGGGAACATGAATGCTAGACATGTGTGGTTTCTTACTGGGTTATCTTAGGCAAGTTCCCTTAGGCCTCCTTGGGGGGTTGGGGGAAGAAAGGAGGGAAGCAAAAGGCAGGAGAAGGCATAGAAGGAGGAGAAAACCAGCTTGCTGAGTTGGTGAGTAGATAAGTAGCTCTCTTGTTGTGATTTTCTATCTATTGCAAATCTGCAGACAATATACCTTAAATATTTAAAATCTTGGTTTGTCAAGTGTACCTTGATAAAAATCCTGTTTTAGTATTTGAAAGAATAGTAAAAAGGAAAGAAATCTTGCATCCTCAAGGTAAACAAAAATGGAGCTGGCCTAATGAGGGAGAAACTGAGGCAGCTCCCAGCTCTCCCTGGGCCCCCAGGCCATGCCTGAAGACCACTGCGGACAATTTCTCTTTCATCCCAAGTCTGAACGCTCTGTGTGAGTGTTACATATATCATCCTGAAGGAAAACTTTTATAGCGGCACTGCATCTGTCCCTGGAGAGTTACACATACGTTTCTTAAACGGAAGTTTGTAATATCAGATGGGATGAATTTTTTTTTTCTGGTGTGGATGTAAGATTTTGTTATTTAGCCTAAGTTAAAGGCAACTTGAATAATTTTTAAAAAACATCTTGTAACTTATCTTTCCAAGTGCAATTTTCTTTTTAAAAAAGTGTCGCATTAAACGGAAGTTAATCTGGGGAAATTCAGCAGTGCGTTCTCTGATAAATGATTTGACATATTTCTTCCTTTCACTACAACTCTAAATACTCTTCTTTGCTTCTCCCTGACCAAGATCCTTCCTCCACCTGACTATTCTGGAGACTACAGTCTCCTTTCCCCCTTTCTTTGCCATTGGTTGCTGCTGCCTTATGAATTACTTCTTTCTTGCTGATCTAGTTTAGAAAAGGGAGGAGAACTTCCATGACCTGTAGATTGTCCCTCACATTGCTCTTGGCAGTATGTAGATATGAGCATCCCCGTTAGAGATGCAGAACTTACTCTTCACGGAGAAATGGTGTTATAAATATATAGCAGATTATACATGTCTATACTGTTTGGGACTGTGTAGTGAGTTTACTTTATAAGTGAATGCAACAGTGTGTTCAGATCTAGGATTCTATCAATGAGGACAAATGCTATTTCTACAGAAAAGTCAGGACTGAGTTTAAAACCGGTCACTCAGTGTATGGACGAACACAGAGCATTTGTGCTGGGTGCTGAACATACTTACCAACAGGTGCAGGTTTTCAGTTTTTCCACACCTGTAAGAAGGTATCCTCCTCCTTTTCATTTTTCAAGTGAATTGGAGTTAGCCTGAGAGAGTGCAACATTTCAGGTCTGAGCCATGATTTTGTGTTTTTGTTTTTAGATGTAGTAGGAATTGAATGCAATAAAATGGATGGTTGGTACTAAGATGACATTAGGATTTGTGAAACGGACAATTGCTCCACATAAATAGCAAGTAGAAAAAAAAAAATCAAGCCAGTCCTTCATAAAAATTTTATCCTGGGGTGTACTTGTTTTCCAAAACTACCTCTACTAAATCTCCTGTCAGTGCTGAAACTAGAAGGCAGAAAAGCTTCTAGTGCTACAGCCAACTGCAGTGTAGCCAGAGAAACAGGCAACAAAAATAGAACAGCAGCATTGCTGTGCGTGGGTGAGGCAGAAACCACATTATGAGCAAAAGCTTCCAGTATTATTTTAGAACCAATACAGAGCTCTGCACTTCCCTCCTCTCTCTCTTCCAAAAACACATACTATAAAAATAAAATGAAATTAAATGTATGTGCATTTGCCCTTTTAGAATTATGATTCTTAATTTTTTTTTCCTTGCTTTTCTTGCTTTGGACACAAATCGCCAGTATGGAAACACTGCATAAACCAAGCTTGGAGGGAGGAAAGAGTTAATTGCTTTTAAGGCCCTGCAACGGAGAATTATGGTTTGAAAGATAGAGGCTGGACAGCTGGGTTTGCTGGGGTATTTTTAAATGCATTAATGCAGGCTCCAATCACTCGGCCATGCTTGACCTATTTTTGGCTCAGGCCGACCATTGTTCTATTTCTGTGCCTGTGGGCCATGCTGTTGTTGATTCATATGCAAATGGATTATCACTAGCTTTAGCCAACTTGAGCTGAGAGAGACTGAGACACACAGATAGGAGAGGGGCACGGCCGGAGCCACTTGCAGGACTGAGGGTTCTTGCAATGAAACCCTAGCAGCCCGAAGAGCTATAAGCCAGGTTTAATTGGTTTCTTTTTCTCGTGGGTAGAGTTAATATTTTCCTACTTATTCTGACATTAAAAAAAAAAAAAAAAAAAAAAAAAAAAAAAAAAAAAAAAAAAAAAAAAAAAAAACCTGGAAGCACGTTCCTGTTTCTCACCTGCTTTTAGTTTCCGGGATAACCTAAAACTCCAGAGAGCTCTAACATCCACTCTGTCCTGTCCACTTTGCACACAGGTTGGTACCACAGGGAAAAGGCCCAGGTCGTTTTAAAAGGGTATGTCCACTGAGAAGGAAGGAAATCATCGTCGAAGTTGATCCTCTGCCGCTTCTCCTCAGGGAGGAGGGAGGACCAGCCAAGATAGCTCCTGGGGCCAGTGCACTGAGCAGTGATGAATCTTTCATGTAGCTGAAGTAAAAGTGACTGGAATATGCTGCAGACAATTTACGAGAGTGACTCTTGTTTTTCCTCAGATGGGGTGGCCGGACGGGAGCAGCTCCTGGCTCAGCAGAGAATGCACAGTATGATCAACTCAGGTAAGATACTCGTTCCTAACCGAGAGGTTTGTGTTTGGAAAATGAGCTAAGAAAAGCACCTCTTGGAAGAAAGTGCTGCCTTTTCAGCGGGATGTTGATATTTTCCTGGTGCCGCTTGTCGCGTTTAACTTAGATCCCTTCCATGACTGTCTGCCGGCACATTCAGAATCTGTTCAGGGACGGCTGCTTCTGAATGAAATCGCAAAGTATTGCTACTGACGAGAGACGAGACCGAGATAAGTAAAACCTACTTGGGGGTGTCATGCTTGACTGTTCGGCTAGCGAAAGGAGATCTGTGTTGATTGTGAGCATATGTGAAAGGACTTGAGATCAGGTAAGTTCATATTGGAGCTTCGGTTTAAATTGCAGCCTCAGCCAGCCTGATGATTTTATATTTACAGTGAGCGTCTATTTATAGCCCTACCTTCTGAAATGTGTTTGCCGCGGAGTTTTCAAGGTAGTTTGGTTCTTTTCGTAATTTGGCTTTTTCTCCTCAGCCCAAAATGAAACTGTTGAGGGTGAAATGAAATTGTTATTAGCAGATGCTTATTTTAATTTTTTGCTCCAGAAACATTTGGGAAGTCTAGCATGGTCGGACAGATGCAGTGGCACACACACACATGTAAACGTGTTGGAAGCAGGTGCGACGTTTTAAAGGATCACAAGAGCAGATTCCAGTTTCCAGTTTCCAGTTTCTCTGTGTCTGTGTCGTGCCCTCCTGGGTGTGTTGATGGGAGAAGGAGCTTCCCAGCTGAGGCAACAGCAGATATTTGTAATCATCGCTTTTCCTACGCGCTTCCTATACTAGTTCGTTACGCTTGTGGACTCTGTTTCTGTCCTTTCCTGAATTCTTCAAGCTGAACTGCTCAGAGTTCTTCCTCAGATCTCCTAGGTTCCTTTGTAGGCTTACTCGCAGCAATAGCTCCCAGCTGGGATTTACATGATGCGAGTGTAACATAAACCAGCAGTTACTCTGCAGAGCTAGACACTCGCCCAGATATTCCACAGGTTGGCACGATGTCTGCTTTGGTGCTAATACACCTTCCCATCTTCAGCTTCTGCTGGAAGTCAGTTTTCTCTAAACCTGGAGCAGTCACGGCATTCTAAGATCCTACTGATACAAGCTCTATGTGAAATGAAAATAAAATACCAGCTTTTTATGATTTGGTGTTCATATGCTTCACAGGAATTATATAAATGAGTAGCATTTGCTCAACAAAAGTAAACCTACCAGGATTGCAGTAGTTTATCATTGTGGCTGAAAGCTGGGAAGGGTGTGGGGACAGATCAACTGATATGTCTGGGTTGGGACATGTCATTTAGCATTTTATTTGGAAAATAAGTGTTTTAGATACTTTTTCAGTACTAAACTAAATCCTTTTAGTCTTTGCCTCTGTGTGCACATTTAATATTTCTTTCTATGGTAGAAACTCAGGTGGGTTTGCCAAGTAGCAGTTATCTGCTGCCACTAGGGCCAGCTACAGGTGTTAGCAAGCTTTGCTCTTTCTCCACATTTGTACCACTTCACTCCCATCTCGGCTGAAATTGTTATTCCCTGGCAGTTAAGAATGTGTATACAAAGCAGCAACATTTTCAAACAGCGCATTTCTTGAGACTGCCCATTCTGTTTCGAGCTCAACAAAAAGCAACATTGAAGGACAGACTAGTAAATGAAAAGTGATATGGTTAACATCTACTGCCAGACCTGCATGGAGTAAATGAAGGAACTCAAAGTCTACTCCTTTTTAAAATTTGAAACCTGCACTGCGTCTTTCCTGTGATGTTGTTTGACATTTGATTTGTTTCCTGTATCAGGCACTTAAGTTTAATTCACTGGGTGTTTCTTGCGTAGTTTCTCTGAGGCACTGGTTCCCAAGCTTCGCTACCAGGGCCATTCTACAGAATGTGACATTTAGAATTCCACCCTCAGAGTTTCTGATTCAGTTGGTGACAGGTCAAGCATGGACATGGGTTTTAAAACTTCTCCAGCTGGTGGAGCCTTCAGCAAACTGAGAGCCCTTGTTGTGGGATAGGGAGTGGATTGTAGTGCTGGTGAACCACCATTGGTAGGATTTGTCCTGTGATTAACTGCTAAATGAGGGGTGCCCTTTCTCTAATATGTTATATCCATACATCTTCTTCAGCTTCCTTCTAAACCAGAGACCTGGTTGTGATTCTTAGGAGAAGAAATGGAGGAAACCTTTGGATCTGAAAGAGAGAAAAGATGGGCAGCAGTATAGAGTGGTAGAGAATGAGTTCTTGAGAACCTAAAAATCTGTGAAAACAATTCTAGTTTCCCCACAAGGTCTGCTGCTGCCTAAGTGTTTAATGGATTTGCTCATCTTTAAAGAGTAATGATGTCCTCCAGCTTGTCTCTTGGCATTCTGTGAGGTCCGTGTGCATTAATAAATATTTAAAGTATGTTGTCACTATTATCATTACAGCTTTTAGTGACTTAAGTCTGGGACGCTGGCTCTGGTGTCATGCTGTTCCCTGCTGAATAAGCCAGATAAGACAGATTATAGGTCATAGGGGAAATTAATTTCTTTATTCCAATCAGGTTTCTTTAGTTAGTGTGTAAATCAGCTATTTTCTGATGGTGGTCTAGTAACAAAAATGGTGACTTACAAAAAAGGTGACTGGGCGTTAGGGCAGAGTGTATGTGTGCTCTGTGAAATATCTCATTATATAATTAATAACCAAAGAGAAAGTGATCACAAAGCATGAGACAAAACATAGAAAACTCCAGTGGCAGTTTTCTTGAGATTGTTTTAAACATGAATTTTATTATGTATAGCAATTCTCATTTGCTATTTTATTTACATGGGATATTATAGTCAACATCTATTGTTTTTATTCGCTATTTATGTGTTACTGAATTACTAGAGCTCTACGTGTTTGCATGTTTTCTTACTATTGACCCAATCAGGTTAAACATCTTAGGTAAAACATCTTAGGTAAAACTGAGATGTCTAATACCTCATTTTATATTGCAGTCTGCTAATGCCCTTTTAGTTAAAAGTCTCTGTGTGATATAGAATCTTGGAATTCACTGTGAATAACACATTTTTCTAAGTACACCCTCACTGTTGTGGCACGTATAGGCCAGTGTAATTGATAACTGTGTCAGAAATTGAAGGGTGTGCAAAGGTTGACTCAGGGCTCTCAGCAGGGGCTGGTGAAGTCAAGGGTTCCTTTCTGTTGCTAGGCATGCTGCTCAACATGATGGACAGTAGAGCTGTCCACACAGTACTGGAACAAGTGTTGTGAAGGAATCTCCTAGAGTTTGTGCAGAAGTAATGTATGATATGAGAATAATAAGAAAAACTTGTGTTTTTACACATGTTCTTATTGTAAGGTATAAAAGAAAACCACCTCAGTATAAATCTTGAATTCTTTATTAAAATTCATTTCATCTTTTCTAAATCCTTTTGTTCCTCAATTGTTGAGTCAAGAGTAACAGAATATTTTGTATTTAGTAGTCACTTATGTCCTCTTGAAAAGCACAGTCTAATTATGAAAAATGTAAGTCTGTGTGCTGTTACTGTCATGTGAAGAATCACTTCTAGTATTCCCCATAATTACTGTTTTGCCAGTCTCAATCTCAGATTATATTCACTGATAAGACTCTTACCAGTTGGGATATTGGCTAGGTATCAATCAAACACTAGTTATAAATAGGACCCACTGAGAATGAGGACGACACGAGTGAATATATCATGTTTCAGAGAATGACACAGGTAGTGTGATTATTATTATATCCATTAAGTGATGCATTCTTGAGACATCAGAAAGAAACCCAAATATGAACTTAAGTTGCGATTTTAATTTTGGAGATGAGAGATTTGGAAATACACTGAATAATTTCTTACCACTGCTAACTAATGAGGTGAGCCTCCCTAAACTATAAGCCAATGGATAAATATCTCCTTCACCTAGAACAATGTTCAGCAATCAGTGAGCAAAGAAAATAATACAACTGAAATCAATATGTCTCAGAAAGCAATAGCCAGGAGGATAAATTGAAGCAGTGGTCTGATCAGAACAGATACTTGTCTCTTGAACCTTCTTAGAGTTTTACTGGCAAGTTGAAGACATCCTGAGAATTCTAGCATTTCTAAATCTGGAAAGAACCAAAGTTCTTTGTTTGGTTCTTGTTTTCCTGTATGAAGGAGGGATAGTAGAAAGGATTCTGGAGAGAAACTGGTGAAATGAAGAAAGAAGAAACATGGTCTCTGGAGATATGAAGGTTATGGAGCAATAGTCCACTGGTCAGATGATCCAAAACTTGTGGGAAACACCTACTCCTTAACTCATGGGATTGTCTTGTAATTGGTTTCCACAAAGAGCACACCTCAATACGAGAATGAGTTCTGTGAAGTAAGATATCAAAAATGAGAATGATAAGGCAGGGAAATGAGATGTAAAAGAAAATTTAAGTCTCAGGAAATGATGTGAAAAAAAAAAACTTACAGAACAAAACTTGTCACAGTGTAGTAGGGATAGATAGATCCTAGTGGAAGTCTTTACTAACAAGAAGGGAAAGCTTGAAACAACCAGAGTTATTGGAAAAGGAAAATGAAGTAATGTATTAGAAAAATGTCTGTATATTTGAAAGGTAGAGACCAGATAGCAACAATAAAAATAATTTATGTTCCAGAAGTTGATACTCAAAAACAGAGAAATGGCAGATATTTTTCGCAAAAATGATGAAATATAGTTTCACTAAAATGTAGCTTTGAAAGTGCTCCTCTTTTGGGAAAGTTTAATGTGATGTAAATGCAGAGTGCAGAGGCATATCCTAATTGGACTGTCAAATGAAAAGTAATTCTCTAGAAGTTCAGGCAGGGAAAGAGGGGCCTGTGGAAGGAAGGGTGGAGTGCGGTGAGACTCAAGAGGCCTGCCAAACTTACCCATACTCAGTACCAGGAGACACTGAAGAAAAATCTCTAAGGTTTTAAAAGAAGTACAAGCAAGGCTTCTATTTAGCTGAAATGCTATTGTAATAGAATAAATAGGTGAAATAAAAATTCTCAAACATAAGTAATCCGGGAGATGGTAAGTGCTCCGTATGATAAAGAGATGTGCTTAAAACATAAACTAAATTCAAAATGCAGTACAAATAATGGAGAGAATTGATTCCATTTTTGAAAAACTATGGGATTGTGACTATAGGACAGAAAGCAAATATTATAAATTACAGTGATGTAAACATATTAGTGAGAGTAGCCTGAGAGAGGTACTGGGGAGAGTGGGGTGGTGGCACGTGAGAAATTGCAGCTATCTGTCCCTTTTGTGACCAGGGACACATTCTCTGCTGGTTAAAATAGAAACATGCTGTTTTTCAATAGAAGCTTGCAAGCATTGATTTTTTTTTTAAAAAAACTTTATGTAACCTTGGATAGTTTTCAGAACTAGTTTCTATTATGGTGAGGAAGCATTTAATATGTTTATCACTCATATAAATAAAGTTTTAAATTGGCTATATATAATATTACATATAATATTAAATATGTCATACATTATAATATATCATATATAAATATAATAATTTATAAATATACAATATATAATATAATATATATTACATATAATATGTGAATTGTTTTTGGCTTATAGAAGGAACATGGTGTTTATTTATTTATATATATAAATAAATCCATTTAAAATGAAAAACATTTTTTATGAAAATATTTTTTTTAATCTTTTTATGGTCCCAAGGAATCTATATATAGAAATCAGGAAAATATTTTGTATTTCTGTTAGGAGATAAGGTTGAGCTTTTGCTTTTATCATACTTTTTTGCATCATTTTTATGATAGGTATATATCTTTTAAAAAGTGTCCCATCCGGTTCATATATAAAACTGTTATGCCAAATACTAAGAACGATGAGTTGCAAGTTAGGTATAATGAAAGTGAAGTCTGCCCAGAATGGCACACAACTAGAGCATTTATCACTTAGTGAAAGAGCTTTATAGTTGAAACGCACCAGGGGCTCGATGATGTCAGTGCCTTCAGGTTCTTCACCCTACCGCTCCCCGCCCCCCCCCCCCCCCCCCCCCCCCCCCCCCCCCCCCCCCCCCCCCCCCCCCCCCCCCCGCCCTGGGCGCTGCCTCCATGCTGGCGAGTGGGCTTGGGGCAGTTCGAGGCTTCCTGGCTATTGAGTCCCTGCATACTTCAGAGATAAGGAAGACAAACATTCTTTAGGGTCTCTTTTTAAGACATCTTATCCAGAACTTGCCCAGAAAATTATCCTTTATCATATACCCATTCGTAACCGGCTGAAGGATGAATCCAGGAAGGTGTATATCTGAACTTAATTAGGTATCTATGGAGAGGAAGAAAGGAGAGGGAGAAATAGAAGTGAGCTGGGTATTGGCAGTCTGTATGTTGGTGATTGAAATGTTCTTTTTTGCAATTTTCTTTGGTTTTAGTTCCAAACTATACATAAATTAATGGCTCATGATTTTAATTTGCCTTTCAATTGTGTTGTGGATGCAACTTCATCATCACAAAGGTAATACTACATTTAAACAACGTCTAATTTTTTACTAAGATTGAATAGATATACTGTGGATTGTTCTTCACCCCTAAAAAGGAGACTGAAGCACATATTTGTGATCAGAGTTTGGGTTTTCCAAGGTTGTAAATCATTTTTGGTTTTGGAGAAGGGCAAATCTCCATTGCCACTAGATATATTAAAATTCTTTATCACAAACTTGGATGGAGTGTTATTTAATGTTGGCTCGCAGAGATGCAGAAAAGTATTAGAGAAATTTAATAATATGTGAATTGTTTTTGGCTTATAGAAGAACATGGTGTTTAAATATTCAGAAGGCAACATCTCTGGCATAAAGTTTTCATAACTATTGCATCTTAAGTATAGTGAACAATTTTTACATCATAGAATGATGACAATGTTTTAACTCTTTATCAGCTGGAATACACTGAGCCAATTTAAATGAAATAAAAGCCCACACAAATAACCTTTTGAGAGGAACTTACACTGGTGTTAGGATTAGCTTGGGCCCTGTGTGCCCTTACTTTTGGCAGTTTTCTTTTTTTCTAATTCCAGAATATTAGCAATAAGGCAGCAGAAAGACCAGAAATAGTTTGATGTTCCTAATTCTTTTTTAACTAAGTCACTTGCACCAAGCAAATTTAATTTAACTTTTTTTTTTTTTAAACAACTAAATGACCTACCTTACTCAGTATACCAGAGAATATTATGTTTAGGTTATTGTAATCTACTGTGGTTCATTGATACAGAAGTAAGTAATTCCTGTTTTTAAAAGAATTTTTTTTCCATTCATTATCATAATATTAACTTTCCATAGTAAAATAGGTAGTGAATCTTTTATGCATACAAGTTTTTAAATACCCAATAATTAAATCCAATAAAAACCACTTTAAGGAAGAAAGAAATTTACTAAACCACAGAATATAACTAGCCATTTACCAATGAGTGAACTTTTTGCATACTGATAAAGTTGGAAATACCCACAGTTTTATTTTCCTGCTTCTCCTCGTGGTCCAACACTTATGTTAGAAACATTTAAATTCATTTTTTTTTCATTATAGACTCATTTGCACCCATGTGGATGTTATTCTCATTTTGTTGAGGTAGATTTTTATGAGTGTCTAAGGCATGACATTTCCAAATTGAGTTCAGATATGAGAAGTTCAGTCATGAAGTTCTTTCAAAATTGAAACCTGAAATTAAAATTGAAATAAACTAAATTAAAAGAAAAAAATCAGCCCACAGAAAAACAATATCTCACAGAATTTTATTAAATAACATTGTAGTTGGGAATTCCTGCTTCAGTAAAAATGTATTTATGCAGAACTGTTCAGGGAACCCCATGTAGGGTAAATTGCATAGTAAAAGTTCTCAAGGAGTAGACTGTTGTTTTAACTTTACTCTTATGTGAAAATCTGTTTGCACAGATGTTTGTTTTGAATTCAAAGTTTATAACCATTAATTATATTTTTCTTTTTTCTGATATATTCTAGTTGGATTTTCAAATCGTTAACTGTAATTCAAGAGTTCAGTGGTAGTATACATATCTTTTTATCTTTTATTTTTTATTTATATATTTTTTTTTGTTCAGGCTAATCTTGAACCTATTATGTAGCCCAGGCTGGACTGGAACTCACAAGTAATTCCCCTACCTCAGCCTCCCAAATGCTGGGATTACAGGTGCACATTTCTTTTCTTACTGCACACATACCTTTCTCAGTTCTGATACAAAATGGTGAATGTTTTGAAACTTTTTCTGTACTAAGCATTGCTTTGTCATTTAATCCTCACTGTAACTTAGTAAGACATGGGGTATTTGCAGCAATATTCATATTTTACAGTTGACCAAGTAAGTCCCAAACAGTAAGGTTGATGACTTTGCTGATGATTTCAACAGTTAAGAAATAGCAAGATCTGAACTCCTGCCTTTTTTTTTTCAAATAGAAAGATATTTAGCATATTTGTGTTTGTTACATACTAAAAATGTGGAATCAGCCACATAGTATTTATAAACCACATCTAGGCAAATGCAATCCTGAGAGATTGAAAACACAAATAGGCCACCATATTGAAAGTCATGAAGCAAATTTTCAGTGCTTGATAGTTAAACTTAGAAGATGTGGACACTGTCTAGGGCTGAAGGGACTTTAAGGAAACTTTCAAAGCTCTATCATGTTTCACCAGAGGATAAAGTTAGCTCTGCTCCATCACAGCACATTATTACTGACGTATTTTAGCAGTGGAGTGTATTTTTTAGATTATTCATACTGTGGGATTCATTTCTTTTGACCAAAAATATTTGAATTATGCCCGCTTTCGTCTTTACCTAGAGACACAGGGATTAATAAAGTCTGTGTCTCTACTCAAATCTTGATTTCAACATGCAACAAGAAATTCTGTATCTAAAATAAAGATCTCACTAACAAAATCCACATTCTGCTTATTCTGAATATTATTCAACTAATTTGGATCCAGTTTGGACAGTTTGAATGAAAACTGAATACTATCATGATATTATATTTTAAGTTTTTTTCATCACTAGTGGATATGGTATGTTCTGTTGGGGGCTTAAGCTTAAAATTGAGCAGGTATACACTGATGCGGTTATGTAAGAGCAAACTCTTGTATCTATCCACTTTTTTTTAATCTACTTTGCTGTAAGAGTCTTGAGCTATCTTTATGAATCAATACATTGTAAAAAGATCATTATTTATCATATAAATGACCACCATAATTTATTGTCTTTCTGGGAGAGGGAAGCTTTCAGGAGATCATAAAATGCATTAGAACCTGTGATGTCCACATGCTCGTGTTTCTCTTTAGCAGGCTAAGTCCTTTGGGTCAGTTATTCTTAGCCTCGGTATTTCTATCTTATGGCATCGCAGGTCTAAGATTAGCTCGTTAGGCGTTATCATGCCATCTGAGTTACCTCCTAATATAACTCTACACTGGAATGATTATTTATAGAAAGAGCATTCTGTCATTTTTGGGTTATTTCTAGTAGTTTAAATAAAGAAGAATAACATTCAAGTAAAACCACAGATTCCTTCCTGCTGCCAAAACAACATGATAACTGTCTGCTTAGGGGACAATGGTGTTGTTTAAGAGAGTGCTTAGGGTGATTGTAGAGTTCTTTTGATCTTGGTCTCCTTGAGGGAAAAGGCAGGCCTCTGGGTACGTGTGTAATGCTTGTGGAAAGGCAAAGAGGCAGCCTTGATGCTTTCTGTCGCAGAGCATGCAGGCCTCTGGTTGATGATGACAACAAGAGACACACAGGGTTTATTTTTAGAAGCAGACATTGCTAAGCTCTCTGTTTGGTGTTAATATTGCTCATAAATGGGGCTCCTCAGGGCTGCTGACCCTTCCAGTGAATGTGGCATCACACACACACACACAAACACACACGATTCGTTCTGCAAGGATGGTTAAAAAACACCCATGTAGCCACAACAGATCTAAATTCTATTTAGTTTCTCTAGTAGATTTAGAATATTTTTAAAATCTTAGGAAGATTGGGTTTAAAGGATGGTTTAAAAAAAAACTAAACACTGTATTTATAAGCATAATAAATTGACATGCTCACCATAAAGTCTAGGAAAACAGTTAAATGTACATTGTATTATTTCATAATTGTAATACCCATAAATTATATTATTTGTGCTTCCAAGTTTATTGCAAAATTATATATATGTATATTATATATATAATTTATATGTATTAGTTTATATCAGCAACTTAATATGCTGCCATTATAGTGTCAGAGTAAGACCTTGTCTCAAAATACTAAAAAAAAAGATGAGATAAAAACTCAGCATATGATGATGCAAGTATGGCTTCTGCTTGTTCTAACACAACTCTTGATGAACCCAGTAAATTTCAAATATAATAAAAAAATATAATAAAATGTGAATTTTATATTTGAGAGGTTTGTCTTAGTTTACTTCAACTATGTATTTAATTCAGATCTTAGAAATTGGTACTTTGCTCTCAAGTTAGAACTATAATCTTACTCTATTAAATATGTGTTTTATGGTTTTTGATTACTAGTTCATTACTAGATGAAGAAAATGCTAAAATAGGATGTTATACATCTCATGAGTCACAATGCTTTAGAAAGATAATTTATAGGAGTCTAGGAATATCCCCAACTGTATTGTTCTAATATTGCTGAATTACATTATTTACTAAACATTACTCATTGCTGGATAATATTGCTTACTCAACTTTTATATCACTTTGTTAAAAATAAATACTTCTGTATTTGTGCTCAACACAAAGGAGTCTGGTGAGCAATAGAAAAGTGCAAAATGAAAGACAAAAGTCAGAAACCAGGGCAGTGAAAGTGTGTCTAAAATATGCCAAGATATAAACTTATGGAGAGGCCGGAAGTTGGGCCAACTGAAGGAGCATGACAGGTGGTGTCCGGCCGCTGTTAATTAGCAGGTGCAAAGTTTGGGGAGAGAATGGAATTGTCTGGAGCTTTGGAAATGCAGGTCATTTATCTGTTCATCTTTTCACTTGAAATATCTGAAAGTCAGCTGTGTGCCAGGCATTTCATGCAAAGAGGACACCACTATGAGACAGAGATACATGGTTGACTGCTTGGTGGCTAAGACGGCTCTCAGTAGCAGTGAGTGTTAAGGTGAAATAAACGTGATAGAAGGTGACTGATAGGAGTGAGGAAGTGTTAACTAAAATAATCATTAGAGCCTTTCGTGGAATCAAAACCTGAAGGACATCTTTAACACAAAAAGCACATTTCCTGCACCTTTGCATTTGGTCTAAGAGTAGGAATCGCTCTGGAGTTGCTTTCATCCGGTTACCTCTGTCCTTCAGAAAGGTCCGGCAAAGGAATCTGGGGAAGACTGTTTCACAGGATTTTCTGTCTCCAGTACAGAGAATGGGAGTCAACTGACCTCTTCCGAGGGTTAAGATTACTGGTAGAGGAGTTAGCTCAGTGGTTCCAGCGCCTGTCTTGCAAGCGCAAGGGCCCGGGTTCGATTCCCCGGTAACCACATAACAATACTGGGTGTGGAGACCCACACCCAGCAGCAACCAGTACCACATACCACAGTACCGGGCATGGTGGCTCACACCTGTAATCCCAGCACTCGGGGGGCAGAGGCAGGAGGATTGTGATGTGAGTTGGAGGCTGAGCTCAGGGCCAGCCTGAACCACAAAGCGAGACCCTGTCTCAAAAAACCTAAAAAAAAAAAAAAAAAAAAAAAAATTACTGGTAGAAGTGAGACCTTTTTCAGACCACTCTACTTTTCATGTTCCCGAAGGTTCACCTTCGTCCTCATTCCTTGGCTGTGCTGCAGCTTCTGGCCAGGCAGGTAAAACTATTACTGCTAGTCGTTCAGTGCAATGAACAAGTTTTCTTCTCTGCAAGTCAAAGAGAAAGGGAATACCATGTCTTCATCGGCTAAAGTCACAAGTCTGAGAACATGTTCTCATAAACACAATATTACATTCTTTTTTAAGGAGGGAAAAATACAGCATTCATTGCATAAGTATTTATTATGTACCTATATTGTGCCAGGTGTTTTATTCTGGTAAATCCTGGGCCAAAGAGCAGTTTTGCAAGACAGGAGGAGAACTGTAACTTCCAAGTAAGTGTTTGGAATACCGAGTCTTCATTGTGTTACTAAGTGGCTGCATTAGTGACAAATTATTACAACAGATGAATACGGGAACGTGTCACGGGAGTGCCAAGCCTGTCTGCACACAGGATGAAGCAGCTGTGTATCCCGAGTGATTTTCCCTCCGTGCTGTGTTTTCTCGTGGAGAGGAGCTGTGGCAGTGCACACAGTGGGCAGGACAGACATTTGTGAGGCTCTGACAATTCCCTCACATGCTTGGTGCCTCATGGGGTTTTCCCTCAGCATTCCAATTGGTGTAAGTCAAATCGCAACAGTTAGAACAGAGCAGGAAGTGTGCTGTAGCTATTTTAATCTCCATTTACTTCTCCGCCTTGCCCGGGATGGGGAAGCCTTTGTCAACTGGTAGATGAGAGACCCAGAGGAAAGCTATCTGGGGTGTCTCTGGTCCTAAGAAAAAATGGAGACTGAGCCGGAGTTCTGGCCAACATGCTTTTTGGGTTCACAGGATAGGCTGAGGAAAAAGTTAGTTACCACTCCAAATATTTATCTCATTCGGTCAGTATTTACTAGTACTTGATAGCTCTATTTTAAATCTGGGTTACTTTTTTATCTGTTCATGTAATTGGGATGCATGTGCACGCGTGTATGTATGCAGATGTTTTTTGCATTCCCAGTAGTCAGTGTTTCCCTTTTCTAAAATATTTTTCTGCTCCGTTCTAACATGTCTTCACTGGAGGAAAGCCGAACACAAATCTTACTCAGATATCCGTGAGTATCCAGCACAGCCATTGACTCTGTGATACCAGATGCAACATTTAAGCAGTTATGTATGCCCCACCCGGCCCCGCCTTTCATTCCCATAGGCCATGCTTACTGTCTGAGAACATTTCCACTTTCTGTTTTACACTGTGGTTATTTATGTATGTATGTCCCCATCCCCCAATTATTTATCTTATAATCTGTAGGAGGAAAAGGATCCTATTTTACTTCTATTTTTATTCCCTACAGTGCCTCACACATAATTGATCCCTGAGACTATATTTAGGGGAGTGAATGAGTGATGAAAGAGTCCACTGCGTCTATGCTGTTTTTGTCAAATATATGTATGTATGTATGTGTGTGTGTGTGTATATATATATATATATATATATATATATATATATATATACACACACATATATTTGAAGAAATGATTCTCATGTAGAAAATGATTCTGCTCTTTCTGTAAACTTGAAAAATGTAGATTTTTTTGAAGGTCAGAGCCTTTTACTAAAAAAATTAAAAGCACTCATTATAGAATATATTCAAGTGACCATCAGTGCTTTGACTATATATACATATATAACTACATATGACCATAAAACATATAGGTATGTATCCCTTTAAATGTTTCAGTTATTCTGAACAAAGAGAATTTTGAAATATTCTTAATTTGATTTTTCAATGAATAATGCCAATAGAAATTTCATGAGATATGTTCCTGCATTCAAAATGTGAAGTGTGAAATAGCTAATTTAAGACTGCCTGAATATGAATGCATACTTTTTTACCCAAGAAGAAGAATAAATTTAGTTGTGAAATGATTACAGGTGTACTTTTATGTTATTCAAATACCACTTCACATTGAATGCTATTTTTTCTTCTGTGATATTTTTATGCAGAGACAGTTTTCTTAGATAAAGGACAAAAAAATGGATGAATTTTTCTGTTAACAATAGTATCAATTTGAAGTAATTCTATCCCTAGGATAGCTATTTAGAGCTCATCTACATTTATTCAAGCATTATTTAATTGGCCATATTCTTTGAAATAATATCAGGAAAATGTAATTTTTGATAAACAGTTTAATAAGCAAATTTTGAATGCCAAGGGTATCAGTAATTTTTAAAAATTATCTTAAGTAAATGTCAGAACAGGGAATTCACATAGTGAGATATTAAAGAAAGACAGATGGAAGGGGCGAATCAAGCTCTCTGCATAGCAATTGAAACATTAAAATGAAATAAATATATTTATGCCCGAGTGAAAGAAGAATGATGAAAGGAATAAGAATAGTAAAAGCCAGGGAAAACAGAATTTTTTCAAGATAATCTTTTAAGTCTCAGCCTACAATAAGACGAGGACATTCTGACTCAGAAAACTGAGTGAATTGATAGTACATATGGGCCAGAAAGAAACTGGATTGTAAAGCCAAATTTACAGCAAAGGTGTTGAACTCGGCTGTGCAGAGTATTGCAAGTGGGTTCTGCTCCGTGTCTTCTTACTGACTCGCAGAGTCTGCCAAATGGGTTTTCTTATCAGTATGTACAAGGTAAGTTTCTAACTAGTATAATAATAATATTAAGGTGGAGCAAACTGAATTTGGGTGACCTAGCATTCATAAAATTTTCCATTCCTGTATTAAACATTAATAAGAAATAAGAATTAGTTAAAGTACATTTCCAGGCACTTTTAATTTGGGATCTAGAAACAGATTTCACTGGAATTACTCATTTGTTTTATTTTTTGAAGGGTGAATATAAAAATGTCAGAAAAAATGATCTGGATATCAGTTTAACCTAAGTTATGTTGTCAGAAGAAGAAAATTCTCCAGCAGCTGATGAGTAAATGTAATAAAAACAGTGCTCTTAGCTTCTCAGTATTTTTTATCCAAAGATCAGAGGAAACTTCATGTTTTTGACCTATATGGATCAATGATTCTTTTTGTTTCTTAATTTTCCTCTATTATTACATAATCCCAAACTGGAATCCAAGTCAAAAGACCCTTGTAAGAACTCAAATTTAGATGATGGGAAAAAATATTGGTTTTTTTAGACATGAGAGACAACTTTCTACTTGATTATCCCTGTCTGCTCAACTTCCTTGTGCACCAAAACAACAAATAGTAGAGATTTATCTTTACGCTTAAGCAGTCATAGATGTCAGATCCAATTTCCCCACATCCCTGCCAGAGTTGGATCCTGAGAGACATTAAATAGTTTTGCCAAACTGAAAGATGAAAATGAATAATACTATATTTTTTATGAATGCCCCTGACTACTAGTGGATTCAAATAATTTTTATATGTTCTTAGCCAGTTAGCTTTCTTTTATGATATACAATTCCAGGAACTTAAAAATGGCTAAAAGGAAAAAAAAAATCAATGAATATTAGGCCATTAACCAATTAAGTGAAAAGCAATAATGTGGTCATCACTTTAAATGTAGAAAAATACTCAGTAACATTTAGTACCTTTCCAAGGTGGAAACTGTTATACTAAAAGAAGAAGAAAGTGAGGGTTAGTGACCGAAACCCTATCTGAAACTTTGTATTTCATGGTAACATTGAAGCACATTCTCTTTAATGTCAGAAACTTTTTCTTTGGGAGTCCTTGTCAATGTTTTCAAACATGAACATAAGGCATAAAATGTAAAAGAATTTGAAAGGCAAAGAAGCTAATAGAACTAATAGGAAGCGCTGGGGAATCAGCTCATTAGTTCCAGCGTATGCCTTGCAAACACAAGGTCCCTAGTTTGATCCCCGGCAAAGCTAACCACATACAACAGTGTTGGGCATGGTTACTCTTGCCCACCAGCAATCAGTACCACACCCCATAGTGCCGGGTGTGGTGGCTCACACCTGTAATCCTAGCACTGGGAGGCAGAAGCAGGAGGATTGCGGTGAGTTCTAGGCTGAGCTCAGGGCCAGCCTGAACTACAAAAGAAGACCTTGTTTCAAACAAAACAAAACAGAAGTTCAGCTAGATTTCTCAGTACAAAGTGAAAATACTCAGTGCAAAACAGAAGAGATTATTTTATACCAGACAGTTAAACATGAAGCATTGTAAAAATTAATGTCATTTACAGTAGTAACAGAAATTATATGGAGAAATTAAAAATATTGAAGGACTTACAGGGAAAGATGACCATATTTTAGAGATGCTGTGTTCTTGCAAAGAAAGACTGCATCTATTAAAAAGTTACTCGTTTACAAACTAATCTATATAGGTTTTTCTTTAAAACAGTGTTCTTTTAGAAAAATACAGGATGTGTAATAACATAAAAGACATAATAATGATATGATATAGTGAGAAGTCAATATTCCTTCCACATCAATTCTATCAACTGTTCAATTTCTCCCTAGAAATAGTCTGATAGCTACTTTTCTTCTGTACTTTATCGATGTATTCTGTCAGTACAATTTCATTTAAAATCCTGATACAGTCTATTGAGAAACATTGCCTACAGATTCTAAAATTCAGTATATGAGTGAATAAACACAAGTAGAAATCTTAAAAACAAAAAAGAGTGAGGAGTAGAGTCAAGTTGTATAAAGCTATATTAATAGTGGCTGTTTGGTTTAAATAAGGACACAGCCAAGTCTATCACAAGGAATAGTTACAACACAGATCACTGAAAAGAGGACAGACTATTAATAAAATGATTTGGGAGCAAGTAATACATGCAGTTGGTAAACAGAGCTAAATTATCTTGTACTCAAATAACTGTTTTAGTAATACATTTTTATCCAGTTAGGCAGGTAACTACTTAAACCTCCGCAAATCCAAGGCAGTGTATAATGCATTAAGATCTTGCATTTTTGTGGAAGCATGGAGATAATTTTGGTGAAATATAATAAACTAGGTGAGAGAAATACTACGTGTTTATGTAGCTCACCAGCTTTCAAAGGATAGTTTCAGACTAATGTAATAATTCAGATTTATGCATACGTTCCAGGCAGAAAGGAGAGCCAGGGCAGAGGCCTCCATCTGTGTAAAATTGGCTCTTCTCACAATGAAGACAAGGATTGCAGCAGCATTTTCAACCAAGCAGAGAGTATTTGGGGTTTGGGGGTGGTTAGCCAGAGTCAGTCATTGTCTGTGGGACACAGGGTTGTGTGTTGGCACATGTAAGGCATGAGGCATGGCCTGGATTGCTGTTAGGGTCTCTGGCACTCCATTCTCCTTAAAAATATTAGTAAGAGGAATAGCTCTTTCTTTTTCTACATAATCTACTTCTGTCCCTGGATCTTCCCCTCTACACTTCTCCCCTTGAGATCCTTCACTTTATCTAGCAGTCTCATATTTTCATGTCTTTTTTCTGGATTTTACATATGAGAGGAAACGTGATACTTATTATTCTGAGTCTTGGTAGTTTGGCTTTTTCGTGACCTAAAAAGATGAGGTCCGAAGTCTGTGTATCTTCTGCAATGGAAGCATTTTTGCTTCATGAGCTAATTAGTGGTAGTGTGTAATGTGTGTTCTCGAGACTGCCACTTATAATTCAGATTTGAGTTTTAGAAATTGACTCAGCTGTAGCTTATTTGAACAGTATTGTTTATCCTGTGTCTTGTTTTCTGCCTAACTTGGGTTTTGAACCTATCTCTTCACAAAAATGTTGTGATATGACCTCTTTATAAAGAACTGTTCAGTAATTGGTATGACTTACCTAGTTCAGTTTGATTCTTTACAGAAATGAAAAGAATCTCTCTATATAAACAGTCATGAGTCAGGAACATTAAGAACAGGACATTTTCTGAGAAATGCAGCTTTAGGCAACTTCAGTGTTGGGTGAGTATCATACAGTCACAAAAACCTAGAAAGTATGATGAACTACACTCCTATATTACTGTGTCTAACCTGTTGCTCTTGGACCAGAAACCCGTATAGCATGTCAATATAATGAATACTGTAAGGGTTGTATTAGTGTGTCTAAGCATATTTAAACACAAAAAAGATTCAATGAAATGCTAGGTGATTGGAATTTTGTTAGCTCCACTATTATCTTATAAGACTATGCACTGTCATATGAGACTTCTTTTATAGTCTTCACTGCTAGGAATTGAACCCAGGGCTTTCACATAAGATACATTCCTAGCTCTTTCAATTTCTCCTTTGGAAATAGGCTCTCACTACATTGCTGAAGTGGGACTGGAATTTGGGATCCTCTTGCCACAGCCTCCCTCAGGGCTGAGACTATAATCATATGCCATCACGCCTGCCTTAGATGAGGTCAGTTATTGATGGAATATCAGATGGAACATGATTATGTATATGTTTGTGCATATAAGTATGTATGTGGACATATCTGGTATATGTATTAAAATTGAATTATTTTATATTCATATTCATGTCATTCTTCCAATAGATATAGGAAAATAACAAATAGTAAATCTCTTATAGTTAAGTAAGTTTGTTCTCATCTCATTTTAGTAATAAAGACTGTCATTACTATCAGAGTGTTAAGATTTTCTCATCAGTGTTCTTTGCCTAGTGATTACATTTGACCTTTTTGTATTTCATTTCCCTGTTAAAAACTAGACCTTGGGCTAGGGATTTAGCTCAGTGGTTCTGATGACTTTCTGACAAGCATGAGGTCCTGAAAAAACAAAACAAAACAAAACCGTAGCATAGGGAAGTAAATATTTCAATCCAGTACTTTACTTGACTATTATCACGTGTATAAGGAATTGCTTCAGGGCACCTGCGTAATAGATAAGGAATTGTTTTCAGCTATCATTTTTTTCTCCCTATATATATATATATATATATATATATATATATATGTGTGTGTGTGTGTGTGTGTGTGTGTTTTGTACTGGGGATCGAGTTTGGAACCTTGTGCTGGTGAGGCAGGTGCTGGAACCACTGAGCTAAATCCCCAACACCCATTTTATTTTAATTGAGACAATGTTTTTGAAACAGTCTTTTGAAATAAGTATTACATTGTCCTTAAGTGTTTTTAAAAATTCATAACTTTTCCTAAACCTAGGCATATAATTACATGGTTAGAATTTTTAAAAGGGGGGGAGATCATATTGATTATTGGTTCTAAAGTTATACTTTATTGGGCTTTACATCTACCATGGGTGATATTTAAATGATGCCAAAGCTACATGTTGCAATCAAGATAACAAGAGTATTTTTTCCTCCTTTCCCATTCCAATCTTTTGAAATGTAATGCATGGAAATTTTCTTTCATATGCTAAGTGTATCTCATTGCTGAATATAGTGTGCCTCACTGAAGTATTCACTTCTTTGCCAAAAACACATCAGTCATTCACAAATATTCAGTATTCTCAGAATGAAAAAAAATTGCTACATGGGTAGATGGTGAAAGCCAGTTTGCAGACTTCTACCTTACATGGGTTAGACATATCATATGCAGTCAAAGGCTAAATATTAGATTCCAGCACATGAGTTGGAGTTCAAGATATATTGGATTCTGAAGATTATGGCTTCCTAGACCATGAATAGTAGCCAGTTAGTAGAATGAGTGCAATCTTCTCTTTTGGCAATGAGATTAGTTTTGGAATACAATTTAGGTTCCATACCTGAACACTTTCTCTACAATTTAAAAAATACAGAAAAAAGTGAAATCCCTGAATTAATTAAATATAGAAACTCACATAAGCAAGCCCAAGAGCTACAATAATAGTTGGCATCTGAGAATTTCTTAAATGTTTGTGGGATGCATAAATAAATGAATGAATGTAATATAATCCATTTACAGTTTCTGATATTTCAACTGCACATTTGCTTTTACACTTCATATGTTCTTGGTCTATTATTCTACATTTTCTAAGCATAAGATATACAAAGACTATATTTTAAAAGCCAATTTTAAATTTAACAATTCGAGGAAAGCATTCCTTCTCCCTCACTATACTTCTATTTTGGGCTAACTCATTATTTTGTTTATGAATATTGATTATGTCATACTTCTGATACAGAGACCCTGCGGTGACATTTACTTTTTTTGTGGGCTATTTCAGTCAAAAATGGCTTTACCACTGTGATTTCAAACCCCTCATTCTACTTTCAGGCCTCTTTCCAGTGGGCAATGTTCTGCTATTCTCATTTATTATATGCAGTATAGTTAGAGCATAACACATCAGACGATAAAGCTTATTCCTTTGGTTTCTAAAGTAAAAGTGAAATGACTCTTTAGAGGAATTTCTTGAGGGTAAGGTACATTAGGTTATATCTATGTGGTTAGGTTATATCTATGTAGTTTGGCTAATAGGCAACCAAATACTTTAGTGTATTCTGGTTAACTGAGGTTTTAATACCCTCCAGAGTGGAGGTCCCACTTATATCTTGCTTAACTTGAAATATTCATAAGAAAAGTCCAGCTCAATCCTCCCGTTTCTCTCTCAAGAGGGCTTCAGAAAAGGTGTGGTCTGTGTTGTATCAGTAAGCTTCCCACAGCTGGAACACTTCCTGACACCCACAGGGTCAGGGAGGAGATGTTTCATTCAACTCACTGATTCGGGGCATCGATCCATGGTTTTTAAGCTCCGAGGCAGAAGCATGGCAGGAGACATTGTTGGAGCAAAACTGCCTAGTTCGTAGAAACCAGGAAGTAGACAAGGAGAGCAGCACCCAGCAAGAGATCGGAGACCGTCTGTAAGACGGAAGTGAGCAACTGTGTCACACCCCACCCCAGCTTGTGCCCCACCAGCCTCTGGGCAACCCCAGCTTGAGCACATGGGCACAATCAAGCTGCACCACCCCATCTCACCCTCTGCAACTTTCCACCCAAACGCATCTCTTTAAAGTTGGCTTGCCTCCAAGTAAACACAATAAGTTAATAATTCCACCTCATGTGATGCATCTGCTTGGTGTATTAGCAAAAAATAATAATAATAATATTTTTGGCAGTGTCTCAGTAGTTCCAATATTTCCAGAATATCAAATATACATCTCTTCTGAAGCTGAGAGTGGATTTCTGTGAAAACAGATTCCATAATCCCACAATGCAATGCCACAGGTAAACATTCCCATTAGAAAAAGAAGATATAGGGTGATAGGAAAGAATCAGAGCAAACACAGCCACAGTTCAACAGGATCAGCTCCAAGCCCACAGCTCCATGCCTGGTGTCCAGGACACGTGGTGGGAGATTTGAGTTAGGGCTGGTGCAGCCCCATTTCTGCCGAAGGGGCCATTTGCAGTCCATGCGCCTCTCTCGCGGGCTCCACTCATGGCCAGTAGCTTTCTTTGGCAGGCGTCCCATGTTCCTGATATCTTCACTTTCCTCGGATCTCCCCAGATTCATGCAGTGCTCGCTTAGTGGCCCCTTGTCTGGTCTCCCAGACCTTCCTCTGAGATCTTGGTGGATGCTTCCCCAGTCCCACAACTCTTGTATTCCTCATGCCACTCAAAGCAGCATCACATGGAAAGCACCAAGCGTCGGACCCCTGCAGCAGCGTACTCTGCGTTGATGACTGTGTACGGGAAAGTGAGTCCCATGGATCTGACTCCCAGCATGCTTTGCACCCTTGAGCAGTGATGGGCGGGGTCTCGCTGTTTCCCAAGATGCTCTCCTCTCAGGTACCTTCTGTGTTTCTGTACAAAGCAGTTGATTCTGTTTAATAGCAGTAATCTCTTTAGCAGCCACAGTTCCTTTGGTCCCACCCAACTTTATATATGCTTCCTTCCAGGTGATTTTAACTTTTTAAAAGTTTCCTGCTCTGCTTTGTCCTCCATCTGTTACTATAAATTTGGTCGAGAGCAGGCTGTAGCACCAGTGCGACAGGGACGCTGTGAAATGTTCTCCACATAGTCTCTTAGGCCATACCTCTTAACCTCATACTCCCACAGAGTCTCAGGACATGGGAAAGAGGTGGCCGAACTTTTTCTAGAGTGTAATATACAGGCTCATTCACCCGATGAATACTAAAGTTCCTGCATTTGAAACCTTCCGAATCTGACTCTTATTCTCTGCTTCCCGGTCGGCGTTCAGGTCTCTAAGCTCCGATCAGAATCACCCATAGAGATCTGAGGGCGGCTTTTGTGGGCTTTAGAACTCGTCATTTCTAAATATTTTCAAACTTCTCTGGGTGTCGAGTTAGGAAGGCTTCTAAACTGCAGGCGAGCAAGGACCCGACTTTTTCGGGGCTAGTCACCCATATGTGCTTTCCCATTGTGGGGCGTGCGCAAGGGAAGTCTCAGCTTAGAGAGGCCCACCGAGCTCATGACTGCGGTGGATTCAGGTGGTGTTGTGCGGGCTCAGGCACAAGAGCGTCATGAGGGAAGGTAGTGGAGCAAAGCAGGGCAGCTCTTGACAGCCAGGAGGCGTAACAGGAGAGGAAGGAATGAGAGACAAGTTCTAAGACCCACAGTCGAGCCTCTGCGACCCACCCAGACACACACCGATGCTCTGGACTGCTCCCAAGCCAATCAGATGACGCAGTGAAGCTTAACTGTCACGTGGGTCAAGTTAAAATTCTGAGAAAATAATACACGAGACATCTTCTGGAATAACAGTTAAAAAAAAAAAGTCACCTAGAAAGATTACTTTAAATTCATCTTCTTATTTTATGCCTTTTTTGAGCAAAAAATAAATAAATAAATAAATAAAACAAAAAGCAGTTGTTCCTATGTTCTTTGCATTACCATTTTCTCTCTAAATAAATGTCCAAAGTCTAGTGTCTTGACTCAAAACTGGTGAACTAACACATAGAGAGATTTACATTCAAGTGTTTCATGATAAACAAAAAAGGTTCTGTTGTGAAAGACTCTAGGTGCTTCTGATCACGAACATCTTTGAATAGATTCCATCTTCATGACAGCCTCATTTTTGCTCGCCACTTGCCGCAGTTTCTGTAAATGGTAAAGGGACTCAGAACGCGATATGAAAAGGAGCTCTGAGGTTGTGTTATTGACTTGGTGCGCTCCACTGCATTTTATCTAATGTGTGGTCTTTTATTAGTACATGTTTACACTATGTAATGATATATTTCTTGTGGAGAGCTGGTGCATCTTAATTCTTTTTCATCCCTTCCTTTCTCCCCCTCTCTCCATCTCTTGATCTCCTATCCGTTTGAGAAAGACCTTTCTCCCCAGTTCTGTTGTTTGTCATTTGTTTTGCTCTTTATTTAGGTTTTAGGGTTTCTCATATAAGAAAAATCATATGATTAAATCTTGTGTGTCTAATTTATTTTACTTAATATTATTTTGGCAAAGTGCATTTATTTTCCTATAGACTTTATTCTTCTTTAAGGTAACTTCGTTAGAATGAGCTTCAGGATTACTTTATTACATGTAAATATCTCATTTTCTTTACAATTCATCTGTTGATGAATGTGGTAGGTGACTTCCAAGATTTAGCTATTATGAGTTGTGCTGCTGTAAATCTGAATATGCATGTATCATTGTAATGTGATTATCAGCTCTTTTGGAAAGATACCTAGAAGAGAATAGCTTGGTGTAATGGAATTTTTAGTTTTAGTTTTTTGACACATTTCCATAGTGATCTCCATAATGGTTTTACTAGTTTACATTACATTCTGATCAACAATGTGGAAGGATTTTTCTCTGCAGCTCCAACTAGCATTTGTTATTATTCGATTTCTTGATGATAGCAATTATTTCTGGCATAAAATAATTATTTTTCTAATGGCCATAGATGTTGAACATTTTTTATGCACCTGTTGACTATTTGTACTTCTTCCGAGAAGTTTCTGTTCTTTTCAGTTGCCAGTCTTTTTGATTGTCTTTTATTTTGAGGCAGGGGTCTAATCTTTTCAGTTCTTTATGTATTACTGATACTAACCCTCTATCCAAGAAATAATTGGCAAATTTCTTCCCATTCTCAAGATTTTATTATGTTCACTCTATTGGTTTTTTTTTTTTTTTTTTTTTTTGGTGTACAGAAAGTTTTTATTCACTGTGATCCCATTTGTTGATTCTTGATACTATTTCTTGTGCAATTCAATCTTGTTTAGAAAGTGCTTCTTTATGCCTGTTTTATCTTCCAGCAGATTGTTCCTAATATTTAGATATTTGATCCATTGTAGTTTTAATTTAGTACACTGTGAGAGATATGAGTCTAGATTTAGCCTTCTGCATGTGGATAGCCAGGTTTTTTAGCACCATTTAGTAGAGAGGTGAACTTTTCTCTGCTGTATGTTTTGGCCCCAGCGTCAAAGAAATATAATTGAATTGCTTAAGGTTGTTTCTGCATCTCCTGTTCTGTTCCATTGATCCCCAAGTCTGTTTTTGTCCCAGTGCCATGCTGTTTTTAGTCATGTACCTTTGTGATAGGACTTCCAAATTAACCTCCCTCATTGTTCTTCTTATGCAGGATGGATTTTGCTTTCCTTGGTCTCTTCTGATTCCATGCAAGTGTTAGAATTGTTTTTGTCCATTCTGGGATGAACGCTGTTGGCATTTTGATTGCGATTGTGTTAAATCTGTATATCAGTTTTGAAAGTTTGGCCAACTACTTTAACTGTATTTATTCTGCCTATCTAGGAACTGAAGGTACCTTTTCATTTTCTAATGTCCTCTCTGATCTCCTTTTTCAGGGTACTGTAGTTTGTGTTGTAGAAGTCTTTCACTTCACAGGTGGGTTGAGTGTGGTCTTTTGCACATGACAACAGTGCAGTATGTTGATTGGAAGAGAAATAAATAAAGGTAAGCTGGTAAGAGGCAGGAGGAGCTTGTAATTGTTTCTCTCCTCCTTATGAGGAGACTCTCTTACATTCTGAGAGTCTAGCAAGGCTACAGTTATAAATGTCCTATGCTTCTCAAGTCAAAATTAGAATGATGGTTGTTCTGGCTCAAATATAATTTTTTTGTCATAAAAAATACAAATGACCCTTTCATTCTCTTGTCTCAGATCTCTCATTCACATTCTCATATAGTGTCATACAGCAGTCACAGATACATTTTCCCTTGCTCTTCCTTTTGAAATAACATAAGACATTTTTACCACAGACACATAATCATGTATTTTCTATTTGAATTGAGAATTTAAAGGAAAATTATTTTCTACAATTTTACACAGTTTAATACTTATTGATTTAATGTCTCTCACAGTGGGTGGTTTTACTGGAAACTGTTTTGTCTAATTAGATTGAGTTCTACTCATCACTCGGTTATTTGAAAATTTCTTCTATAAGAACCAAAGTCAGGAACGTGAAGCCAGCTAGAAAGGGACTTGAAGAAAGCATAGAATCCTGAATGGGCTTTAGGAAATTGCTGAATCCTATGAAATTGTTTTCCAACTAAGAAAATGGTGTAAATATACATTTTTCTTAGGAAACTGCCCATCCTGTTACCACCAGTAAAAGCTGGTGGTCATTGTTAGAAAGACTATTTGGATTCATAGACCCAAGATTAAGAGGTCAAGAGTTAGGGTTACCCACCCACTTGTACAAGAACAAATGAGAAGAAAACTATTCCCTCAAAGAAACAAGAAATTGAATAGGTAGAGATAGAACAACAACAACAAAATCTCCCTCACCCCACGAGGGCCAGTTGTTCATTGGAGGCTTGAGGAAATCTCCGTGTCCGGCCACGGTTCCACTGATGACCCCATGCTGTGGACCTCTCCCTCTTGCTGCCTGCCTGGCTTCCGGCCTTCCTTCTTCCTCCTTCCCTTCACTCCTCCTCCCACCTCATTTCTGCTAGGCAAGTGCCCTCCCATTCAGCTAAATCCTCAGCCTGAGGGCATCTTTAGAAACTTGTGTATCTAAACATTTCAGAAAGTTCTTAAAAGGAGTGAACAAGTTATTGTCTTTGATTTTTAAAAAAGAAAGACTTAAGATATCTATAGTGTGTATTTGGTAGAGCCTGCTGTTCCTATATGAAATTAAATGGGTGTACATGGCATATTTCCACCCTCTTAAAGCTGTACCACACTGAAAAATGAGTCCTTACATTGAGAACTTGGTGCTTATATTAGTTTTTCCAGCATTTGTGGGTTCAGTTATATGATAGATAAATGCCTTATGTAGAACAAACATAAAGCTTTATTCTAAGACCCTCTTCACAGATCAGTATAAAATATATATATATATATATATATACTGCAACTATAGATGTTTTTTTAATTCATTTATGGGTATGGCCTCAATGTGCATCCATTTTGCTATAAATGCCTCTAATTTATCATTCTTTATGACTGAGTGATACTCCATTTTATAAAAAGACTACATCTTCTTTATCTAGTCTCCATTTAATAGGCATTTGAGCTATGTCCAAGATTTACCTATTAGAAACATAGGTGCTGCTATAAACATAGGTGCCCATATATCACTGTGGTATGATGTTCTTACTATCCTGAATATACCCAGCAGGGCAATAACAGGGTCAAATGGAACTCCTAATTGTAGTTTTTTGATAAATCACCAAATTGATTTCCATAGTGGTTGCACCAGTCTACATTCCCCACACCAGTGGAGATGGGTTCCTCTTTCCTCACACCCCCACCAGCATAGATATTGTTTCTAAAATATTTTTATTAGTGATTTAGGAGTTAGGTTACATTAATTCATTCTAGGAAATATCTAGATCTATAATCATATCTGGAGCAAGTTAAAGAAGAAAAATAGTATTCTTGGCACTCTAACTCAGAAATCAAATAACAAATTATGCCAGTATTTTTTACAGCACGATTACTTAGTTACCATGTATTGAAGCTCAAGAAGTTAAAATCTGTAAGGAGGAAATACAGACTCTAAATCTATAGTTACTACCAGTGAGTCTGACTCACTGGAAAAATTGATAAATGGCTCTGAAATAAACACAATCACAGAGGAATAATCATTAAATAATCAATGAATGTATGAGTTAATGATCAGTTTTTTGTGTGATTGAAACAATGAGCTGTCATTTTTGTATCCTTGATATTGGTAAAGCTGATATAATACTTGTTGTTAGGGTATACAAGAAAAGGAAGTATCATATGTCAGTGGAAGACTGTGTTGGTGACATTTTGGAAGAGGCTGCATGGGCCGTGATGCTGTATACTCATTAAAATGACTAAGTGATATCTGAATATATTAGTACAGCAGAAGGGGCTCAATAGATGACTGAGCGAAAATCACATAAAACTATGTGCACATAGCATGGCAAACCCGGGTAATAGTAAAGAATATATTTTGTTGTAAGAGCAGGAAGAAATTTTAACCTACTTTATAAACTGCTAGAATGAAAGAAATCGTAGGAAAAAAGAAATTTGTTAAGATAATGATATATAAATCTAAAGCAGGAAAGATAAACAGTGTTAACTTTGAAACATTAATACATTTATCTCAGTAATGAGTTTTTTAAACATATGTATGGGTCTTCTGATATATTTCAAAGCAGTACTGCTATTACATTTTTATCTTTATTATAAAAAAATCACTTTTGGAAGTTGACTTTTAGTTCACAATTAACAGATGAGGGTCATCTATTACCTTTAGAAAGGGCATTATTAATATTACAACACAGAAAAACTCCCACCATAATAAGAAGCAACCAGTCTATTTAAATAGAGTTAGTTAATTAAGTTATAAAATTGTAAGGGAGTAGATAAACTAAGCAGACATATGTAGTTAGAGCTTTCTGTTCTGCTTTTTTATCAAATGGTTCTGGCACCTGGGTTTTTTCAACTGTCCATCTGTTGAATATGGTTTTCAAGTAGAAGTTAGATAGAGGAGTGCTCTTTGGACAAGTAAGCTCTTCATTTGTACAGTAATGATATGTCAACACATATTTTCCAAAATAATAGTCCTACTACCCTCGCTATCTTAGAAGGAGTTACTAGACACCCAGAGGGTGGAGTATCACTAGCCTAGATCCTTTTCTGTTATGAGGCAAGAGGGCTCATGAAAGAAGATAGCCTGGAAAGCTGGAGCCCTTCTCTGCTGTGTCGACATGTTTAGAGCTCAGAATAAAATTGAGTTTCCTGCTTTAGCCATAGCTGGGTCTTAAAATAACCTGAAGAAATTATAGTTCTGATTACATAGAAAGTGAAGGACTTAGAACATTCTCCTAATAAAGCCATGAGAATGACACAAAGCTTAGTCATCGGCAGTCCTTCTCTGAGAGGCATTTGAGAGAGAAAAATAAAGCTTTGAAATTGGATAATTTGATTTGAAATCTTGCCTAATTATTTTAAGAATGCAGAAAACCTTTCTTTTTGGCCAAAAAAATAATGATCTGGAATCCAATTATGAAAGAACAGGCTTTAAAATGTTTGCTGTCTCCAGTAATGGAGAAAAATCACGTCTTTAAAATTACATTCTGCTGGAAATCTCATTCTTGGATGTCTTGCTTTTTGCATTTTGAATGGACAAATTTAATGCAATTTCTTTTTGGAAACATGGCATTGGAAAAGTTAGATGGGATGTTTAATTCTTTGTTGGATACTAGCTACCAGAGTACAGATTCTAAGAACAAAAACACTTCTTGTTTCATTTCAGTTCTCCAGGGAAGTTATCCGATTTAACCAAATGCCTTGGGATTTGTAACAACATAGAACATGTATGAGAATCTGTGCCCAGTTCATCTATTTGATTAGCACGCTGTGAATAAAATAACCAAATGGATGCAGCTTCTAATAGTCTCAGTTTAAAAGAATCAGTACTGTCTATTGCTTTTCACTGCTAATATGCTATCCCTACTGACATTTCTATACTAACTTAACATGTTGATATGTGTGCTATTACTTTTTCAGTTATTTTGAAATTACCTAATGTTTGATTTATAGTCATACAAATAATATGGCATGATAATTTCTTGGTTTTGAAAAGGGATAGCAAAACAAGTTAAAAGAAATGTATATTAAGATATTTACATTGTATTTTTAGATTTAAAATCATTCAACTAAAAAAATCCTTTGATTAGTATTCTAAAATGTTTCCAGTTATTTTTACTGTAAAGTTAGCTGGACTTTTACAGAATTTTTCTATTTTATGTGAGAGTTACATTTGACTAAGCCTCAGCATAGTGCCTTGAAATAGGAGGTTGAATGAACATTTGTTGAAAGGAAAATCAGTTATTGAAATATTGTGTCTTCTGTTACCATTCTTGAGAAATGGTGGTGAGACAACTTAGTAGAAGTGACTAACAACTACATATATACAGAAGACAGGATGTAAGTCTCCAAGGTAATCAAGACCATCATGAGGATGTTAGACCAAAATTAACATCACAAGAAATGTGTTATGCATATATTACAGCCCACGTGTAGAAATCTGTTCATTTATAGAGAAATTGCCTCTCTGTGAATGGCTAGGTTGGCTCCGCCAAGTACAAAAACATTAAAAAAGAAAAGAAAAGAAACACACCATCCGAGACCATTCAGAACTAACAGTCACATACTCCAATTTTATTTTGTTACTTTATCTTGCCATTCTCGAAATCGAATCATTTTATGTGTTAGGCAGGTGCTTACCACTGAGCTACATTCCAAGCCTTCTGAAAGATTTTAAATGAAAGTATACTTGACTAAAAATATATCTTTAGATACAGTGATAGAAGTTTTTACAGAGTTCACATAAGAATGTGAAGGACTCCAAAAATAATGCTTCAGGCTGAAAACTCCTGAGAGCCAGATCATCTCTTAGCATGCTAAAAACTCACCCCTAGCTGTCTGACCACATTTTCATTTCTCCCTAGAGGCTGAGGAGTGGTCATTAATTCTGGGTTATGTTTCTTCCCAAACCTGTGACTGGACACATAGAGCATCTTAGCTTGTACTCAGATGCACCAGAAAACTATTCTGCTGATACTGAGAGGAATAACAGGTTTAAAAAACCAACAGATCAACTAAGCAATAAGTAAACCATGCCTCTCTTATTTCTCGAGCCATCTATTTTCTAATTAAGCCTTTCAGGTGAGGCAATTACAGTGTGGTCCGGGATGTATCTTCCGAAAGAACCACATGTATTAATTGCTACCAGCTTTCAGTGCATTTTATTTGGCTCTTCCAAGAGTCTGCCCTGTAGGTGGTAACATAATTTAGTAAGTGAAGAAGCTGAGCTTGATGAGAGGGCATCATTTCAATAGCAAGCATTTATGATGGCCATCGTACCGATGCCAGAGTGAATGATGTAGTGTTTTGCTTCCCAAAATACCTCATGTAGAGTGAAGGAAAACCACAAACTAGCTTAATACAACAGGTGCCAAAACTAGAATAGACAAAACTTAGAAAAAAGTGGGAAGGGCCTCAAAGGAGATAGATGAATGGGAACCCAGTGTGCTTGAAGGTGTGTGGAGGACACAGTCAGTAATGTTGTCATGGGAGAAGATGGAGCTGTAAACCCAGCCGGAAAGAGATGCTTAAGGATCTTTATTTCCATAGAAACATGTGACTGTGAACCTTCAAAGGATTTTAAGCAGGTGAATTGTGCAGTCAGAAATATCCATTGGAAATGTATCCTTGGCTGATGTGTAAAGGATGGAAGACTTCTTAAAATAGGTCATGCACTTGTCCACTGGTAACTACTAGTGCCCCAACAGTAACAGTGGGAACAGTGAGAAGGAATGGGGAAGACCGGAAGTAGCAAAGTGAAGAATGGATGCATGAGGCAGAGGGACGGGTCCAGAATCCAGTTACTCTGAGATTATTAGCAGTAAAGACTGGGTACATGTGGACTATTATTCATTCATCCAGCTCGTATTTTTGATTGTCTCACATACACATTTGTCCAGATGTCTAAGTAGTTGAGGGTGAAAAACAACCTGTGTGTCTGTCCTCATAGAATTTGAACTCTCATATTTATCCTAATCTGCACCATGGGTGTGTGTGTGTGTGTGTGTGTGTGTGTGTGTGTGTGTGTGTGTGTGTGTGAACAGCTCATAAGTGAGTATAAATAACTGAATTATACAGTTGGTTCATGATAAGGTTTAAGAACCCACACAGGGAACTAGTAGGGCAGAGAAAGGTGGGTCATGAGTGGAGAGAGAATTGCCTCACTGCAGAGCGGTGAGACCTGGGTACTTTTGTGAAAACATTTTTTCAGCCAAAGCTTGAAGAAAGATGACTGTGATGGGAAATTATAGAAGAAACAGACGGGGAGACTACTTGGTGGCTTTCTAGACTCAATTCTTTTTCTTCCCATCGCTTGTCTTGTTACTAATCTGAACTGGCCAACCTGAGGGTAGTTGTTGGTGGAGAATGCTCATCAGTTTGAAAAAGTGAGGCCTAAAGAAAGAATGCGACCAGGAAAGCCTGAAGCTGTGGCAGCCTGGAGACAGATGAAGTGCTTCAAGCTCTGACAGAATTAGCTGGTCTCAGGCAGGACATGTGCTACTCTAGAAGATGTACGGAAATCCTAGCTTGGCTGATAACCACAACACCCCATGTCTGTGAATTCCCTTTTGTAAGGAACATGAGGAAATAGTTCATATAGTTTATAGCTATGTATCCTTTGAGGACTGAAAGTTAATAATGGTGAACACTTACAGAAAACTATAGCTGTAGTTTCAAACATATATTGCAAGGATTTTAAACTCAGAATTTCTAGTCAGCTGTGAATGTTAGGTGGACTCTTCCCTTTTCTCCTTTTGAGGACTGAAATTGCTGGAGTTAATTATAGCTGTGGTGAGAGGTGTTCATCTTCTGCTATTGTTGATAGGGTGTCTAAATAAAGGTAAGCACACTACATATAAAAGGCTTCATTCAGGAGACTGATAAACTATAATATGTGTTAAAGCTTCAATGTATTTTTGTTGTTACTTTTCTTTTTTGTTTTGTGGTACTAGGCATTGAAATCACAACCTGGCACTTGCAAGGCAGGTGCAGCACCACTGAGCTAAATAAATCCCTGACCCCAGTGTATTTAAATCTAAGGCAAACAGCATAAATTTAAAAATATAATAATATAATTTAGAGTTCCAGCTTGAGAAATGAGAAAAATTAAAAGGAAGTAAATGTATATTTTCTCTTGTTCTTTTGGCCAGACATTGAGAGAGTGAATTAGAGCATGTGAATATGAATTACAGCAGTGCTGGTAGAACGTTGGCACTCCAGTGTCCAAATATAAATATGTATGAAGAGTTTGTAACAATTTGGGTAGAAGGAGAGTGTAGGAAAACAGTGTTTATAAAATAAAGACAGGTACATGTGTTGGTAATAAAAGTTAGTCTTCTATATGTGATGATTTAAAAATATGACCTAAGGAATCTTGTGTGCCTCTAGTAAACATGTTTTTAAGATTTAATGACAGTAATACATTTAATTTTTGTAACAGGCCATTTATCACAAAGCAGAAAAATCTAATGACTCACCTGGCTAAATAAAGCCTTGCAGATTTGCGTGCCGTGGCGTGCTTCTTCACTTGTTCTTATGAGAAGAAATTAATGATTGGATAAATTTAATTTCAGAACATATGTGTTGACAACCAAAAAAAAATATAATCACTTGGACAGAAACCAGATGCAACACTAGAACAAATAACTAATAATATGAATGCTGTTCTGATAAATATTTCTACTTGACTAAAATACCAAAGCCTTATTTCTTTGGTCCATCTCCCACTTGAAATTTCTTAATCACTTTGGTGATCTTACAGGGTAAACCTCTCGAATTACCTAGTATGAGTATTCTGAAAATAAAGCTAATTCTATTAAACTATACTCTGCTTCACCTGCAGGGCTTAAGAAAGTAGAAATTCATATAGACATTAAACTGATGCTGCCCATTTTGTAGTGCTGCAAACAGAATTATCTTGCATTTAAAAACTATTGCTTTTCTCTATTCCAGTCTTTTATTTTTCATGTAGAATGAAGGTGGTATTTAAAATTAAATGTGGTTCGGACATGGAATGCGTTCGTGGCTTGAAGGAGAGAGGGCCATTGTGTAAACACAGAACTGCTGTCTCCTGCAGACCACGCCTGCTCTTGCATGGCAGGTTGGAGGTTCTCTGTTCATTCTCTGGATCATCACTCCATTAGCCTTAGTTCCGACTCTTCGTCTTTCTGTTCATCTTACTCCCCGGGTACAGTTTGGGTCTCATCTGACTGGTCGCATTTTCAATCCTGCTTCTAGAGAAAACAGTAGTCTCTCCCCTCCTGAGATGCAGTGTCCTGTGATTTCCCATTTTGTCTTTTGCCTCTTACTCATTAGTCAGAATGAACTCATTGATGTACTTTTTGGCAGGTGCCTTCATAGTTTCCTTCAAAAGCCTATAGTCTGCACTGGAGAGTTTCACAGTTTCAACTTAATCAGTTTAAAATAATAAATTGCCACTTAAACTTCTTGATTATACTATGTTGTTGGAATTGCATGACCGTATTTTAACATATTTCTTGTCACCCCTTCCATTTGTCACCCCAACACCAAAAAAGAGTAATTATGAACACTGCAAAGTGAACTACAAGAATTTAATCACCACTATATATAAAAGTTCTAAACTACTAAAAGGATAGTATTTGAGGAGCAATGGAAGATTTTGTTGCTGTGTTTCAACTGCAGCTATCTTTATTACTGCTCTGTATTCACCTCTAAAGAACAGACTGGTAGTTGTAATACAATAGATGTAAAAGATGAGAAATCTGAATTCTGGTCAATGTGTCACCAAAGATATTATCAGAGTTCATCTCATAGGGTGTCAAAGGAAATTAAAGTTGCCTTTGGCTCCATATTATGAGAACTGCCTGAAATCTCAAACTACCTCAGTAGCTGCCTCTATTCAGCAGCAGGAAGCCTTCAATTAACTGCACTGGTTCTATTTGTAGTACAAAGGATCTGTGGCGTAGGATAGCCTACATAACTTAAAAGGAAAAAAAAAAAAACTCAACTAGATCTTAGCAGTTTCGTGACATACAGCTTGAGAGAAAAGGATACGCAAGGTCACCTGGGAGCAGGATAGTAACTAATTCAAAAGTATTGAGGTCTTAGGTTGAACCTTTAAAAATGTTCTGTCTAGTCAATATGAAATTCAGTGAAAGTTTCTTTGAAAGAAAGGTAAGCCTGAATATAGAGTAATACTCTCCATTCTAGAGAGTCTAACAATAAAGGTCAGCAATATAAAATAACTTAGTAGAGAAGAGGTTGAACTTTTAGAAGAATGAGAGTTAGACATGTTCTTTAGATTATGTGGAAATTCACATGGATTTAATAGCAATAGTTCATTTTCATAGAATCCTTAGTCTGGCTCTATTCTTGTATTGAAAATTAAGAAACAAATGATGGGAATTTAAAAGAAAGGACTGGAAACTAAGACTGACTTGAATATTGTACTCAGAAAATATATCTTACAGAAACTTCTGAGAAAAAATTTGTTGGAGAGTAAAACAAGATTCTTAGCGTAATTTTAGGTATAACTGAGTGATACAAATTTTGCTCTCTTTGTTTTTCTATATTGCCTCCCTTCACTCTTGCTATATAAAGTGTAGCAATTTTGTTAAAAATTATTTTAGACATGGAGGAAATTTGTGAAGGGTCTGAGTCATGTGACAAAATTAAATTTGAAAGTCACTGAAAGACACTGTCACTTGATGAAAAACCTGCTGGATTTGTGCTAATTCTGTGACCAAAACTACATTTTGATTTTTCTCCAAACTAAAATTTGTAACACAAAAGTCACTGTACGAATTATAGTTTGGATAATAAATCTAGTATTTTGACAAAAATTTAATACTTTGTTAAATAAATTTTAAAGAAAATATTTGAGGGCCGGGGATATAGCTCAGTGGTTCTGGCACCTGTCTTGCAAGTGCAAGGGCCGGAGTTCGATCCTCGGTAGCCACATAACAATACTGGGTGTGGAGACCCACCCCAGCAGCAACCAGTGCCACATACCACAGTGCAGGGCATGGTGGCTCACGCCTGTCATCCCAGCACTCAGGAGGCAGAGGCAGGAGGATTGCTGTGATGTGAGTTGGAGGCTGAGCTCAGGGCCAGCCTGAACCACAAAGCAAGACCCTGTCTCAAAAAAAAAAAAAAAAAAACCTTTAAAAAAAGAAAATATTTGAGTAAATTAAGGTTACAGTCTTCTGATGCCCATCTGTGAATTTCTGCTATTAAAATACACACATGCAATTTAAACAGTGTACTGTTTTTGTATACTGTCTTCTAAAATTCTGAATTTAGTTAAATATTTTTTATGTCTCTATGTTATGTAAATAATAAATAACTTAAAATTATTCTTTAGACAGTTACATGGAAATTTTTATATAGAATAGTTTCCATTAGATATTTATTTCTGTTTTTTTTATTGAGATATATACCCTGTGTAGTAGAGGCTGACCTTGAACTCACCATGTAGTCCAGAGTGGCCTTTAACTCACAGTGATCTTCCTGCTCCTGAGTTCTGGCATGGTAGGCATGTGCCATCATGCCCAGAACTCCATCAGGTATTTTCTAAAAAAAAGTTTGAGTCAAGACTAATGTATTTATTTATTTTTAAAAATTTATTTATTATTTATTTATTTTTTTAAGACAGGGTCTTGTTTTGTAGTTCAGGCTGGACCTGAACCTCACCTTGAGCTCAGCAATCTTCCTTCCTTGGCCTCCCGAGTGCTGGGATTACAGGTATTAGTCACCAAGACTAATGTATTTATTAAGAATGTAGACTTTCGGGCAGGGGATTTAGCTCAGTGGTTCTAGCACCTGTCTTCCAAGCTCAAGGACCAAGGTTCAGTCCTCTAGTAACCACATACAATACTGGGCGTGGAGACTCACGCCCAGCAACAATCAGTACCACATATCATAGTGCCGGGCGTGGTGGCTCACACCTGTAATCCCAGCACTTGGGAGGAGGATTGCTGTGATGCGGATTTGAGGCTGAGCTCAGAGCCAGCCTAAACTACAAAACAAGACCCTGTCTCAAAAAAAAAAAAAAAAAAAAAAAAAAGAATGTAGATTTTAGGAGCTGGTGAGTAGAAATGGTAAGTGCTATTATAACATGTTGGATAGAATAATATTATATATAAATGGAAACCAAAAGTTGTGAAGTAAAACGTTCCAATGCTTTTCTCTGACCTAAAACCAACTTTTTCTTCCTTTATTTGAAATTTTGAAGTATCACCTTGAAGATTAAAGTTTATTTTTCTTTAATTCATTACCTTTCATATATTTTAAATAATTACTTTAAAAACTGATCACTGTATACCAGGATATTTAATAAAATATTGTAGAAATTGCTTTTTGAAATAAATTTTATAGTAGTGACAGATATATACAAAGATAGAAATCAATGAGAATAGAGTTTAATTTGAAAACATGATAACTTGTCATGTTTCAGAATATGAAGATAATTATTCTCCTTTTCTAGGTCTATCATTTAAAAACATGTTTTTAGTAGTACATGTTTGGAGTGTATAATGGACACATTATCATAGGGAGTTGCTACAAAGACATATTGCACAATTTCCTGCCCAGCTTAGGGTGTGTATATTTAGAATTACACCTTTTAACAAAGGAACTACATAAGTAAAAGATCTGAGGGAAAGTAGCCATTTCAGTCATCAGATGGTTACTTTCAGAATATTTATACTACATTTCAGTGTCCTTACTTACTGGCTTTGTCTTGCCATCATGTACCTCTCCAACACTGTCTGAATGTAAAACCCTTATTTTATGTAACTCAGTCCGAGGTAGCCTCAAACATGAAACAAAATAACATAAATTGAAAATTTCTGTAGTCAAGAAGATCATTAATAATAGGGCCTAGGTGATAATCAGAGTGGGAAAAAACATCTTTGAGTCATGGTGAAATGTCTTTGAGGTAACCTTCCAAGAAAGGATCTTTGTCATTTTCTTCCCCAGCCTAATTAGATCATAAGCTGGCTTAAGGTGCAGCATCTAATGAGAAGTCGAAAGAGAACTGATCAAAAGAAAAAGTGATATGGATCATATCCAGACCAGAATGGGGCCTTCAGTCGATTCTAAGTCAAGTTTCCATTCAACACTTAGTTTGATGGAATTGCTGGTTAACAGGTTGGTGCCCTAAGATTTTCAAAGTGGATACCAAACCCACCTGGGAAATTTAGCAGACCAGCCTGTGCAGTTCGCTCATCATGGAATATGAGAAAGATCATATGATAACTTTCCTGGCAGAAAAGAAAAGTGCTAGTCGTGCACATTTTGTGCCTTTATACTTACGCCTGTAGTACAATTCATTTCAGACCTCCCCTTATGTTTTCTTATTTATTTAGTTTCATCTAGAGTTAAAGTGTACCCAAGTATTATTGAGGACAGGGAGTTAAATTTGACTACATTAAAAAAAATTATTTCCTACTTTTCATTGATCTAATGTGGTTTGTGATTTGTTGAGACATCCATTCTTTTAATATGAATCAAGCCAAATCATATGAATATGAATCACCATTTTATGTATTTGTCATGTTATTTATTCCTGTTTCATGGATTTCATTTCTAATTTCTAAAAAAGTATATATTTAGTGTCCTAAGAATAATATGATTATAAAAAAAATTACTCTGAATAAGAAGAGTTAATATTATATGAAGTTGCCCCTAGGGTCACTTGTGTGAATTTAGCCAATGTCATGAATACTTCAGATGGCATTCAGTGTTCGTGGTATTGAAGAAGAAATGATGTTCTTAATAACAGACCCTCCAGCGCTGTGGCCCACAAAGGGATTTCTGCATGTAAAATCTGGAAATCTAGAAATCAAATGTACAATCTAGAAATCGCTTCTTGAGAAGTCTCTGAAAGGGTGTCAAGTTTCTGATTTTATATTCATCAACTTTTTATTTTATTCAAAGTTTGTAGGTCATGCATGGTGAACTCACCCCCAGATGTCCCTCGGCCTGAGGGATTTCCCCAAATGTCAGACTTTCTCACCTTGGGTTTCAAGTTTGTGAAAGTTTTGGATGTCTCATTTTAAATACAAAATACAGGTTTATATATGTACATGTAGTCATAAGTAGTACTTGTGTAAAACTTTGGGGAGTTGAATATATATTTTAAATCTGTCTAGGAAGGCCTATCCTGCAGTATTCTCTTGCTCACTTCCAGTTATTCCTCAGTGTTACTGACTGGGTTTTTTAGCTAGTTTTTACAGTTTTTTTCACTTGACCTTCTAGTGACAACTTCTATGTTTAGATAATACTCTCTGTTTATTCACTTGAAATATTTCTATTGACATATCATTTGATAATTAGGGTAACTAATTCATTTCTCTTTCTCTCCCACTTCATAATATAGTCATATCACTCTTCATATGTCTTCCATTTATTATTGTTAGAATAGTCCTTAGTATTCAGTAAACTCAGAAACAATAAGGCTCTTTGCCATGTTTAGGTTGTTGAAGTATGTGTAGATTTGAGTGATTTGAAATGTAAATAAAGAAACTAACTGTAAACACCACATAAATGTACTTTATTAAAGGAATGTGATTACACTCAGATTACTATTTTTAGTTAAGAATAAGAATTCAAACCATGATATAAATTGCAGGAAATTTTTGACATGATTTAATTTCATTTTTTTGTGCTGATATATATGGAATTAAAAAGCAAATAGGAGATAAGACTGTGGAAAAACTGAATTTTCAGACTTCTTACAACTTAGGAAATTATTGTTTTCTCTGAAAAAAATTAATGTATGAGCTCTGTTGCTGTTTAACAGTTTAATAAGTGCTGATGAATTTCTTATATATAAGAAAATGAGAATAAAAAAAGAAAATCCTCTGCTCTCTTCCTATTGTTCCTCCTGTCATTAAGATGTGATTCTGGGTCCCTGTGCTCTTGTAAGCACTGTTTAATACCTCTAATCTTCCAGAAGCACAGTTTTGCAATTTGATTTGTATTGAACTCCATTTTAATCCTACAAACAAGTAAAAGAAATGTTAAAAACAGGATGTATCATAGAAAATGAACTCTCGGATTTGTCAAGATGTGATTCCGAAAGACCTTAACTCTTTTAGTTTAAAGCATTTTATATTTAAAGAATTTTAAAACTTTCATATTGAAGTAGTGTTCTTGAACAGTTCCCTACAGTGAGATCACAAGCACCCCTAAATGAAATTGTTTAAAGTACTCAATGAAAGAATGAAAAACAGTTCATTTATTTGTTTGATGTAATCTAACTTTAAAAATTAAGTTTTAATGTATTAGTGAATGATACAATTTTTATAGAATGTCATACACTTTCTTTGTAATCCTCTTCATCTTATATCAGTATTGTCTTTAGTAAGATCTGTTTGGTCATTTGACTATATTAATTCTATAAAGTTTTTGTTTTATTTATTTATGTTTTATTTAATTAATTAATTAATTTTTATTATTTTTTTTTTAGACAGGGTCTTGCTTTGTAGTTCAGGCTGGCCCTGAGCTCAGCCTCCAACTCACATCGCAGCAATCCTCCTGCCTCTGCCTCCCGAGTGCTGGGATTACAGGCGTGAGTCACCACGCCTGGCACTGAAATAATGTGGTACTGGTTGCTTCTGGGTGTGAGTTTCCACACCTTGTATTGTTACGTGGTTACCGGGGGATGAAACCCGGGCCCTTGTGCTTGCAAGACAGGCGCTGGAACCACTGAGCTAACTCCCTGGCCCTATAAAGTTTTTGTTTTAAATCAAGCACATATTAAGTTGGAAAAAAAATCAAAACTCATGATATAATCCTTTATGGCCAAGGCAGAAGGATTATAAGTTTGAATCAAACCTGGGCAATTTAGTGAGCTACCGAGACCCTCTCCAACAATAAAGAATTGAAGAAGTAGCTTAGTGTAAAGGCCTTAGGTTTAACCCCCAGTCCCTAAATCAAAAACCAAACCAACCCCTTGTAATGAAAATAGCTTTTCCCCTCCATCCCCGTTCGCAAGTCACCAAGGCAGAATCCTGCAAGACTTCCGACTTTCAAGTCTTCATGTCTCTAAATAATGAACTCATACAGAAAATTTTTAGCTTAGAAATTTTAATCATTATGCTTTGTTTCCTTTCACTGGGAGGAAATGAAAGCAGCACTTGCAGAAGGTGGGAAAGGACCTAGAGAGGAGAAATATCTGTGACTGTGGGGTGGAGGACGTGATGGGGTAAGTGTTCTGAGTCAGACCCTTGACTCTGTGCCTCTTGGGAGCTCTGGCCCGCTGGGCGCTCACTGATGGCGGATCCTTCAGGTCCAGCGGTCTTGTTTCCATGGGGCATTATCACCATTCACTGCACTTTCTTTCTTCAGAAATGCATTAAATTATCTACTCACTCATGCAATCTTTTCATTTCTTTTACATTGTAAGTTTATGGCATTTTAATTCTTTCACTTCTATTTTCTGGCTTTAATTTATGCAGTTCTAAAATCACACAAAATTAATATTACTGATGTTACAACTGATGTTTTCACTATTATTGCTAACACAGGTTAAGATATATTAACCTATATTAAGATAATAATACCAGAGTCTCTAAGAGATTTGCTAAAATAGGCTATTAAAGAATCTTATTGCCATGGATATGGTATGTTCACATCTATAATTTTATTGAAAAAGTGATGTCTAAAATTTTTGATCGTCATTTATGAACTGTCTGTGATGTATTCATATTGTTATATACTAATTTTTTGTTAAAAGCTCAACCACCTACATCTCAGTTTCCAGTCGTATTTTATTTGTAACAAATGTTAGGGCAAAAATAAATTTAAAAAGAAATTGAATGCATATGTATTCTTTGAGTCTACAAATGTTTCTCTGGGGTTAGCCTGTAAGGGCATTAATCAAGGGGTGAAAGATATCACATTTATTTCTGTTAAGTTGTCAATTACAACAGCTTTAGGAATTTAAATTCCAATTACATAAAAGTTAACCAAAGAAAATAAGAGCAAAGACTACCAGCAGGCAGAGAACACTGAAGCAGAAGTAATAAAGGAACTCAGGTACATGGTATGATCTGCTAGTATAATTGCAGGTGCCCCACCCAAACTCTAGGTGTTCTATTATTTTGAGCTCTTGCTAATTTAGATCTCCATTTGCCTGAAGACTTTCTCTAGCAGTTCAAACCCAGAAGGCCTAGCTAGGTATGTGACAGGTTAAAAGAGCCAGAGAAGTAAAGCCACTAATACTGCAAACAATGATTGATCTTTGAGGCCTCAGTTTTCTTGCCCCTTGTTTAAATCTGACATGAGTAGAGGTCTCCAGAGGGATGTAAGTCTACCTATCTACATTGAAAAAGTGTCTGCTTTTTGGCTGCTCAGAAAATTCTATCTAACTTCTCTACTAGACGTACTGATACTTTGTACAATCGGCTCTCAAATAAAATACATGTACTAAAACTTTTCCCTTGGCTTGGAAAAACCCCTACTAAGAAAGAATTTGGAGAGCAATTATGTTTTCTGCAGTAGGATGTTATAATATATACAGAAATTAAAATGTTTAATTTTCAGAGTGACCCACAGCCAGTGAGAAAACATTCTGTTACATTCAAAACATTCTGTTTCAGAACACGAGAATCACTGTATATTTAAGAAAGACTTTCATTTAAAATAGCTAATATATACTTCCAATGTCTGACCTTTACTTGTGTGGAAATTTAAGCCATCTTGAGTGACTCATCTGATTAAAATTGTGGATTTCCAAGATGCTGTTTTGCTAATGAAAACACATGTGTGAATGTTAAAGTATTTAAAGGCAATAAGAGATTATTAACAGTGTTCAACAAAAAATCCTTCCTAAGCCTTTGTAAATTTATGGGAGGATAAAAGCATTAATGAAGTTAGTCACAGTTATTACCTTCAAGGACTATAGTCTTCCAAAATTAAAAAAGTTATGCATTTATGTATAGAGTCTTACACAAAATATTGTATGTGTATTTATGCTTGTTTTCCTCCTGGAAAGTAATGTACTCGAATACCCTTATTTGTAACATATTCTCACCTTCCCTAACTCTCCTGATGGCAAATGACTCATGAAGCAAACTTACTCTCCTTCTGCCACAGCAATTTAACTATAAGGAGTAATTGTACAACAAATATCTCAAGTGTATCATGAATAAAATTTGTCCCTGTGGTTCTCTGTCATGTTTTTTTCATCTAACTGAGAGTGGTGGAAGAGACTGAGAGCTAAATTTTGAGGCAAGTATAGGATAAAGCTGAATTTCCCCACCAGGAGAATGGAAGAAATTGATTTGTTGTCATTCCTAAAGGAATAGAAATAAATGAAAAGGAAAGAGAGCTAGAAAAGTAGCAAGAGTATGGAACTGGAAGACTTAGCAATTTGCATTTTACTGTTTGTATTTGTGCTGAATTCCCCCTTCCCAATTTTGTAATAAAATTAAATATCCACAAAAGGACACAAGTGAATGAAATTATTTTCAGAGGGATCAAAAAGAAAAATTTGTTTTATTTTCATTTACATTTCTCATCAGCAACAGGATCCATGCCAGGGCTTGAGTAGAGGGAACAATGCACAGAAGAAAAACATAATTTTGCAGAGCCAAGAAGCTAAATCAGAAAATATCCATAATGCTGTAAGGTCTCTCTCTCTCTCTCTCTCTCTCTCTCTCTCTCTCTCTCTCTCTGTCTCTCTCTGTCTCTCTCTCTCTCCCTCTTATCATGGAAGGGTTTGTGTTTGGCAAGTGGGCATGGAGCTGCTGATCCATGGAGCTGCACGGGCCCTGGAATTCTTATGAACATGGGGAATTCCTGTAGATATTATTTTGTATAGGAAGGGGAATATAAGCCCAACTGGGACTCATCTAAAGTTATGAAGGAAAAAAAATTATGAGGCAGGGAATTTCAGCTACTGAGTATTCATTATTCAATGACCATAGATGTTAGGACCTTTGCAAGTGTCTGTATCCTGACATTGAGCACCTGAGTTTCAGCTATGGAGTGAAGAGCTGGTCAGTACCTTTCCTAAAGCCTTAGCTGATCCTCCATGCTCCTGAGGCAGAGCTGGTTTTTCTCTGTGCCTGGCACAACCTCTATTATCACTTATTTCCTAAATTATCTTTTTTTTTTTTTTTTTTTAGGATTTTTGAGACAGGGTCTCGCTTTGTGGTTCAGGCTGGCCCTGAGCTCAGCTTCAAACTCACATCACAGCAATCTTCCTGCCTCTGCCTCCCAAGTGCTGGAATTACAGGCGTGAGCCACCACGCCCGGCACTGTGGTATGTGGTACTGGTTGCTGCTGGACGTGAGTCTCCATGCCTAGTATGGTATGCGGTTACCGGGGATCAAATCCAGGTCCTTGCGTTTGCAAGACAGGCACCGGAACCACTGAGCTAACTCCCTGGCCCCTTCCTAAATTATCTTGAACTCACTCTCCAGTAGAGCAGCTCATTCCGCATAATACTGATTATATGGAAAAAGAAGAAGCAAAGAATATCTTTTCTTAGTGATTGCCCTGTTATCTTCTGTACACTTCTCTGGCATTCATCTTCTGCCTTTCTTTTTTGGTGGTTCTTTCCTTCTCCTTCTCCCCTGGAAGCTCCCTTCCCACTCAGCCTTTCTCTTCCTAAACTTGATAATGTATGTCTGTGTGGTCTTATGTCGCCACGAAGGACAGACATTGTCTATCATTTTGTTAATAGTCATACAGCTCAGCTACACCCTTATGAAATAAACACATTAGTTCAAGTATGTTAATATGTTAAGTTGTAATGGTTAAAGTTACAAATAAACAATAATAGGAATTTATTGCTTCACTTCAGTTGACATTTATTTTGAGGTAAATAAAAGGGCAGTTCAAAGAAAAGAGAGCAAATACTATATCAAATACTCAGGTATTGATGGGCCTAAATCCTACCTCTTAATGAACAATAGCTTTTTACCTTCCATGACTCTCTTTTAAGATTGCAGTGATAATATTGGCGCTCAAATACAGTGGCAAGTAATTAAAAAGTACGTGATGATTTTCACATGTTAGGGATGTAGATAAAGCATGGTTGCAACAGAGTAGTCATAATGGTACTGTTAAATTAGTGATTCACTTCTAATGAATGGAGTACTGAAAAGGGAAAATTGTAATGTTACAGCAGAGAATTATGACAGACACCTGCTTCATGAAGTGGTTGAGATGAACATCACCAGTCATAAGACATGTGAATCTGCTGCGCTTATGTGGGCACAATGAAAAGGTCATTTCCTGTCTTGCTTTCTTCTCCAGTACTCTTATGTTCAGGCCAGTTCTGAAAAAAAAAGCAGACTCAAATTTTTCAACATTTTACAAAATACTTTAGTAATCATCAAAAGAATGAAAGACGTGAAAAGCAAGGCAAAAGGGGAATTCTCACATCAAAAGAGATACAAAGAAACATGACAAATATATACAATATGGGGCCCTGACTTGCATCTTGGATGGTGAAAAGAACTCAGTGAAGGACAAATAAAACCTAGAGTTTAATAAGTAGTACTGTATCAGTGTTCATTTCTTTGACAAATGCCTCATGGTCAAAACTGATCAAAAGTCATATGGGAACGTGGTGTTTGCTGTGTAGATACTTTATTGAACATCTGAAGTTATTCTAAGACAAAAGTTAATTTTTTATAAATTGAAAGAAAATCTTTCAGTGGCAGACTAGTGATTGCCAGGGTTGCATAAAGGGAAGTAGGAAGTTTTTGAGTGATGGACTGTTCTATCTTTCAGTTGTGATCATGGTTATATGAATTGATATGTATAGAACTGTACACCAAAACAAGTCAGATTTACAGCATGTACATTTTAGACAAAATGCAATATAGAATGGAAAGAATAAAGTACGTGTAATAAAAAAGGCAAAAAGGAAAAATTCATAGACAATATTAAGTTGGAGACTTCTTTCATAGAACATTAGCATCAAATCAATAAAACCATTATGCTTCTAGTTAATAAAAATCTATTGAGTCTCAGTAATGGATTGAACAATATGCTAATCTTGGAGGATGACAAAACTTGACATGTTCTACATGTTAAAAAAAAAGATCTCTTACTCCAAGACAGGTTCAAAATACACTATAAAAAATATCTGAAGATTTAAGGAATACAGAGTAAACGCCATTGAGATGTTCACATAGTATATTAAGATAATGTTAGTGCTGAATTAAAGTGGATTACAGTAATGAAGATTCGGAAGAGAGAGGAGACATCCTTGTCTAAACAAGGAATTTCTGTTAAGGAAGTACAAAGAACTGAAAAAGACCTACCTTGTCTGAAATATGAGATCACTTAGGAAGAAACATTGGTATTTAAACATCACAGCCTTTTTTCTCCAAATTCGTACACAGTATCTAAGTTGAATGAGTGTTACCATGGATGAAACATTATTAGAAAGACTTTTCATGATTCTTACACAAATTTTGGATGGTAGATACTATTTGGATCAGTCAGCTTTCTTGTGACACAACTTAAAGGCAGAAATGACTTATTTGGCCCCCAGTTTCAGAGACTGACTTATGGTCAGCTGGCTTCTAGCCAAAGTGCCATGGTGGAGAGATGTGGAGGGCGAAGTGTCTCACGTCCTAGCAGCCCGGAAGCAGAGCACTGGGACGGGTGTGAAGGAGAGACCCAGCCTTCCAAGACAGATCCTTCTGTAACCACTTCCTGTGCCTGGACCCCACCTCTTAGCAGCACATCCAACTGTGAACATCTCAGAGGATTAATCCCCTGATGGATATAATGCCCCAAGATTCAGAGATCCCACAAGTAATCTCTGAATCCAGTCAAGTGACAATAAGATTTACCAGCATGTGTTATATCCTGCAGTTTAGAAGTCAGCAGAAGCACGGAGAAGAAACCATACTGCTAATAAGAGGGAAGCTAGAACTTGAACCTGTTCTCTGATTCAAGAACATCCTCTCTGCCCACTAAAAGATAGCCTTTACAATGATGGTTATTAAATGTTCCCAGCTGGAAGGAAGCATGAAATATTTCAAGTATCCAAAAACCCCTATTCTTTTTAAATGAAAGACTCCTTTAAAGTACAACTGGTTATAATGTTTTCTTTTTTTCTGGAAGCAAGTAGGCTCTGCTGTGCCCTCCTGTTGGCATCCTGCCCCTTGCTAATGTGCATGGATGAGTGTCTTTTACTTTGCCACCTGCCAGCACACCGTGACCTTGGCTGCCAGCCAGGATTCCAGAATGGCAAAAGTAGCCCTTTCCTTCCTGATGGAGCTCTGTACCCTCCGAGTGTGCTGCTGAGTCCGTCCTTCAGGAGGCAGCTCAGACGCTAGGTTTTCGAAGCCTGACTTTTTCCCAGTGTGCTTGCGATGCTGTTGCCATTCAAATCTATTTTCCCCTCAAATTTGTGTTTTTCTGTTGGTGGAATTGCTTAACTTTTCAAAAATACTCTATTGTGTACTTTTTTGCAGCGACCCCATTTCCTTGCAAATATTTCAGGGACAAACATAATAATTAGTTGTATGGGAGTTTGTTTTGAAATATTTTTCTTGGAAGGAAAACAGGAATTCTATCTTCTCTGTACAATTATGGAAAAATAAGGCTCCTCAAAAAATGAATTACATCTGTCTAAATGTTCATATGTTGTATTCCATTTAATTCTGAGAAGCTTAATAATAAATTTGACACTATGCTGCCAGCAAGGAGAATGGTAGAGAAGAGCATATGTTCACAATGACTCTAGTTGATTTATGTCTAATTGTTCTTCTTGGCCTAAATGGCTCTTCTAATTCCCAAACTCCATACCGATAGTAAAGACCTGTTGAAATTACAGTATTCAAGCTTATTGGATTGACACTGTGGCCTCTCCGAGGCTTCTCTGTTTTGCGTGGCACTTACCAGCAGCCCAGCAGCACCAGCTGCCCTTCTCCCTTGTGATTGAAAATGGCTCCAGAAATTCACCAAAGACTCCTGGGCTCATCCCACAGTTGAGAACCTCTTGTTTGGATGTTTTATAGCACGTGAGAAACAACAACAAAACAAAACTCCTTTTGTTCTCGGCTCTTCTCTTACACATTAGAGCGTGTCTGAGGCCAGCCTAACCTCTCTCTCTTCATAACTGTGAGCTTATCTACACCTCAGTTTTCTGATCTATGAAGTAGGTATAGTAATAAGACTCCCTTTGGATGACTGTTGAGAAGATTAAATGAACTAATATATACCGCATACTTTAAATGCTTAAAGGTTGCATAACCCAGTATCCATAAATTAATACGTGTGTGAGATAAACTAACATTGCTAAACGTTAGCGACAATCACATAATACAGGGAAATACATTCTTATTGACAAGGATGATGTACAGATAATTTAAAAAGTGACAGTAAATACATGATGCCAAGTTCAGCATCCCTAATAAACAAAAACATGCAAAATAGCATCATGATGTACTAAAGTACTGTTGAAACATTTAAAGATATCATTGATCCAAGTATGGTAAAGGGTGGAAACACATCACTGATGGGAGACTAGCTGTACTATTGTGGCCAAATATGTCAGACCTTAAAAACAGTGACAGTATTTCTCAGAACAAAATTAGTTCTAGAAATTTATCCTAAGTGATAATATGCTCAAAAGCTATTTAAACAGTGTATTGATTACTTTGGTATGTATAAAGACAAGTTAGAAACAACTTAAATTCCCTTAAATACAAAAAAATCTTGTGCTGAGTGAGAGGCCAGGCAGATAGCCATGTGGGGATATTGAAGGGGATAAAACAGAACTGAAGGACAATAAAATAACTCAAGGTTATTGTACACTATGCATCATATTTTCAAATGATCTCTAATATGCTGGGGAAATACTCTGATCATGATAATTTATGGTTCAAAATTCTCTTATCATGTTGCAGATAATATTAAGAATCTCTAGGTGTGTATGAACACACACCTGTAAAAACCTACAACATTTAAAATTATTTATCTAGTAATCCACTCTCCCTAAATTTCCTTCTGAGTCTCCCAAATTCCACCCCTTAAGAGATTTTGCTTTACCCTGTATACAAGTACATGTGTCTTTATTTGAGCATCTCACGGAAGGTCTTCTGAGGGCAGTGTGAGTGGTGAATTTGCATGTTTTAGAGACACGGTGGCCAGGACTGTGGCCCAGGCTGCCCAGCTCTCCTGTCCTGCAGTTTCCTGAATAAGCCTCACTGCTTTGCCCCTCTGAACTTTGACCCACAAACCCATTTTGTCTGTTTGTGTTCTTCTTCCCTGTCTGCTTCTCTCAAGACCAAGATAAACCATTTCTGCTCCAGGAAGCTTCGCTAACTGGCACTTTTTTTCAGATTTACAGGCCCTGTCACTTGGGCCTCCTCAGGCACCACTTAGACTGGTGTGTCCTTTCCTGTGTTCATTTGTCCTGCCAGACATTTACTCAGCAGATATGGGCTGAGGTGACTCTAATTCAGAATAGAGTATTGCTGAACAAAAAAAGTAAAAATAGTCTTTTGGGAAGCCTCCTTCTGTGGACCCTGTGGGGGGAATGGAGCAGTAGAAAAAAATTAAACAATAAATGTCTCTTAAGAAGTGATTTTGATGAGGACCTCCCAAGAACGAGCAAGGTGACATTAGTGATATCTGAGGGAAGAGAACTCTGGGTAGCACTGAGGTCCTGGACTCACTCACTCAGCACATTCCTCAGACAGAACCTGGCTCCTGAGGTGGGTTCCCCAGGAAAACAGCAAGAGATGACCTGGACAGGGTCCTGAAGGCCAATGGACAGGGCTGTTGGTTTCATTTTGAGTAACTTTAAGCAAGAGAGCAACAATCCTATTTGTGTTTCAAAATATACATAAGCAACCGTCTGGCTACTGCATGAAAGGGGCAGATGAAGCAGCACAGTTAAGGTGCTGGAGTGCTTGATGTTGGCCCCAGTGCTGATGGGAGAAAGTTAGCAGGTTTGAAAGAGACTTTGAAGGCAAAGTTGATGAGACACAATATTTGGTATAGAGCTGAGAAAGAGAGAAGCCATGAGGGTAACTCTTGATATTTTTGACTTGCGTAGGATAAATTTTCATGTTATTCATTGATCTAGCAAATTCTGGGTGAAGGCCTTGTTTAGGAATGAAAATATGTTTTGACGATGTTAGATATAAGATGCCAACCATATTGTCAAAAGATATTGAGGGGGCAGTATGTGGAAGAAGGGTCAAAGCTGAGAGAGGAATTTGGATATTGTCATTGTTTAATCATATTTTAAATCATGATACTTATATACTCACCAAGTCTGTAAATACAGTCTGCAAAGATCCAACAACTCTCAACTTTGGACCTCTCTATCATTAACAAGTAAGAAAGAAAATCTAACCAGAAGACTGAGTGCAGTTGTTAGTGAGGGGGAGGGAATAGAACTGTAGCAAATAGCACAAGCCATGGAAAGAGTATTTCAAGAATGAGGGTGATCTTTTGGGTCAGATGTACCAAGAATGTGCCACTGGAGAGATGCAGTGATATACATCTGTAATTTCAGCTGTGTGGGAAACGAATGGAGGAGGATCCCAAGATTGAGACGAGCCTGTGTAGCTTAAAAAGACTGCCCTAGGCAATACACAAGAACTGGGGACATAGCTCAGTGCTAGAGCACCTCTTGATCTCATTTCCATTCTCCTTTTCTTTGTCTCTAGTCTGTCTTTTTCTCTGTGTCTCTATCTATATTCTCTCTTTCTCCCTCTGTCTCTGTCTCTCTCTCTCATGCATGTGTGTGTGTGCATGTGCGCACACGCGCACACACACACACACACACACACACACACACACACACACACAGAGTTTACCACTACATTTACATTGTTGAAGTAATTTCCAAACCACTACTCCTTGGAAATTTATAATTTACTTATCTATTGCTTCATCTCCCTTGCAACTAAAATTACCTGGCCCAAAATAAATTACCTGGCCCAGAATATCAACAGTGCACAATTGAGGAGCCATGCACTGAATTTACAGTTCCCCAATTACGTGCTTGGGCACTCTCGGGTGTACCTATAGGAATACAGTAGAAGGTCAGAAAGCTCTGCTTGAGGCACAAAGTCATGTATTAGACACAAAAACCTAATTCTTTAAGGTAGTTCATAGTTTGGACATTTGTTTTCTTAATTCATTTTTTGGTAATAGTATGTCTTTGTTGCATTGAATTTTGGAAGTCGCTCAGTAATAATCACATATCTTTTGAAAAAAAATCTCTGTGAAATAGGAAGCAAAGGTGGCCATGTCCAATCTGATTCCAAGGTTTGGGAAGTTGGTTGTATACAAGGTGCTAAGTTGTTGGCACATAAATAATTGTTTGGATTTGGCCAAAAAAAGGAAGGGGAAAAAACAAACTCAATTAATAGATATTTGTTTTGGTCTATAGGATACAGTAAAAAAAAAATACTGAGGTGGTGGTAAGGACATCAAAAAGGAGAAATTTCAGATCTGCTGTGCTAGATTATAAGTTCTAGGGAATAGACACTCTGTCTCAATACTTCCATGTTCTCAGTTCTCAATATTGTGACTCATTCTAAAGTGAGGCATAGTTTATCGCACTCATGTAGAAACTGAGAGAAATTGAACAAATTTAGTAAATAAAATGATGAACATGAAATAAATGAATAAAGAGACCATATGTGCACAGTATTGTCAAGGTAATGATATGGTAAATAGTAAATTCTTCCTCTTAGTCTCTGTACAATATCAGATCCCTTCATATCCTTTTATTTTTATATGGTCCAATGAGAACTGGTAGAATAAAGTTGGACTTTTTATTCTTTGGCCTATAGCTCTATAAAATAAAAGTTTATGACTTTAATACATTCACATTTTCTTTGTCAGTCATCATTTTTTTGGACTGATACAAAATTATATTCTTCCATTATGCATATTAACAAAATAGCAATCTTTTTTTGAAGGTATATGTGAGAAGGAACAATTTGAATATATCCTAAAATTTTGGCTGCTTATCTTCCTGCCCTTTTTGCCAAGCACTACATGGCCCTGCCTAATGATTATATGGATGTTGGAGAGAAGCATTCTCCTTAGACTCAGTTATTCCACTTTAAGTTACAAAAAATCTTTTCAGCATCTGAATGTGATTTCCAAGTATAAACTTACAGAAACATTTTAGGCATAGCAACAGGAAGTTAACTTGTGGAAAGAGACAAATGGCGCCTGCCTTCCGCCTTCACCGAGGGACATCTGGAGCAAGGTGTTCAGCTTCCTTGCTTCTCAGCTTCATCACCTGTAAGAGTAGAATTAAGTTTCTCAAGGTTATCATGAGGATTGGATTAGTTAGCCAATGACAAGTGCCTGGCACCGTGCCTGACACCAGAAGAGGTGCTCAGTGAACTCTAACTTCTGTTTCCATCCCAAACTGACCCATCCTGGCACCATCCTCTTCCTTTTTGTCACTCTGAGTCTTGTGTTATTATGTAGGGTGAAACTTATCTAACATATTGCCACTTAAAAATAGATAAGGCTTCTTTTGTTATTTTACATGGTATGACATTTCCCTTTTGAAGATGTAGGACACTAGTACCTAAAAGACAGAAGCAAATCTCTATGAAGTTCCCCACCAGTGACAGAGTAGGTAAGTTGCTTAGTCACACGGTCCCATCCTGGAGGGTGGTCTTGGTGAAGTGCCAATCCATTGTATGCCCTCTGGCCTGGCTCAGATGTTAGAGCCAGACTCTAAGAATATGAAGTCCTTTGCCTTTCAAGTCATCATATTCCAAAGTAACTACTGAAACTAGGTACTTATGATAGTTTTAACTTGTATTAACTCTTTTTTTAAAAAAAAATTCAAGTCCCTATTGGTACATTATATATACACCTTATCATTGCCTTCAACATTGAGAGTTTGTACCAGTATATGACGTGACTTGATTTTCATTCTTTCCCATTCACCCACCCACCCTACAACCCCCACTCCCTATACACATAAGCTTTTTTTTTGCTTATTTTTATTACTATCACATTCTTTTTCCCTTTGTTACTTACACCTACACCCTATTTACTTTTTGCCTTATATTAACTCTTTACTAGAACTCTTCAAATGTAGTGGCCTGAAAACTGGATGCCTTACCTCCTTTTGCTTGGTTTGCGATCTGTTAGCCTCAATCACAGTTGTACTCATCACTTTGTGCATCTTCTTTGTGTTGTGTTGTTAGGGACTGATGCTAGCAAATCTCATCTCCCAGGCATCTTTGCCAATGGTTTCTCTCTTAGACTCACCATTGGAAAACAGAGTGGAGACTGAAAGAAGGGTAGAGAATCCGTGGGGTCTTGCTTTTATTTTAAGAACTCAGAGAGATGTCCCTCCCATCCCTAGAGCGTCTGCAGTTGCTCTGTATCTATCCACATAGCTTCATTCTGTGATTTCTAAGCCATTCTTAAGGCCCTATCCTATAAGATAGCACATCGGGAAGCCTTCGAAGTAGTTCTGATCTCTTTTGCTATACCCAGTTTCTGGGTTTTCATATACCAAATCCTCTCTTCTCATGGTCCTACTAGTAGGACTTGTAGAATATCTCTGTTTCTTTAATTCATCTTGCTCTTTTTTTTCTCTGTTCTCCCAACATCTCACCAACTAGTTCTGCTGTGTTCACTATATTCTATTGAGTAGCTTGCACAAGCTCCATTTCAATGAGTTGATTCTGACTGAAGCAATGATGATGATGATGATGGTAGTATTTCTGTAGATGATAATTATTAGTAGAGTGATTAGCTTGACTCAAAGACCTAGTACTCAATTAAAAAGAATTTGGGGAAATAGGGTCTTGAATCTCACTCATAAACATGAGCCTCCCTTGTTAACATAGATATTTTTCATTTTATGACTCTTACTGAAAGGGATCTGAGGCATATGCCATATACACTGGGGAAGTATCCTTAATTTTCAGTAAAATAGAAAGTGTTATTGAAATTTAGAGATATATTAAGGGAATATCCATTTGTTCATATTATACCGCAGGCCAAAAAGATAGTTTGACCCCAAGATTTTTGTGTCTATTGATGTAAAGACTGAGAAATGTGAGGTGATGTGTGTGTTTTATGGATTTATAATAAAACACACTACATAGATCTACAGAATCAGTATGTACAAAAATGCAGACTATGATTTGCATATACTGAAGTTTTATTTTAAACTTTTGCTGAAGTAGCAAAGAGAGATTGGTGAGATAATATGAATAGATACTGACAACCTAGGGGAAAAACAACAAAAATTATTTTTTGCCAGCCATTTAAATGCAATTCTAGCTGTTATGAAATAGGCTGTAGGGGTACTACTTTAATAAGAGTAAATGGCCCTGACTATCTAAAAACAGTACATCTACAACATACAGGACAATTAGAACATGGGCAAGAACATTATGAAGTATTTTGCTTAGAAGGGGATACAAATACATAAGTGTATAGAAAGATGTTAAACATCATTATTAGTTAAATAATATTAAGACTACATGCAGTATCAGTATATATCTCTTAGAATAACTAAAACAACAAATAGTAAAAGTGCCAAGTTCTGGATAGAATGTAGAGAAATCAAATTGCTCATGCATTGCTGATGGGCATGTAAAATGGTACTGCCTTTCTCTTTGTTTTAAAAAATATATATATAATTTTGTTTACCATAAGACCTAGTAGTTCTACTTCTGGAAATTTTTCTTGCAGAAATTCATACTCATCTCCATACTCACAAAAAAACTGTATGAACTTATTTATTTTAATCTTTATTTGTAAAAGCCCAAAAGAGTAAACATCTAAAATGTTCCTCACTAAGAAATTATCGTGATGTCTTGGTTTACAAACTTGATTCTTTGTGGTCACAAACTAAATTAGATGGATCAAATTCAATGGTGAAGGTTAAGGTTGACCTCATAGGGAAATTCAATTTGGTTCTTGATCAGTTTGGATTATGACCAGAATCGTGGAGAGAACTGAGTTTATGAACCAAGGTACCACATCGTGTTTGTTTCGTCCATACCATGGAATACTAACCATACTGCCATGAAAATGAATGAACTTCCGATTCAGACATCAGTTTGAATGGATCCCAGGAACACTGTGGGATTTAATGCACCTGTGTGAGAGAATGGAGAAGTAAAAGATGGCTCCAAGGTTGTTGGCTTCATCTTGCAAGAAGGATAATTACCAGCAAGCAGAATGGGAAAGACTATGACATGTGGAGCAGGCTTGGGAGGAAAGTTTGGAGTTCTTCAGATTAAATAACTGCTGTCTCCTTGCAGTGAATGAAGGGAAGGGAACACCGCTTGTAGGGAAGGATGTGAACATGGAGCTCAGATGAAGGGGCCAGACTGGACATAGGTATTTGAGACTCCCCAACACAGGGTGTCCTTACTGTTTGCTTTGTTTTATTGAGACAGATCTTTGCCATGTGTTCCAAGCTGGTTCTGAGATCACTGTGTGGCCCAGGTTGGCCTGAACGCATGGCACTGCTCCTGCCTTAGCTATGAGAGTGCTGGCGTTCTGGCCATGCCCCACCACACTGGAATACAGTGGTATTTATCATGAGATTAGACGAGATCACCACGGACGTTACTAAACACAGAGGACCAGGGACGAAACCCAGGAAATGGGATGAGAGAAACCCATGGATAAGAGAAAGAACCAGCAAAATGCACCGAGAAACAGCAGCTACTTGGGTAAAAAGGAAACCTAAGGGTGTCCTGCAGGCGAGCCAAGGGAAGGACAGTATCACAGTGATCGAATTCCTAACATGTATCTGTTACCCTGAGTGCAGGTGGGAGCAGTATGATTCAATATTTTGCTATACCTCTGGGTTTATTTTTATTCTATTTTTGTACTTGGAAACAAGGTCACTTTTTGTTCAGAATTTAACCTGTTAAAAAAGAGTAATCTTGTTTTTGCTACTTATGTTTCAGAGAATCAGTATTCTTTTAAATTGTTTCAAGAGCTAGAATGAGTTGTTTTGTGGTGATTCTGTAGCTATTTAACCTGTTAATTTACAATAGGCAATGATGTGATGTATTGATGAGATGCTTATTGTCCTTATTCATTGAGGCAAAAGTTGAAACATGTTTCATGTGTAATTACTTTGGGGGAAATAAACTTACCTTTATTATGACATATTTGTTATTAGCATCTTTTATGTATAACCTCTTTGGCCTTGTTTTCTTGTATGCCCGGGCCCAAAAAGATTATGAGAATCGTGTTTGAAAATAGCAAGTGATCCTTTGGAAAATCTGATTAAAATTTATGGAATAATTCATTTCCAGCAGTTTATATTCCTCTGCTGAATTTCCCCTCAAATTTTAGTGAGCATAAAGCACTTACATACTAAGTCCCTATCACATTAAGAAAGAAAATGTTAAGTCAAATAATACAGTTTGGCAATCTTTAAAAGATTATATTTTTCAGATTTCCTTTTTTGAGCTAGCAAAATATGTGAAGTTAATTTGCATGTGTTTGTGTATATTCATGTTGTCTCTTGCTTGTAACCTGTACTGCGGTCTTTTGAGTTGCTACCCGATAAGTAGGGTTTATAATACCTATGGATTAATACAACAAAGTCGAAACTAAAAAGCAACCAAGGAAGTACACTTCAAACTTAATGAACTGGACCGCTGAGACAGAGCTGAATAAACACGAGCTTCCCTCCTCGCAGTGACTGTTCCAAACTAAGCAGAAGCTGTTTTTTTCTTCCAGGGAAGGGAAAATCTTGACCGGGTTTTCTTTATTTTTCTGGTGAGGAATTTAAGTGGCACCTCCATTTGGCAGATTCTCCTGCTTCTTTCCCTGCAGTGTGGCTGTAGCTGTGGATATGGCATCCTTTACCACAGCACGCATTTCCTCTACCACACCGTGTACCATGTGCAGTAGTTACCAGTGCAGATATATCATTTTTCTCTGAGATGTTGTTTAGCTAGGAATGGCTTTGAGAAAAATTTAACACCAACACTGGAGATACACAACCTGTTTGGGGAGAGAAAGAGAGAGACAGAAAGACAAACAGAGACAGAGAGAAAAACAGAGAGGGAGGCACAAAGAGACAGAAAGGAGAGAGGGAGAGGGAGAGACAGATCAAGAGCGAGATCGAATGAGGGGTGGGAATGTGTGTGTAGAGTTGTCAAGAGGAGAAATTACTTTCCAAGATGCTGAGTAGAAACTGGTAATATGCACGTGCTTGAACACCATTTCTAATCCAAATGCCCTGGCAGTGTATTGCTTTCAAAAGTAGTTCAAATGACTATGAACTTTCTTTAAAAAAAAAAATGTCTCTGTCATTTGAACTGGACCTTTTGAAAGAGAGACGCTCTTCCAAATTGCCCTTAGAGTACTGCGCATGCGCACCTTTGTGAGCATCTGCCTTGGGCGTGAGCGGTTGTGTGTCTGGGCACTGCCCGAGGGAGCAGGAAGGCTCCAAGGTCCAGGCCGCTTTCATCCCCATTACTCCCTCACAACCTTTCTGTTTTACGATAATCCTGAAACCTAATGCTCCTGTCTCTTTTAACTCACAACTGCGTTTATTTGCCTGTGTCCTGTTTTATTGGATAATAAACATCTTAAGAATTCTGTTTTGGGGGTGCTTTTTCCCTCCTAGAGTGGCATGGTTGTCTTAATGTCTAAATGAGTGTGCTTTAATGGTGTGTAAAGATTCAGTTAAAAATAAAAGATGGCAGTTCTGTGGTAAAAAGGAACTTTTAAATGTAATACGTGGTGCAGACTTCAAAAAGTCCCATCAAACAATGAAGAACAAACTTTACTTTGTGAACTTGTCATTTTTTTTTTTTTTTCATCACTTTCCATAATGATCTAAGTCTTAGGCTTTAGGAGACTTTGCTTCAATTCTCACTGATCATTGGTGGAGGTTGTGAATCACAGTTACTTAAAAGTAAGTTTGCTCAGAACTTAGGTGTCTCTATGAAATTTTTGCCATGAAGCAAGTGATGGAATTAAAGCTGATTTGCTTTCTCTGCCAAAGTAGATAGCTTTTAACCCACGGACAGTTTCAGTCCCCACATGTCCCAGTATCTCCCATCATTGGTAATAAACATTATATGTTGGAGTATAGAGTAAAGAGCTACTGACACACTTGGAACACTTTTGAAATTGTGCTGATCTTCGTGTCAGGCAATATGCTTATTGCATAGCTAATATCCGTACTTTAGGTGTGGTGAGGATAACAGGTGTATGAAAAACCATCTTTGTCCTCAAGGAACCTACCGGATGGCTGAGCAATTTTTATGAAAGTACTTTTTATAAGGTCCTATTGGCATTTCCGGTGGGGCAGTTATTTTTCTTGTGTACCTGGCTCATATATTGCAGTGAGCAGACCTTCCCTGGCCCTTAACCAGTGAGCACTGATAGCACTGTTAGTTTTTCTGTCAGTAGAAATATGTTCATATATTCATGAAATATCCTCTAGAGAAACTTAGCTACACTTCCTTCTCTTAAGAGGATTTGAAGCATTCATTATATGAACACAAAGTGATTATTACCCTGTGTTGTTGAAACTAAGTTGAGTGACGTGTACCACAAAAGCTGAGGAAAGATGGAAAAATGATTGGGCGGCTGCTTCTATAGATACCGTGATGTATCCTGGACCACATGCAAGTTTATTCTGCTGTGACTGTCTGCTTTTGTCTCTGCCCCCCTACCCCCGAAACTCCTGGTTAATCATGAAAAAAAATTACATTGTTAGAGCTCACAAGGAGATTTTGTGAACATTCTCTCTTCTCAATCTGGATTAGATGACTATCTTTGTTCTTCTGAATTCTGAAGTGTATATAATTGTGTTTCAGCATTATATCTCATCACCAGTTATGGCTCTATTACTGCTGCTTAATAGATTTTTTATGCTTATTACACACAAGGACTGTCTCACACATCTTTCCTACCTAATTAAAACTTGCACATCTAGTTTAATTATCTGACTGCAACTTGACAGGTAAAATGATGGAGACTCATAAAGTTGTAGTTTCATTATTTAGCATCAAATTAAAATTGTGTTCCTAAGTCTGCTTTGTTGTTTAATTTTACTCATTCTCAAAGCATTCTCATGCTATGCTGTTGGAAATGTAATTTGGTACAATGCTTTTGGAAAGTCACTTGGCATTAGGTATCTAGAGATTTACAAGTTCATGGCATTTGATTCATTGATTCCATTTCTGGGAACTTCTCCTAAGGAAACATTTCTAAGTATAGAACAAGCCTTATACACAAAAGTCTCCATTTCAGCACTATTACTAATAGCAAAAAATTGTGAAGTCTTCAAGTCTGGTTACTGAAACTGGGGACTTTTGCCTTGTCAATAATCCACTCAAATGAATTTGGGGGGGAAAATTAAGGGGATTGTGTGGGATTATAATCTTGCTTTTAGATGCACTTATATTATTTTAAATCTAAATGTAGAAATTATATATCCAGAAAATCAGTATAAAATACAAAATAATTTGGATATATAAAATAATGTGAATATACAGTATTACATGAATTTAGTACAAATGTAAGCAAATGCATGTACACAGATATATATATACACCGAAAACCCAACAGGATATATCACATCTTTAGAATGGTTTCTATGGCACTGGGAGTCAATGTCTTTATTCTCTAATTTTTATGTATATATCCCAATATTCTACAAGACACATTACAAAGGTGTAATAAAGGGTATTTAAAAAACAACTAAGGAATTTAACTGTTAACGCTATGGTTTAAAGAGTTAGTGTGAATCTACATCCTAGGTTAATTCATTATATTTAAAGGCAGGATTTATGAGAAATTTTGATAGCATGGTGAAATGTTTAGTTGTGATCACTGAAAACAACAAAATGAGAAACTTTGTTTATAATATTAACTATTGCATACACACTTTAAAAGTAGATCTCACACTAAATGTACCTAGGTGATAAAATTCTAGGTTTTTTTTTTTTGTATCCCTTGCAATTTTTGTTTCCCTATTGAATACATAACAACTTTTAGAGAAAAATATATGTCTCTGTATATTTATCATCAAGTATTCTACTAGAAGAGCTCTGTTACGTGTCACAGGCAGTTCATAATGGTATCGCTGCAAATCATGGCTGTATTTGTCCTAGGAATTTAAGATGGACTATTAAGTCTTCTGTGAGGATAAAATGGGAATCTACAACCTTCTTGTAGATGAACATTGTAACAGATTGATGCAGTTTCAGCGCAGAGGCTATGGAGCCGTAGTTGGGATGTGGCTGGTCCTTCTGAGGCTCGTGTGCTCTTGTAATGGTACAGACAGGTGCTGGGACCTTAAAGATGTGGCAGCTATGTGAGATGATCAGTTCATGAGGTGCCACCCTTGGAAGGGCATGATAATCTTTGATCAGGACAGCATCATTTACCAGGACTGGTACCATCAGTTGCCAGTCACTTCTTACAGTGGGAGGCAAGTCATTCTGCGCCCACGGCTTGCCAAACCTCTATCCGTGACAACTGCTGTGTTACAGCCTTGCCTGAGACCCTCACCAGATGTGGCTGCCTGAAGTTGGACTGTCCAGCTTCCAGAGCTCCAAGACAAAATAAAACTTTTTTATTATTACAAATCACACAGCTTCGTTATTTTCTTACAGCAACAGAAAACAGACTAAGACAAGTGGTGCTGTTATGATTACTCTTCACTGGATTATTCACTTCTTTATTCAGCAATTATTCACTGAGATGAGTTCAGGTGCTGGGGATTTAGAAATAATAAGACGTGTAAGGGACAAGGTAAAAAAAATGGACCCTTCTTTCCCTTTGGGCAAAGCTGGGAAGAAAGTTAAATTCTCTTGGCTACAGCATCTCACATGTGGTCAGATGTCCAGAGCATCTTTACTTTCTGTGTAATATTGCTGAATTTCAGATGTTCTGTCAGTTTCCCTGATTTCTGTTTCATTCCACTCTTGAAGGCAGTAGCCAAATTTCACATATGGAATAATATTCCACTTGAAATAAAATGAAAATTTAAAAATTTACTGTCACTTATTTTAGTATTTAACTCAATACAACTTCTGTTTCTCACTGTTTCCTTACACATCTTTATATGTGTGTTAAATTGTTGCTAATTCTACATAATTCCACAGAAAACTATGTGGAGTGTATATTATTTAAAGTAATTGTGAAGGTAACGTGATAAATGTTTCTTTGGAGTGATGAAATAAATGTGCCATGCACTGTTTGGTTTCTTGTTGGATTAGCAAATCTTTTTATTTAATTTCCAAATGATAAGTGCAGAAGGCTATTTACTCTTTATTTATCAGGCTTCTGGAAAACTTTTCACATAGAAAGCTACCTGGTTATACCTGTTAGTGGAATTCACTCTATAGATTCAAGAAGTAAGTTTGAGGGCCTCCTTTGCATAAGAAGAAGAGTCTGTATTCAAGTTCCTAACTGCCTTAGAAGTAGACTGATTGGGGTTATTTAAACTATGCTGGAAACCTGTTAGTTCATATGAATTCTTCATGTGATAAGGACTTAAAATTTACAAAGCAGATGCAGGTTAAAGGCTATTCTGCAAAAACTTTTGGCATTTTATCTTGAGACTTTGACAACTTTGAAAGAATAATGAGTTTTTCTTTATATCCAAGATAAATCTGCATGGTACATTTTAAAGTTATTTCTTTTCTCAATTTTCTTTATTATATATGCAAATAAAGTATAACTCTTATACTTTTTCTTTATTTTAGTGACGCTGTGTGTTTTGTACAAAAACTATAAGAGACAGGAGCAAATGTTTTGTTAAATATAGCTAGTACAAAGAATGTTTAAAAACTGTTGGAAAGGGTTTTTCCTCAGAGTAGCAGTGGGAGCTAAGGAAAGAAAAAAGTTGTTTTGACTTCCTTCTTTATGTCTTATATGGTTGGAATGTTCTCCCACGAATGTACTGCTTTTCTTTCTTTTTTTTTTTTGAGGCAGGGTCTCCCTTTGTAGTTCAGGCTGGCCCTGAGCTCAGCCTTGAATTCACAGCAATCCTCCTGCTTCTGCCTCCTAAGAGTGCTGGAATTACAGGAGTGAGTCTCCACACCCAGTTTTGTTGTATGTGGTTACTGGGGATCGAACCTGGGTTCTTGCGCTTGCAAGATAGGCACTGGAACCACTGAGCTAAATCCCCAGGCCACGAATGTATTACTTTTATAAATTGAGAAAAAAATTATTTACAATAGACTATAAATTTACATTATGTTTTTGGTATTTAGAGAGTTAATCTTTTATTGAATGTCACTATGTAGTTAGTTATTTTTATAGTTAATCATATATCACTCCCTGGATTTAAAAGAATATAGCATGTAAGAACAAAACATGAAATGTGGAAGAAATAAGCACCTTGAATACTTTAAAACACTATTTAAAGAAAGTTTTTATATTTGTTAGACTTTGGTCCCCAAACAGTGTTTCTTTCCACACACATGTATAAAAAAGGGCTGGGTACCTGGTAATGCTTGTGATCCCAGCATTCTGAGAAGGTGAGGTAGATGGATCACAAGTTCAAGTCTAGCCTGGTCAACTTAGTGAAGCTCTGATTCAAATTAAAAAAAAAAAAAAAAAAAGTAAAGAAGCGCCGGAAGGGCGATGGGACATACATAGCTCAGTATGTAGTCCCTGGCTTCATTCCCCAGTACTGGCAAGAATAACAGGACCCGTTTTTCAACTTTTCATGGAACGGTTATCTCTTCTGACTAATGATCACTGATGATCTTTATGGTATATACACACACAAATAATTTTTAAAATCCTCAGAGAACATTTATTTTTTTCTACCACTAAAAATAAATAAAAACTCGTCCTTCCTGATACACAACTGAGTTTCATTCCAGTTATTGACGTTTCACATCCTATAATAAGTTAGGGAGCTGCAGAGAAGTGAGGACTGTGAAGACACACAAGCACTATGCTAGGGCCCCGTTCTGCTAAGGCCGCCTGAGGTCTGTAGATTAGGGTTCAGATAACCTGAAGCATTGGGAGATTTAGAAAAAAATAGAGGAATGAATTCAGCCCACTAAATCTACACCCTGTGCTCTCCCGATGTGGAGGCTGAGCTTGTGCTTTGCCTTGTACACCGAGGCTCTGATCTCATGCCCAGACAATGCACAGATTTAAATCCTTGTTAGGCTCACTTGTTACTCATAACTACTGTAATGTTTATGTTATATGCGTTGGCTTTGTAGGATCCCAACAACAAAAAAATTATTCTTTTTTTATGCTCTGCCCACTCAAAACAGTATTGAAAAAGTAGACAAATCCACCACAGAAGTGTAGTTTCCATGTCTTCTCTGGTCACATTTGGGTAATTAAAGTCTTCAAGGTGTGTTGGCCTTATACAATGTCAGTTCATGACAATAAAATGTCTTTCAACATGAAAGTTTTCCATTTCCCCTGCTCAGGCCAGTTGCATGAGTTAGCCCAAAATTAACAAAAGAAATGCAAGGGCAGACTTGCTTTTGTCCTTAGCTTCCTCTTCCTCTCTGCCTCTCTAGCTGAAAAGCAGAGATCACAATGCGTTACTTGTAAGGTAAGCTGATCCCTCTTAGGACTGACTAAAGCCAGCCCTTTGTCTTGTGAATGCTTCTAAGTATCCACTGCCATACATTTACCTAAACAAAGGCGAAAAGACCTCTGATTGCCCAGTCAGGACTCTACAATGTGTGGGGTTATCCCATAACCCATTTCTAAAATATTCCTGCTAAAGTCTCCTTCCCCAACTACGTGTCTCCCATAGGCAGATTCTAAAACAGTCACAAGCTGTTAGTCTTCTTATCTTTTGCTGCTGGCCCAGATCTTGTCCACAGATGCACATAGACTACAGACTTGCTGTGAGTTAACTTCCTTATCCTTAGCATTCATCCCATGTGCATTTCTGAAACTTAGACCAGAAACCAGTCACCACTATTCCAGAACTTCAGGAAGCATACCGATCTCTAGAAGTATGTTCTTTGAAGTCTCTTTCACTAACCTGAAGATAAGGAGCCTGAAATCCTTACGGTATGTCTAGAAAGGGAAAGACGGGGAGTGTGAAACACACTGATGACTTTCAAATTCTCTATTTTTCTCCAAGGTTTTGGCCAGTTTGACCACAGCCCTTTTGTACCTTTGAATGTTGAAGAACTCAGAGTCTCCAAACTGATTTCAAGTGTTTCTTTTCCATTATATGTTGGTGGTCTGGAATGTGGAAGTAGTAGGTACATCCTTTCCTGGGACTGACACACATATGTAGCACCAACCTTAGAAATGTAAGATTTGCAAACTTAGTGTGATCCATGTGATACTTTCAGAATCAAATATCACGTTTTCAGGTCTTCCAATATTTTTGGTTAGAAGCATTGATGCTGGCTGAACTATAGAAGTTTATACACAAGAGAGGACCCAAATCTAAGTTGCCTATATATTGATTATTCACTGACTTGAACAGACATTATGTGGTATAGAAGGAAATTAAAATATGCAAAAGAATTTACAACAGTTAAACCTTCCTTCTGCTCTGTCACCTAAATGACTCTGTCTCAAGAGGCAAATATTTTCTTAGCTATTTCTGGGTATTTTTTTCAAGCATTACTTGAAATCTCAAGGTTTATGTGGATAACAGATTTTTTCTAATTGGGCTCAGAGTGAATGAGCTTAACTTTATATGTATGTTATCAATGAGCTGAAAGATGCTGGGTATGGAGCGTAACTAAACCCTACTAAATCTTGGTAGTACATCTGGGTGGTGAAAAAAATTGTAATACTAAAGATCTCAAAGAATGTGAGAACAAAACAAAACCGATTCCAAGGAATCAGCAATGCTGTTTCTGTTACAGAATGTTCACCAAGTATGAATTTTTTAAAGCCATCATTTTTCGTCATGAAACATTATTAGCCTCTGCCTCCTCCCTGCACCAACCCTGCTACCCTCTGTGTGCTTGGTAAAAATTTCTGCTTTTCTCCATACATCCACTCCAAATTCTGCTGTCTATAGTGCCTATATTGCCCTCTGCACATCTCTGACATAGCTTTTCCTTTTTGGAATGCACCTGAATATTTTTATCTTAGTGTCATGTTAGGGTTTTTGTCACTCCAGGTGGTGACTGGCACAGTAAACAGTATGGGTTTGCTGATGGAGTATAGCAAAAACCCAGGTGAACTCACCTCACCACAGGCCTGCTCTGTGTTTCCAGAGAGTAAGTGGGTGGAGTGATGTTCTATGTTACAGGATTTCTGAGCACTGTGGAAACAGCTCTCCTGGAGTCAGGGCACAATACCGGGGAGGAGTGAAAGGGCTCACTAAGAAGGCATCAGAGGAAGATGGAAGGCCATGTTTAGACATTTTGTTTAGACTGTACTTTGTCCATCTTCTGCTCCAGGTATTAGAAAATGGCTACTTAGTTGAAGGCACTAAAGCTCTTTAAAGATAAACCTGTGTAGCTACATAGAAAACCAATGAGCCCCAGAAAACCTAAAGCGTTGGGAGATTTAGAAAGAAATACCAGAATGGATCTCTTTCAAGGGTTTGTTGCATTGGTGAAGGAATGGAGTCAGTTACTTGTGAGATTTTAAATCTGTACCTTCGGATGTGTTCCTCCAAAAGAGGCGGGTAGTAGCACGTCTGTAAATAAAAATGTAGCCTGAGTGGCCAGAGTGAGGACGCTAGGACATGCTCACAGTTTTCTCTGGATATACTCTGAAAGTTCTAAAGGAAATATTGTTGTCAAGTAAGAAACATGTATTTTTGAAATGAAATATTTTGTTTTATATTGTAGGTATCAAAATACTTAAATTTCATGGTTTGCTTATCACAAAAATTTAAATTGTGAATCTAAATATTTTTCAGAGGGAGGAGATTTCTGAGAGGAATATTTTTTCTCAGCATCTTAATACCCAAATTTCACTCACTTACAGGACAACTTGATCAGCTCCATATCAGAGACAGCTTGCTGTGTTTACCATTGTTAGTTGGGCCAGCATATGTCCAAAACAGTTGGAATGAGAAAAACAGAATTGACTTGCGGCCAAAGTCGAGGGGGAGGGAGAAAGAGTACTTTATCTATTGAACAGGACTGCATGGCTTGAACAGTCTTGGGTAATTATACAGAAAAACGGGAGTGAGGTCATATCAGGGGAAAAAAATAGGTGCACTGAAATAATAAAAACAAATTGATGTTGTTCATTTGACTTTATGTCAGCCTTTGAAAATAATATATTCTTTTTTATTAACTAAAAAAAGGGAATTCTAGGATATTTACAATGTAGGTAATTTCATTTTTTCAGTTTTGTCCCCATGATTTCAGTAGGATCGATTTGGTTTCTAATTCCTTGCAATTTTTTTTGTTTTTATAAAGCAATATGAGAATCACTGAATATGCATCATATTTTGTAGAATCAGAAAAATACTTATTTTTTCCCAAACTAGATATAGTATTACCTTATGATAAAACTTTAAAGTCAGGAAAATGTGTTATTTTCATAGCAATGAGTTACAAAAACATAGATATTTTTGTATATCATAGCCTCTTGAGAATCAACTGTTGTACAAAAAAAGATGTATTTTCACTGTAACACAAAATAGAAGTAACAATTTTCTGTTTATAATGGAAGGTTTGATGAGAAGTTTTCAAACACTACAATCAAGGAATGGAACTGTTTTAACCATAATTGAGTTTTATATCATAGGCCAACCCTCCTAGGGTAATTTTTAATTAGATAAAGCTTTTCACTCAAGAGTTTCTGTATTCGGTCCTCTGTCATTTCTTATTTGGTGGAAGCCACTCCTACCTAATCTTGGACCCTTCCTTTTTTCTATATTCTGCATAAGATCTCCTGGATACCGCTTTACCCAGAGAGATCAGTGAAGGTCACATAACGTTTCTCTTGTGAGATATACATTTATTATAGAGATTGAAAATAAAATAAAATAATACGCACCCATTGTGTGTAATTGTGGGGTGGGAAAGAGTAGCCTGGGCACTACAGAGACCACTGGGACTTGCTATTTTAGTTTCTTTATTTGCTTTATGCTAGCAGAACCCATAGAAGTGGAGCAAGGCAAACTAGAGCCGTAGTCTTCGTGTCCTCTTTGCCCTGGCCTGTTTTTGTCCGTTGGCAAGATGTTGGGCATGAGCCAGAGAATGAGAGAAGACTGGTAGGCTAATTTATTCATATTTTTACTCTTCAAAACAAACATACTCCTTGCCCGAGCTAATATGGAGGACATTTTCTGGGCTACTTCCAAGGTGAAAGCTGAGCTCGTAGCCCTGAGACCAAAGGTGAGAGCGCTGAGAAGTGTCACCAGGACTTAGTCCCAAACCCTTTCCTTAGTTACTGCATGTAGGTTGTCAGGTCAAGTGTGTCAGGCCTGACTTCCTCTACTTCCACGGAGGTGACTGTGCCGTAGGAGCTGCCTTTGTCATTTATGCAAATTGGATGTGCTGGGCCAGCCCTGCCCGCTCTCCAGACCTGCAGAGACCATTCCAAACCTGGGAAAGGACAGCATACTGTGTTGTACCCAACTCATCCTTACCTCCTTGCCTTTCCCTCTGTTCACTGGATCAAAGTTTATTTTCTTATTTTAAGGATTGCAAATTCTAAACTATTGATTTACATCTTTAAAAATAAACTGGAACTTAGATTTTATATAAGAAATGAGTGTTGTTGGTTTTTTTTGTTTTGTTTTGTTTTGTTTTTTAAGATACTGAATATTCACTGGTCTAACCTGAATTCTGTGGACAATAAGCAAAAGCATTTGGATTCAAAATGGCTTTGTTAAACTCCATGATGACCAATGTATTTCCTATGAATTTAGTTATTTTTCTTAATTTAAAATTACATTGATATCTGGGAGAACTTTTTGGTAATTTTGTCTCCTTAAATTTCTGTCTCTCTTTCTTTTTTCTCACAGTGCTTAACTACAAGGACTGTTTTGTTTGAGGCACCACACTTTTAGTGGTTTGGCTATAGATCTGTCACTAGGATATAATAGCCATCCTTGTAGTATTACTGCAACTTTGAGATATGTATGATAGCTCTTTAAAACTTCAAGGTTTAAAAATATTTAATATAAACAAAATCAGCCCACACATAGTTAACAAAAAATTAAATGTCAAAAAAATACCATATTCTTTAATTTCCCAAGTGGAATTTAGTTTATTAAACTCATTCAACTACTGATTTTTTTGTGAAATATACTAGTTACACACACACACACACACACACACACACACACACACACATGCACGCACATATATATGTCAGTGTTGAGTTTATGGTGCTAGAGTAGTTGTTGATAATATGTAAATGAATGGGAGTGGTTATGTTGTAATAAAGCTTTATAACACTGGAATTTGAATTTCACGTGATGTTCATATGAAATTATAAAATATTTATTTTTTTCTGCAGCTTCCCCTAGCCATTTAGAAACAGAGGAATCATAATGAGGCCACTGACTATAAAAAATTAGAAGATGGGTTAGATTTGTCCTATCCAGCTGGATTCAGTGCTCTCTGGCCCACAGAGTTCTATTTATTTCTAATACTTGTTATTTATAGTCCACATACTTTTTACTTGTAGATAGGCTTTGCTTCCCACCGTGTCCTAAACATCTTGGGCTGTATTTGAAATACTCAGATGCTTCTCCTAGTACAGGCTGGCTCTGTAAACAGATACCGACTTTCACCAGAAATAGAAATTTTAATGACAGTCTAATTAAATAGAAGCCATAAAAAAAAAGATTACATCTTCTTGTGCCAAAGTATGGATGTCTTTAGTTAGTGCCCAGAGATATATTTGAAAAATTGATTTTTTTCTGACAGCTTCAGGCTCTGTCTTGAAGTAGATCCTTCTGTTTATTAACTTACGCCTTTATAGCCAATAATTCTCTTTATGTTGCAGAGGAAAACCATGAAGCAACAAAAGCTCTGAAAGAAGAATACACCATGACAGTCTGTCATATCAAATCTTTTCTCACACTGTCAGAAAACAGCTGCTTCTTACTTTATTGTTACTACTTTCTTTCATTAAAGAGATCTAAAAATTTATGAATAATACACTCAAACCTCATTAACAGTGTTTACAGTTAATTATGTTTCAGTATGTCTAGTTCTGACAGAACCCAGGGGGATTTAGTTAATCAGGACCAGAGATGAGTTCATTATTAGGCAGTCTTTACCTCAGAGTCCTTAGATTCACAGCTTGGAGACAATAAAGTCTTGTTGCGTTTAACAGCTTTGGGAGGTCAATTGTGTAGAATCGATGCATGATTTTAAACAGGGAAAAGAAAAAGCTGAAATTCTAAACGTGGAATTTTGAAGTACAGAACTGTTTCTTTAAAATAGCATCAAACATAGGCTAAGAAAGAAGCTTCTAACTCACCTGAGTATGTAAATGTGTCAGAGTGTGCTGAAATGTATTTGGTTATGCATCTGTTTATGGAACATATTAGCCATTGCAAGTAAATGCTTTTCGTCTGAAAATAAAAAGTGCAATATTATTTTAACAAAAAATTTAGCTTCATTTATGTCAGGCTGTACTCCAAATTGTGGGGTTGAAACTGAACGTTCATTTCACGGAGTTGAGAAAAGCTGCAATGGAACAATTAAGATCTTGGGCCACAGATAGTGCCTTAGTAGTGCCTGTGAGCCTGGCCAAGGTCCTCTGTGACCAGGGTTTTCCTCACCTGTAAATGAGACTCATAATCCAGACTGGTGGAATGTTACCAGATAGTGCCACCTCATCATGAAAAGAGCAGAGTTATTAACACTTATTCTGTGAAGTGTTCAGAACAGTGTTTGATACAGTCTTATGTACTGTGTGAATGTTGACTCGGTAATTTAAATACTAACAATAACACTTCAAACCAACCAACAGTACAGCATTATATTTTATCTTTTCCCAAGTTTGGAAAGACAAACTTGGAATCAGATTGGAGAAGCTGCATTTTGTTAGAATGCTCAAATCCTGAAAACTCCTATATTTTAGGGTTCATATATCTAAAATTCTTCCTGACAAAAGATAGTGAATATTTCTATTTGCAAGCAAAAGTGGTGCCACCATGTGGCAGTGATATAAATCGAGCTGTCAATGTACTTGGTTTGGCATACTTTGAAACTGTGCAGAGTTCGAGAGACTTCTGTGTTTTAACATTCACTTTATTTTCTTACTTGAAGTTTAAACTATCAATTTATTTTTAATTCAGAATTTTTGAATTCCTGTAATTCCTATTCATATTAAAGAAGAATCCATAGTTCTTTGAAAAAGCAGTAATTTGATTTGCTCTTGATTTCACTTTAGCAAAATAAAGACAGAAAAAATACCTTTAGACTACACAGTGATTTTCAGAGTGACGTCCAGGATTCCCAGAGGGAAAGAGCAGTGAAGAAAGTGAGTGGGCAGGGCGCAGGCTCCTCCTATCCCCCCAACATCTGTATTTGTGATTATTTCATATTGTACTTATTCATAAGACTTGACATGAAGAAAAATGTTTAAAGAAATGTTTGTAGGAACCAGTGGAATTCTAAATTGGAAGACTGTAGTAGGGATCTGAGACTTGTTTGTTTCTGTAAGAAATAATTCCTGAAAATTTAGGAAACAGCTGAGTTCTCAAGAGAAAATAAAATGAATGGATTGTAATCCTATCCAGTTCTATAGAGTGGAAAGATTAGAGGTGAACTAAGAGAAGACAACCTGAATCAGTAAGGACAAATAGGGAGACGCGATACACAGCACATTTACTCTAAATCTATGTATCTATATAGCTAAATATCTATACCTATATCTATATAGATATAGATATAGATATTATACTACAAGGTATAGGGCAAGCTCTCGCTTTGTAGTTCAGGCTGGCCCTGAACTCATTATGTAGCCCAGGCAAGTCTTGAACCCCCAGCAATCCTACTGCCTCTGCCTCCCAAGTGCTGAGATTACAGGTATGAGCCACCATGCTTGGCATTGTGGTATGTGGTTACTGGGGATCAAACTCCAGACCTTGCACTTGCCAAGCAGATGCCGGAACTACTGAGCTAAATCTGTGGCCATGCTGTAAATGTTATCTCATGTTTCTCTGGGTTCTTTCTCTCTTTCTTTCTTTCCTCCTTCCTTCCTTCCTCCCTCTGTTCCTCCCCTCCTTCCTTCTTCTTCTGTGTCTACCTCTTCCTCTTTCTCCTTGTCCTCTTCTATCTCTTCTACTTCCTCTACTTCTTCCTTCTCTTCTCCTTCTTCTTCTTTTGAGATATGATCTCTCCAGTGTCACCTAGGCTGGCCTGGTACTTGCCGTCTCCCTGCCTCAGCCTCCTGAGAAGCCAGAATTACAAGTTTCCTGCCTTGTTTTAATGTATGTTGTTGTTTTAAATATGTTGTGCATTGAAAGTTTGAGTAAATATTGACTTATTTTGTACTAGTTCAAGGTAATTTTTTCTTGCTGTTAAGATGCAAAACCCAATAAAACTATTTTTCCTATCAAACAAGCACACAGTTATATTGTTCTGTGAATGAAGATTCCTGAGAGTGCAAATACACTCTGTAAAATGTTTTTTGCTGTGTAAAGAAATTGGATTTGTTAGAAAAAGTTCTAAAGAATCTGGCAAGAGTCATTTACTTAACCAACATTTATTTTAAAGGTATATGCAGCATAATGTACTAGGTTTTGGAGTTACAAGGGAATTCTTTGCATCTTATATTAATTGTTTGTAACAGGAGAGTTTTGTAACATGTTACATTTGCAAATAATAGTAATTTAGTCCTTATCCATCATATGGGAGAAAGTATACATTGTCAGAGAATATGGAGAAGGGGTTTTTTTTGGTCCAACTTGTGATTTGCTTGGAAGGCAGTTGCCCTGGCTTTCAGATGAGAATTGTCACTAGCTGCCTGAATAGATAAAGCTTTTACATGATCACCTATTTTCTGTTTTAAAATGCTAAACTTTTACCTCTACTCAAAATTTCATTTGCAAGTATCTTTATATCTAATTATTTTTTTCCTCAAGTTATAAAATAATTTGGATTGGAATTTTAACCTCCTGTCACCTTACAATTCACATAAATTGTCTTCATTTTGTTTTCTATAGTGCAAGGAACTCCATGAAGCTTTTACTCAATTTGCAAATACTGTAGTAAGGAAAGAGCAAACATTCTAATAATTTAGAACTCAGTCTGTATTACAAATCAGTTGGCGGTTCATGTGTATGGTCTGTGATGACTGTCTAATTCAAAGGCAGATTTGCAGGGATAGAATCTGAATTAAGTAAATCAAAATAGTAAAGGCTTTGATTAAAAAGTTAGCTTACCTTAAATGTTGATATTTCAAGGCCAACTGATATTTTAGTCACTTTTGGTTATTTTTATTTCCTGTTCAGACTCTAGGGAAATAAAGAGAATAGTAAATCAAAGTCCAGATTGCCTTTTGCATTTATTTTCTTTTCATTTATGCTGTGTATTAGTGAACTTTAAGAAACTGAAGTCATTTGGGACTCCAACAGAGTTTTATGGGACAATTTTATTTCTGAACCAACTAGTTTAAATAATTCTTACAAAATTATCCTTTTAATGTTTTATAATTTATGAATTCTTACTAATTTCCTAAATCACCACAAAGGTACTGTCATAAATACTAATGGTAGAAGTCATCATGGGAATATTTGCATTATCAAAGTGAAATTTAGATAATGTTATCATACTCAAGCTATGATTATGTATATTACTTTTTTCTAAATTTCCTATGTTGGGTGTTAGGCATATTCAAAATTAATACTTTAGTCTTTCAGAAAAAAACATCTCTCAAGGCTACATATTTTAATGAAAACTCTTCAGTAAATAGCACTATCATTTAAAAAAGCCTACTCATAGAATGTAAAAGAATTTTTGTTTATAAATTGAAGTTTATTCATATTTATTAATTTAATTCTTCACCTTGAAAATTAAAGATTTTAAAAATAAAACTAGAATTTTCCAATTTTTATCTAATTTTATCAGACTGTAAAATGTGATATTTGTTCAGGAAATAGGCATTATTGGTTAGATAATCCAGATGTGGCTTACAGTTGTTCCCTACATAGGTAAACAGCTTAAAAGACTTTGATTTTCCTCTCTGTTCTTCTCTCCTACTTTGATGGTTGTCACGTGTAAACACACTGAATTATAAGAGACACATTGGTGTCTAGAAATGCAAGATGATACCCTGGTGGAAAACTTTTTGAGATTATTTTCAAGTACTTACTTTTGTCAAAGTAATACCCATCTATCAATAACATAAACAGTAAAGTAGTATACATCTAAACTCCTAGCACCTTAAGAAGTAATTGCTTTAGGATTTTAATTATGTGTGTGAATTTATACACCCATGTGTGCACATTTGCTTCTGATGGTATTTCTATATTATGTTGACTGTCTTCCTTTATTGTTTCATTCCAGGACTGATATTTTCATGTTGTCATAGACACTGAAAATAGTCTCTTCCCTCCCAGAATGTAGAGCAGTGGTGAAGGCTGATGAGTGAACCTTGACTTACACATTTTATTTGGAAAATTCAATGAGACTTTGAGGGGTACTCTACATCATGTCATGTTTCAAGCAAGATTTGAAAGATAAGTAGGAGTTAATCTAGAACAATGGGTTGGGATTTGTAGGAATGGCTTTAGGAAGAGAACGTACTTGGAAAATCTGTTAGACTTTGGAGAGCATGAACTATTTAAATAGTGGAAAGAAGATCCAGGTGGCTCAGGAGAAAGGGAGAATTGGGGGAAGTGAGGAAGGAGATGCAAGACGAAAGAACTCACAGAGAAATGGAGCCATGTGAGAAACTGGAGCCCCATTGATTGATGTTCATCAGGAGAATGACAGAAGGCATGTCAGTGAAACAAGTGCTGTCAGTGGGGCAGCTCAGCACCATCAGAAGTGCATTAAGAGCAGAAAAGATCACTCCTATGAATGTGCACAGTAACTGGGAGAGAGCAGTAAGATGTCACTTCTGTGTTTCTCTTTGGCTGCAGCGTTTGACGCAAGGGCTACTGAAGAAAGACACATGAGATAGCTAAATAGAGAGTGCCCTTGTTACGTGTGCATATGGGACACACATTTGGAATTGATGCTTAGGCCAAAGATAGAATTGTCACCATGTAGGAAGCAAATAAAGCTCTGAGTGTGGAAGCAATTACAACAGAGAGCTTAGAGAGAAAATAAAAGCAGGCCTAGGTGGGCTTCCAGAGGTGGACCACATCTGTGCTGGCTGCATCATGTCTGCTGCAACAGAGCATGAGTTTCTTGAAGGCAGCGATGGTGTTTCTTGGTGGTGAAAAACCATAGTGACATTTAATAGGGCTTAAACATACATGGTAAGTCAGAGGGAGTGAAAAGTGACATGTCAGCCTCCTGACAACACAAGGTCAGTGCCTTTAATGTTATTTTAGATCTGTACCTCTTTCAACAGTGCTTTCTTTAGAAGCGATACTTTCTCTAGATGATGTGGCACTTCAGGACAGATGCTGTGTATAGTCCCTGAGAAGAATGACTAGTGGAACAAAATAAGGCAGCATCAGACATGGCGGTGTCCTCAGCCAGCTTAGGCTGTGCTGCATCAGCAGAATATAAAGAATAGAAACATCAAATTACAGGGTTATATGGTTTAGATGTAAATCAGTATTAAAATGGAGGAATGGGAAGTGATAGGGGAAGGCAAGTGTTAGGTGGTTTAAAATAATTTGCGTGGACTTGAAGGAAGAACAAGACTTAATTTCTTCTATATTTTTTTTAACTAGTGCTAGTTAATTTTATCTGAAAGAATCTCCCCTGTCCATTATTCTTTGTGTTTCCGCCACTTGCAGTGTTAAGTCATTGTTGTGACTGAGGTTAAAAAAGAGCGGGGGGAGATTGACTGTGTAGTTTGTCTCATTCTAAGCTTTTCATTCCTACTATATTAACTATTTTTTCAGGCCCTCCTTCTGCTTTAAAACATCCGATGTCAGTTAGTACTCACAAAGGAAGATAAGGAAACTCATTTTAGTTTCATTTATTCATGACAGCCACGAAGGTCAGGATTTATCATGGAATTAATTTAGAGGCTTTGCTGGTTGAATCACTTAGCTCTACGGTTTGGCCCTGACAGCCAAGGCTTCTCCACAGGGCGTGTTTTGTGAAGTAGCCTCTTCCTGGTAATTCCTAATAGAGTCTAGTCACACCAACCATGTGCGTTCCCTCTTGTCCGTTAGGCATCGTGTTCCGCCCTGAGTTCCCCTCTTGTCTTTCTCATGGCGCGAGGGGGATAGGTGCAAACCAACACGCTGACTTTGGAAAGCCCTTTTTCTGTTCTCTCTGGAGTAATCAATGCCTTTAAAGAGTCTCTCTAACAAATGCCATAGTACACTATTCTGTGTGCTTGTCTTAGGCTTTCTTACCACCACAGTGCCTGATCTCCTTGTCCTGTTCTACTCTCTCCTGGATTACATGCTCTTCCTTGTGCGTTCTGGCAAGAAAGGACTGTGTTGTGCTTTTCCTTTTTATTTCCATTCCATTTACCAGAGTGAATGTCAAATTACAATTTACCAGAAATGTCACATTTCATCAATAAGGAAGGAAGACCCATGGACAAGAAATACAGCGTACAAAACACAAAGGCATACTGTGCTTGAAACTGGTTCGCCCTCAAGCAGGGTAGCAGGAGGCAAGGTTGAAAGTGAACTGTGGTGAATTTTACCAATCAGGAAGTGACGCAGGAGACCCAACCTTAAACACAAGACCTGGCCTGGAGGAAGAATGGAAAACGCACTTGTTAAATAACCTCTGTTGTTCTGGCCTCCAACCCTGCTCACAGACTTCCCAGATCTCCAATCTCCTCCTCAGAGGAGCTCCAGTTCCCAGAGCACTGTGCAAGGAAGGAGCAATGTCCAGGGAGTACAGGTGCTCTGTGAGCCTGCAGCAGCAAGCAGGTGGTAATATCCCAGGAGCGAAGAGAAATGAGAGGGTTCTGGGCTACAGACGACCCTAATCCAGCTGCCTTTTCCAGGCAGCAACATGAGCAGTCGGCTTGGCCTGGTCTACAGGATGGCCCTTTGAGCACCCGGAAGGCTAATGGAAACACACCTGGCACCACTGATGAATCCACTCTCTGTTGGTGGAATCTGTGCCCCAAAATGTCGAGAAGGAGCTAGTTTCCATTTTCTGTCACCCTTTCCAGGAGCTTTGCTCTGGAGACGTGTTAGGACGCCTGTCTATTGCTCAGGGTTGTACAGCACTGACAAAAGTCCTCTTCATGTCTCAGGGTGGTTAGCAGCTGGCTACCAAAGGGCACATTCATTGTCTCAAGGAAGTGTAAACTGATTCGGAAAATAAAGGCTGACTTCTTGAGAATTAAGCAATGGCATGAAAAGAGGGAAACTTGAACTCGAACCCGAGTTGTCTGCTGTTGCAGAACAAACTGAACCATCTTCTTCCAGGTGAGGCAAATAATCTCACACGTGAGCGGAGGTGATTGGGCCAAAGATGAGAGAGTGCTGTTTGTGGATCTTCTTTCATCTCATGCTTAAGATCTCTTCAGTTTCTGTTCAAGAAAGTGTAAAAGTGAGAGCTATCCTTACATTAGCTGACCAAGTGCGTGGTAGAATTGTGCATGTGCATGCACAGAGTTTGGCTTATAGTAACTTTCAACCAGATAGCTTCTTCATTAGTATTGGGTGTCACTAAATAAATTGTTCCTTACTAGTTTTGGCCTGGTCAAATACTGTGAAAACAATAGGGAGGATAGCACCTCATAGAGAGAAGATAATCTTTTTGCCAGGATGTAATAAGGTAGCATCATTGTACATCTTGATACTGATCAGAGTTTTAGAGATGATGTGATGTCATAAGTGTATATGTTGATACATTTTACTAGAACCAGCCTGCTGTGGAAAGACTGCAGTGTGCAATGAGGTAACACACTTGAGAAGTTAATGGTAGATATCTGCACCTCTTGACATTTTATATTCAAGGTTTCCTACAGACGATGCCATGCACTTATAGTATTATTATGAGCGAAACTTTGAAGATACCCTGATTACATGTGTGTGGGGCCACTATTTCACAATCTTTTGCACACTCCAAACTAGTGGTATTATCTACATATTTGACTGGACAAAGAAAACAGTACAGTGAACAGCCTCTTGGAGTGAACAAAATTGTCAGGCGCAGTCCTTATAGGTTTCTTAGCACAAAGGCAGAGTAGATGATCTAAGAAATATTTGTTTCTTCAAATCTAGAAATTTTATATCCTGTTCCATTTGCTAGGGGTTGTGAATAACTATTTGTTGATACAATGAGTGAAATATTATTGGTGGTATGTCCTGAGTTATAGACTCTTAACTATGAATATTAACTGAGATTATTAAACAATGTTCTAACTTTACTAGTTTAAAAAAAACATGTATTTTTTTGGAGAAATCTAAACTGAACATTTTACTTAAATAAATGTAATTATCATAAACATCTATATGACTTGGGATCTTGTTTTGATTTTGAAATGGAAGATTTTTCAAATGCAACTTTATTAAAAAGTATAAAGTGTTAATAAAATTGCATCAGTTGATAAATGTTAAAAATCAGGAGTAACTATCAAAAAAAATAAATGCTGTGAAAAATGAATGAATGAAACCTAGTAAAGTGATAATTAAGGCAAGTTAATATAGGTGTGGAAATGGTCTGACTGGGCATTTGGTATATGATAATGAAAAGAATATATAATATTTGCATGTGTTTGTAATCTTAGACAAATAAGGCAAGTATTAATAAAGCTAGTTATTCTGTGGTTCTCTTTTATGTGCATGAAGCTTTGAATCCTATAACAATGACATGATTTATTTGTAACTAATGATATATTTGTTGTCATCAACTTTCTCCTAATATATGTCACTGACCACCTGCTCTGAGCAATTTGTGAGGTATTTTGCATGTTCTCAAACTAGAAATTTTGTGAACATACATGACTCCTTAGCCCACTGTTAAAACTAGTGGCTAGTTTTTCCTTTTACATTGATTATTCCAATTAGGATACTGACCTGATACAGATGGTACCTTTCTTTCACATGACATGATCTGAAAGTGACTGTAACTTGTTGAAGCTTTCATATTGTGTTGCTTCTTGGGAGGCTTGTTAGCCTGTCACAAAAGATGGAAGAAAAACCCAACATTCCTTTTGGAAGACGATGAGCCTTTGTCACCTACAATGCAATTAGTACTAAAAATAGAAAGGACAGCTATGATATGATTGTGATTAGGCAGAGATGAGCTATTGTCCAAGGAACAGGAATCCATCCAGCAGGCCAAAGATGACCTACACTGAGCCATCAGTTTGCTGATTGCCATTTCTTTCTGAGTTTGATGAAATATTCATGCCTCGGCTCTCCTCTCTGCAAGCACTATTGATTTCTTGTATAAACGCTGCTATATTTAGTCTAGACAAATGGAATGTGGATTGCTGCTGAATAAATTGGATGAAAGACTGGGATCTTGCCTGCCGCTTTCTTTCAGTCTTGGGCAATTATTTATAATCAAGAGCAGTTTTTGTAAGTTGAGGGTGATTTTTCACAATTTAGTGATTAGTCTCTGAACAAAGGCAAGCAGTTAGACACAATCATTTCTGTTGGGATAGCAGGGTAAGAAGTCAAATTATCTTTTGAGGTTTACAGTAACTGTTTCAGAGTTGTGGGATTTTTTTCTTATCTTTTTAATTTTTTTTTCAGGGTTTCATGTTTGTAATTTATGGATTATAGGAATGTCCAAAAGAGGAGACCCCAGAGTTTTTTGAATTTTTGCATTTGTCTGTATAGGGTTAAATTCCACCTTTTGTTTATTGGGATTTACATGTAAAACCTGATGGTTATAGTTTGGCCTTTTTAGTGTAAAAATGAAATATATCATTAACAACCATGGCTTTTTGTTGGAATTGTGCCAGCTCTTTAAGTTAGTGCTCAAGTCTCATGTTACTGCAGTGATCCAGGGTCTGGGCTGAAATCTGGCATTGGGCATCGCAGTAAGCGATCTTAGAGGGCATCGTTCACATAATTCACATTTGCTTTTAAAACCTTCACAATTAACTTCTTTCATTTCACAAATACCATGTTTTAAAAAGACACTGTGTATAAAACTGTAATTCATTAATGAATTCTTTTCCTATTTTCATTAAAGTGTCACATGAAATACCATCAGTGCATACTTTTAACCAGTGTATTGAAAAATAACCTGTGTTTTTAATATATCTGTGCATATGGACATACAATGCAGATAACATGCTGCCTTAGTATTTGAAGCCTTAAAATCTATAAACAGGATTTATGTTATGCTTTTGTAACTCACTGAAAATATATTTAAATCTATATGGAATATTAACTTGGTAGTACTTCATGTATTCCAACCTGGAATCTCTGAACCCAAGGTACATAACAGTATTCAGAATGTTTGTTGCAATTCTGAAGAATACAGAAAAGCAGAAAATGGAGAATCATTCATATTTCCATCCATATTGTACTCTTCTCTGTATCAATAGTCTTTGCTACTAGAAATCACTGACTAGTATGATTAAAAAGCTCAGTATAACATGTACTTAGTTAGGGCTGAGATTTTTGTCTTAAAAAATAAAACCAAACTCCTCAGCCCCAACACTGAGAGTGAAGCTTGAGATTTTAAGGAACTCAGCAAATATATATTGACAAAATTAATTATACCTAGGTATTTTAAATTGTTATTGTAGCACAAATGCCACATTTATTACTTTTTCACTTAATGTTATAATAGCAATTTTAATGTTTCATAAATATTATCTTTGGAAATTGCATATTTTTCTACTAAATGGATATGACGTATTTTACTTAGACATTTCCTTATACTTGGTGATTTCAATTATTGTACAAATAGTAGTCCAATAAATGAGATGAAACTGAACTGTTTTTTTCTCCATTAATATGGTCTCTGTAAGATACATTTCTAGATTTATAAAATGTGAATCAGATGTTAGAAATATTTAACATATTTTGATATGTGTGACAAAGTTGATTTTGTGAAAGTATTATACCAATTGACAATGCCACTTGAAATATATAATTTGATCATGTACTTATGCTGTATAATGAGCCATTTGCACACAGAAATATTTATATAAAGGAATTGTATATACAATTCTTAATAATTGCATATTAGATATTTCACTATCATTTGCATCTCTCTAATAGTGAAGGTGATTTTAGTTGCTGATATGCTTGCTCTTTTATTTTTCCAAATGTCAGCTGCTGTTTGTTTTCTAATATTCAGTAGAAATTGTATGCTACTTTATTTTCATGTTTGTTTCATGTATTTTCTTTACCCACCCATCAGTGATCACTTATTTAAATATATAGAAAGCTTCCACTTTTATATAGCAGAAACAAGACCAAGCTTTCAATGAGCTCTGATCTTAGTACATCGAATGAGTGATCTCAATAGAGCTTTTAATACCTTTGTTGTTATTGCTGTTATCACTGTTTCCATTTCAGAGTGAGGGAGCTGATGTCTGCTGGAGTTAATAACATTGTCAGGGTTGTCCTGCTAGAAGAACGAGGGCAGACATTTAGATACCAGAGCAGAGCTTACCAACTGGCAGCCGGCATGTCAAAGTTCACTTACAGAATCACTCTATTTGCTTCTATTTGTTTAGATCTTTCACATAAGATTTCAGTTAATAATTTGGTTATTTCCATCCTCTCTGGTTCTGAACTTTTGACCCTACCAATAATTGTTGAGATCTGAGTAGTGGCTTACTTCTTTGACAGAGCCTTATAATCCAGTTTCCCTTGCAAAACCTTGTTGCCTTTAACTGCATGTGTTTCATTTAATTATACAACTTTCTTGATTGCTGTACATACAGATCACACTCAAAATATTTAAAGGCCACTTTGATATGAAATTCAGGTCAATCATAATAGACACAAGCCCTGTATGATACATAATATATCTGGATATCTACCCTGTCTGTGAGCTTTCCTTTAGGAAGCAGCATTCTTGTCTGCTTGAAGTTGTCCTAAATATTTTATACACAATGTCTAATTTAATTTTTATAAATTTAAATATAACCTTCCATAGTTGTTCTCAACTTCTCAAATCTTTCTTTCCTCAGTGGCTAGACTCACTTCTTACCCTCAGGATCTCCATACTTCTGCCTTGTCTGCTTTAGGAATGAGGTTCCCGAGGTACAGTTGATTGCTGTTCAAAACCCAGCACTTAGAAAGTTGGCTCTATTCCCTCCTTGATGCTTGGAGTTGGCATCATTGTTTCAATTGCTCACCATTTCCCCTATTTTGGTTTACCGATATGTATTCTTTCTTTTCTGGGCCCCATATTTCTGCAAATACATTACATTATCTGTTTTACTTAAGGTGAAATATTTACTTCTGATTCTGGTTAGTAAAAATTTCAGTACTTTCAGATGTGTAGCTGTAGTAGTTCTCTTCCCGCAGGATTGTCTCATTTCTTGGTCTCAAGTTGACTTAATTTTTATAAAGGTTCCAGCAGAATGAGTCTTACGAATGACTCTGATAGAATGAATAATTGAATTCATCTCTTTGGAAAGGGGAAATGCAAAAATTTCTGGTCAGAGTGTGAACTGCTGAGGGAAAATTGGCGTATGACACATTTATTAAAACAGATTTACAAAGAAGGCTTTTAATCATCATTGTAAAGAAATTACATGTTGGAATCATGGGATAAGCTTTGTTGAATAGAGTCTTGTATCTCTTGGTCTTTGTTTCTTTTCAGGTCTGTGTGCTAATTCCCAATCTTCTATCCCCCACCCTCCTTCTTTTCTCCTGGCCCCCAGTGGATGTGAAGTCAGAGGTTCCTGTGGGCTTGGAGCCCATCTCCCCCTTGGACCTGAGGACAGACCTCAGGATGATGATGCCGGTGGTGGACCCTGTCATCCGTGAGAAGCAGCTGCAGCAGGAGCTACTTCTCATCCAGCAGCAGCAACAAATCCAAAAGCAGCTCCTCATAGCGGAGTTTCAGAAACAGCACGAGAACTTGACACGGCAGCACCAGGCTCAGCTTCAGGAGCACATCAAGGTAGCAAATATTTCTTTGTCTCTGACCTTTGCTCCATGACATGGGCATGAGACATACCTGCGGGAGTGCTAATGGGCAAGTTTCATTATATTAAGACATAGATGTATGGCTTGAAGGGAATTGTGATTTTACTAATAGGAATTTGGGGTAAGTACCTGCTAAACATTGCTTTGCTTCTTAGAGGAATCGCTACTACTTTTATCCTTTAGCTAGAAAGGAATAAAACTTTAGCCTCCCCTTTCGCGTAGAATCTTTTCCTTGTGTCCATTGACCCCGTCTCCTCCCCACCAAGAACCATGAGCCTGGAAGGCACATTTTAACTTTCTAAGAGGGTAAGTTAGTCATCTAATGTAAACAGAGACAGCTTTCTTTTGCTTTTATTTGTTCATTTGCTTTTAATCTTTGGTCAACAAATAGATGCTCTGAATATGTCCTCATCTTTGCTACAGAAAGAAATCCACTGATATATATTTTTAGACCTATCTTGTCTTAATTTCATAAAAGAAATCTGACCCCAAATACAGTGTCTCAATATGAAATATGAAATATATTTTTATTTTCTGCTGAACTTTACTAAAAAACTCTTATATACTTATACTGCTGATCTATGAGTTACCTTAAAAAAAGAGTGAAAATTTTCTTTTGGGTCTCATATGAAATCAGCAGATCACAAATATATATATATACAAATTTCATTTCTTTATAGATTTATCTTTTAATATGCAGAGTCATCAGTAGTAGCAATACTTGTATCAAATATTTCCCATCAGTCCTCCTAGGCAAGTTAGAGTGGCAATGACACCCAAGCAAAAATCTGTAGACTTTACCATCAGAAACTATGTCATTCATTTTGCCAGTATATATGAGTCATGTTTTCTGCAGTACAGGGTGATGCTGCTAAAGCACTGGCAGCATTAATTTATACTTGGTGCCTTTTACAGCTATAAGATTAATATGAAATTTTTAGAAATTATTATATTTAATTTTCCTTAAGAGCTAATGGTGGCAAGTAGATTACTCTATGACACAAACAGAATGATGTTATGGATTTGTCAACACCTGGAGAATGTTAGAATAAGCTCTAAAGACAATAATGATTATAAGATAGTGAAAAAAGAAACCTTAGCTTTTAAACTGACTTTCAGAAGTAGTAAGTTATTTTTTCAGAAGCTGAAGTCACATTTACATTTTCCTTTGAAATAAGGGAGCCGTTTGCTCTTTCTCCTGTTTAACCTCATTGTGTCCCTTTTTGGGGTTGGGCTTTACTGTTCGGTTAGACTTCTGTGAGGAGGATGGTGCCCCATGACTCACCTCCCTGGGTTTTTGGCTCTTTGGCTTCATTAACAATCGGCATCCGCTGAGGTAGATGTCGTTGTGCTATTTTTCCACATAGTCCACTGAGGAAGAAAGAAAGAGTGTAACATTCCAAAGCTGTGCAGACAGCAAGGCGATGCTGCAGGGTTCGTTGGTCTTGCCTTGTCTTTCTCCAAAGTTCCTAAATCACCCTGACTCACTCCTGGTCCAGAACATCTGGAAATAGAGGGGTGAAGTTTTCTTTCTTTCTTTTTTTATACTCATCCCTGCAGTGTTTATAAGAATAGTAACTATGGCAATTAAATTGTATGCTTTTCTAGGCTTTTAGAAGAGATTAAAATTCAGTTGCATCGAGTCTTTGTGCAAAACACCAAATCTATATAGAATATATACTAAACTGATTTAAGCAGATGATGTTTGAGATGTTTTATAATCTAAAAAATATGAACCAAGGGACTGATATATCAGCCAAAATGCCAACGATTTTAAAATGAAGAGTAACCAGAAATGCTTCTAGCCATATCCTGTGGAGTGGCAGGGCTGCCATGGTTACACACAGACGTGCTTCCTCTTGTCCCAGAGTGACCTTGATGCCATCCGTATAGTTTTTATTTTTGTTTCTGTTACTATATGGTATAAAGTTCAGAATCTGACAAAGGAACAAGGTATGCTTTCATTAGTATTGACTGTTATAAAAACAAGAACCAAATATGGTTCAAACATTAAAAAAACCCTAAATGTTATATACATAAGATTTTATGTACATTAAAGTAATGGTATGTAAGAGAGTATTCTTTTTCATACCTTTGAGGAAGCAGGACTCTGAGTAGTTGAGTGACTTGTCCAGATCTCATACATTGCAATGCCAGAGGCCAAGTTCAACGCAGTCTTCAGTTATTGCTCAGTAGGCATGACTGCCTTATAGATGTATCTGTTTCTAAGTCGGGAGGGAAACTGACATCTCAAGTAGCTACCAGGAATTCTTCCTGTTCATGTTGGCCATCTTTTAGAAGAGAATTCAAGGAATTCCGAAACTCAGGACAATTGTCCAGTGGAGTATAGTTTTATGTAAATTATTTCTTTTTGATCATCTTCTCTAAGATTTTCATGTATCAGATGAAAAGTTAAACTTATGCTATCTTAAAAGAAGAACCTACTATAGATGTGTAGCTTGCTTAAATCAACTGAAAATCTTCTCTATAAGATGTGAGATTTTTAGCCTTCATTCTATTTCAGGTAGACTTGCCCCAAATTAACTCGTATCTCACTGTTTTATTTATCTTGATAATTTTCACCCCATCTCTCAGGGTAAAAATGGAACAATTTCAGTTGTTTATTTATAATTGGAGAGATTTTGTAGAATAGACTTCTGGGCAGTGTTTGCTTTTGCCTGTACAAGGGAAATTGCTAAGAGAACTAAAGTTTAATCAGTAGAAGCTATAAGATCTGAATGGGTTTATTAATTATTTTTGCTAGCAAAGCACAGGAGATAGAATTTCCTAAAAACTAATCTGTTCATGTTACTGAGAGCACCTTGACATGAGTTGCTTGTCTTCAGATTTTGATAATTTCAAAAAAAGTGGGTGAACAATATAAACTAAATTCAAACAAGTTCCACAAGCTCCTAACATTTCAATTTTGGTCAGTCAGTGATAACTATGAAGCTTAAAGAAATTGCACACTCTCATGTCTTTCTCTTCTCGCAAGTTGCAACAGGAACTTCTAGCCATAAAACAGCAACAAGAACTCCTAGAAAAGGAGCAGAAACTGGAGCAACAGAGGCAAGAACAGGAAGTAGAGAGGCACCGCAGAGAACAGCAGCTTCCTCCTCTCAGAGGCAAAGATAGAGGACGAGAAAGTAAGAGGCACCAGGGTAAAAGATGGACTCTCTTCCCTCGTCTTTAGCTGGTCATCATGCAGAATGAAAACCTGAGAATGAGTAGAATTAAAACTGTCAAAAACTGCCTGTGTTTAACTAAAAGAATAAATTATAGACTCAAATGAAGGATCTTACATTTGTCTACTCTGCTCAGTCTTCAAGCATCCAAAGACATAAACATAGTATTGACAAAGATGTGAATTTTTGTTCATTGAGACCCCCCAAAATGGTGTTGTACAAACAATCTACTGTAAACTATCTTGTTTAATAATAAAAGTATGTAAATATCTCCTCACTATGCTTTTTATCCTCCTGCCCAAGTAATAACTACTCCGTAAATCCTGCCTGGCCTGCATACTCAGACTCCGGGAAGATTTAAAACAGAGCACTTGTAAAGGAACCGTCCACTAGAGGGAGACAGATCCAAATAATTCCACTGTATTAGGCCAGTTCAAACGCAGGTTGCAGCAAAGTTTAAAATTTGATTACTTGAAATGAAATTGTCAGCAATATTTATTCACTTGATGAGCAAAGGATTTACTTTAAATGTTACATTTTTCAACTAGAAACTAAGAAAAGGGATCTAATTTAGTTCCCCGAGATTGCTGCTTTGTTAAAACATACAGTATTTTGTTCCCCAGCAGTTATTTTAAAAACTTGAAATGAAATGAATGATCTGGGAATCCTCTTTCTGCAAAAGCAATTAAAGAATTCATTGCAGGTCTTTTGAAATTGGCAGTTTAACAGTTACAAAGCATCACAATGCCATTTTGTAAAGCCTATGTAGACTCTCTCTTTTTTTAATAGGAAAACTACATGTGCCGTGAGCAGTGATGTTACTTCTTTATCACTGTTACATACTCTAGAGGTCTGAGCATGCACAACCCATAGTCAACATCTGCATCTGTGTGTGTTGCAGGGGCCGTGGCAAGTACTGAAGTAAAGCAGAAGCTTCAAGAATTCCTGTTGAGTAAATCAGCAACGAAAGACACTCCAACTAATGGAAAGAATCATTCCGTGAGCCGCCATCCCAAGCTCTGGTACACGTATGTTCGGTGTTTGGCTGTCTTTCTTCATGAGGTTAAAGAGCACTGCTCCTAGGTTTAGACAGCTTAGGTGTAGACCTGGGGGATTACCCCATTTCTCGGCTGTGTGGCTGTGGGCAACTACCTTGAATTCTTTGAGGATCAACTTCCTTCTCCATATAAAATGAGTAGGTAGTACCTGGTTCACAGACTGTTGGAAGGGCCTATAAATAGTATTATGCACTATGTAAAGAGTGATTAATAAATGTTAATCCTTTTTTTTTCTCTTCTTCTTCGTGTGCGTGTGTGTGTGTGTGTGTGTGTGTGTGTGTGTGTGTGTGTGTGTGTGTGTTACTAGGGCTTGAACCCAGGACCTCTCAGTTACTGGGCTCTGATGCTGGGCTGTTTCCCCAGCCCAGCATGTATCGCCCTAAGAATAAGGAAGCATTTATGTTCATTACTGAACAGATAACTGACATATGAGTGAGAGCATAGACATTAATTTGTATTTTGCATTTTTCTATTCTCAGATGGTACATGTGATATCTATACATACTTTCTAAATGTTTGGCAGATTGTGATTTTATTTTATTTTACTTGGCTTGATGTAAAATGAAAGTTAGAGCTATTTTTAGAAGTCCAAATGATTTTGACTCAATTAAAAAATAAAGGAAGGAAGAAACTTAAGATAGGGAAAGGAAGAGTAGAGTAGGGGAGTAGCTAAGATAAGTAAAGCTAAGTCTTGAGGGCCAAGTTTACTGCTGCCCACTGTCCTTCATTTCCTCCTACCCAGAAATGTAGTGGTCTGGCATCTACCACACAGGCTGACCGGGTGATCCATTGTGACGTTACTGTGTTTATGGGCTTCTGTCTTACCAGTCCAGTAAAGAGATATTATGTGGTACATAACTCGTCTTTCCATAAGATATGATGAATCTGTTATTTTTAAAAGCCAGAGCAAAGAAATGATAGGCAAATCATAGTTGGGTCATAGCTTAATAGATAATGGTTCCATTTCGCACATGAATGTGATCTCTGAGTGACTAGGGGATTTTTCCATGAACGTATTTTAAATCCTTCCTATCACTGGAAAGAAACAAATATATAATTATTATATGGAAACTGGAAGTGTCCCAGAAGTTTTTTAAAAATAGTTACTGTACTTGAAAGTCTATTTTCTGTGTCACTGTCTGCCCTAACCAAAAAGGTAGCAGGCAGATTCCAGAATGTTTGATATATTTAACCATTTAACTTCTTTTATGCATGTGTCTTAACTTGGGAAGCCAACTGCTGAACATTTTTCAGATGTTTACTCAATCTTAGAAAATATCTTAAAATAATTTTGTTCCTTAAAATGGAATTTATAATTTATAATTAGTTAATAATTCCTTCAAATGCAAAGCCCATTTAGAAAAGATAATATAATTTTGAAGGAAGCAATTAAATGCAAATAATTTTTCAGTTAGACATTTTTTAGTTATTCTCTTGAGTATATTACCTATGACTTACATATGTTATGTATCAGTTCTTTCTTGGAATTGAATTTCAGGTAATCATAAATCATTGACTTATACAATCTGAATTTAATTCTATTTTTGCTAGTTGTAAGTAGATAAGATATTATTTAACTAATTTCTTCTTGAGAATTACTCACATAATAGTAGAAAAATCATTGTGTTAGTGACACTGTACATTGTCCATGATTTTCCTATTTTTAATATTTGTATATGTTTGTATTACTGGGTATCTATGCCCAGTTCAATAGTAGAGTTATATCTTTTTCAGTAGAGTCCCTCAGGAAAGAGGAAAAATTAATAATCAATTTCGTAATAGAGAAGAATGTGATCTCTATTCCATCTCTTTGGAACTGCTCTAGAAATCAGGACATTGGAGCATTTTAGTGTCTTTTCAGTAAACAAGCTATCCTTATGTACTCAAATGTGCTGTCTAGCAATCTGTGAAGTTGGTTACACGAGGCTGTGGTTTGTATCCACTAAGAAGAAAGAACATAAATTCAGCCAAGACACGTGGACAGCACGTGCAGCTGATTATTGCTGACCATGCGACATGACCGCAGCATCCGTGATGGGCTTTCTTTGCTCTTGCAGGGCTGCCCACCACACGTCATTGGATCAAAGCTCTCCACCTCTGAGCGGAACTTCTCCATCCTACAAATATACATTACCAGGAACCCAGGATGCCAAGGATGATTTCCCTCTTCGAAAAACTGGTAAGCTGGTTTATAAGAACCCCCCTTGCTCTTCTCTGGTGTACCTCCCCATAGTTTCATTGTTTCTCCTTACTGGGAAAATCAGAGGTTTAAATTGCAAGTGTTATTATCCACCCCCACTGCAGCATAAACAGACATGTCCACATGCATGCACACCCCACACCATGTTCATATCTTAATCAGTTGATCTATTGTATAATCAAAGCTCCTTTTAAAAATTGACTGCATTTGACTTTTAGACAAATCATTTTCTTATTATCAATGAAGGGTAGAATAAAGGAAAATATAAATTTGATTCTCAGAAAATATAACTCTTCTCCATTACCAAGGACCCCTAGTTTCCTCTGGTAACTCTTGCTCTTCTTAGTTTCAACCACTGGCTACGAAATTGAGGAAAATAGACTTCCAGTTCCCTGAAAAATGTTTTCTAAATCTCCAATTTTAGTCGGTTACATAGTGAGAACAGGGAAGGCCGAGGCTCACTCCCGAGTGACTGGCCTCCTCCCTCATGGATTACAGAACTCAGAGTGAAGAGACGGACCGAATGGTTCTGTGCATGAAGTATGAGCAAATATACAGTAAATATCTACTTTAAAAAATGGTAGCTATCTCATTGCTATTAATTCTCTCCCAAATATTCTTCCTTATTCTCGTGCTGTTGTTCTTGCCACATTCTGAAGCAGTTCTGGAAGTACTTTCACAAGTGTCTTCAGTTGCTATCCTGGCTGCCTTAGTATCTTGAATCAATGGAAAACATTTACATTAAGGTTGTTTTAACTTTTGGCTAGTCAAAACTTTGGGGAAGTCCCTAGGTACTCAGTCCCTTGAATGATGTCAGTGGGACACACCATGGCATTCTTATGAGCAGAGCTTTCTGCTGGGTCGTACTTAGCAATAGCTTTCATTATGTTTTTATCACACTTCAGAAAGACAGTGAAGATAAATGACTGTGACAATCACTTCAGAAGGTGAAACAGACAATGGGATGAATGTACTCGAAGCAAGAGAATATATTTTGAGAGGGATGAATTCAAAATGTCTGTGACTGTACTGAATTGTTTTTTAAGTTTTAAACATTCACTGAATATTTTGATTATATTTCATAGTTATGTTACAATTTGGTTAGGGAAATCAGCACAATAAAGTTTTGTTTAGATTTTGGTAAACAGCCTGGTAATTCTAAGGCATGTATTTTTTTTCCATCTTCTTTTTGAGTACTCTGGTATTTGTACATGTAATGTATATATTGCATTATGTGCTCTTACCACTTTAATAAACATATATAAACATCCACTAGATATATTGAAATCACAAGTAGCATTGGGTACACTGTTTACCAAATATGGTTCTTTAAAGATAGTTGTCAGTTTAAAATTTTTTTTATACCTACAACTGATCTGAGAAGGTATTCATGGAAGATAGTGTACTTTATAGAATTTTACTCAGGTCTACTGGAAGAAGTATAAATGTCTATAATTTATAGTATGTTAAATCTACTGAGTGATAATAATTTCAAATTATCTTAATTTTCCCAAGAAATTCTGAGTAATTAAAATGGATATTGATTATAAAAACATACACTGAAGCTATTTTCAATCATCTAATTTAAGTGTAACATGATGAAGATTTAAAAGTAAAATCAATCATGAATTAGAATTTATGGCCCACTGTCTAATTCATGTGGCATGAGGTACTGTAAAAGGATGGTTGAGTGTCACAAAGCAGTCTGTCATAAAAAGAGTCTTTTTGTTTTTATAACCTGAAAATTTTTATATTTCTAAGATGATATGTGTAGTTAAATACTTCAGTAGGAGCTTATACAAAGGCAGGAATAACTGAGTTTCATGCATTGCGTCAGAATATCATACTATTATATACAAATCATATTGCCTTTCTTATAAATAAACTTCTCTGGATAAAAGGAAGAAAGCCAAGAGTGAGCCTCGATCTATTTCTATAACACAAATACAGTTTATGCAGATGGATCCATAGAGGACATGAGGTTGAGAACGTGGGGACTTTGATCTACAGCCTTGACATTTAGTTATACCCCTGGCATATGTAAGAGCTGTTGAGAGGGATTCTGTGAATATAGCCCCAGGTCTCAGGGCAGTGACTGGCATTCTGAGGCCCACGTCATCCCTAACAGGAAAGAAAATCCAGCATCCCCCAATGGCCAAAGGTTACTGACAAGCGATACAGTTACACTTACTGAGAAAGACTTCTGTCCTGCTGCGTGTGCAGCCTTGAATATATTTTGAACATGAGGAGATGGAAATCTCACTGCAAAGCTGATACTCTGTTTGAGAAGTGACATTTGGGACCAGGAAGCATCCAGAAAGAAAATCTGATCTTTTTTAAAACATAGGGATAAATACTAAAAACTCATAGTCTGTGTCCCACTGTTTCCATGAGAACAGCTTAGGTTTTTCCTCTGTGAAGAATGAATAACAAGCTGTTGATTTATTCTCAGTGAAATACCCAATCTACAATAACATTCAAAGAGAAATCCTGTCCAGCATATATGTTGTACACCCTCATTCAAACGTGTGCAAATACACAAGACATTTTCTATGCCTATTTATGTTACATATTATACTAGTGAAAATCTCTGCCCTTTTCCAGTGATGTATTTTCTGTATTTATCCAGTATTTCAAGTTTCTTTCTTTTATATTGAAAACCTGATATTATAAAGTGTCAGGCTGTTGATCTGTAAAATCAAACATTTTTAGGCATTGTAGCCATAAAGTTCTTAAACAGCCGCTAATACTTTAATATCTCTATAGGGGTTTCAAAATATTCCTAATTTAATTCCCATTGTCTAAGAAAGCATGATATAATTAAATCCAGATGTTTTCTAGATGCTATATAAAATACTTAAAGATAACCTTCACTAAATACAAATAGGCAGAACTCTTCCAGCTCTTAAAAATATGATCCATTTGGTATATTGCCAGTTCTCTTGTGAGATAATTTAGATGTATATTTGCTTAGAAGAGAATTGAAATATTTCAAAAATTTTTTACTTTAATGTTTGTTGTACTTTAATGACTCAAATGTCATTACCAAAAAGGTAAACTATAAAATATTGCCATAATAAGATGTAGGTGCTGATTGGAGAAAATAGCTAATACAATTTCTGTATAAAACCTAATACAATTTCAGTATAAAACCTAATATAGTTTCTGTATAAAACCACATCATGCTCAAATAAATCCTGAATAGTATCATACAGCATACAGCAAAAATTCCAGGGCAGCTACTTTAAAGTCAGGCTTTGCTATTGGTGCCAGAGTATCAACCTCTGTTTTCTACTCGAATTTCTCTCCCCTCAGTTTTAGACTTAAAAATACTGTCAATTGAATGCATTCTAGTTTTTGTTAATACTGCTTTTTTAAAAGTCAACATCAGTACTGAATTACTGATACATATTAGCATGATTTAAAGGGATGAAACTGGAACCAGAGTAAGAAATTCCTAATGTCCTTAAGTTGATTAAGGTAGCCCTGGGGTGTCCCCGAAGTAGTAAGCACAATTTGGAACCTCTCTTGACCTTTGGGCACCGCCCCCCACGAGTGACAGCCCAGGAACAGTCAACTACAGAAGTCTCATTTGCCTGCAGAAATGTGACCTTTGTCATGCAAAGTGGACCTTTACTTCCTTTCCCTTAGGAGAATCATCATTGACCCAAAAATCTGGACCTTTGAGAGACATCAGAATACTACTAATGGATCACTGTAATCATGCCCATCCCTCATTCCATTAAATTGTAGAGCTTGGGTGTCTCTTGCTTGTTTCCCAGCAGTCAAATTTTTGACAGAATTGTTTTGGAAGCTGAGAATAACATAATTGTTTTTAATTTTGATGTTGATTCCCTACACTCAAAGCAATTCTTCCTTCTAGAATCGCTCTGTGATTCCTTTTGCTCTGTAAAGAAGGATGTGTTGATAGGAAGTTTGGAATAGTTTAATGAACTGGATATTTGGAGAAGTAATGTTAGGTAACTTTTTTCTTTCCTTGTATTATACACTGCTTCACTACTAATAAAGTAGAGAAAGGAAGATTCTGGGTCCAGGCACTTTTGAAATGATACATATTTCTGTCAGAGCTACTGCATGTGTAGTGACTTAGAGGTGACCTTCAGAACCATTTTATTTGGATTCTGTTCCACTGAGTATGTGCATGTTTCATAAAATATTATGGTAAAAATATCTGGAGGTTTTATACACCATTATGTTTCTGAGGTCTCACCCAGTGAACTTTGCCTTTCTTTGAATTTGCAGTCTTTCCATTTAATACTTTTCAACAAAACGAGCTGGCGGGTAGATTAACCTCTTAAAGTGCACAAGCCATATAAAGCTTGGCTTGGGCTAACGAGACGGTTCCAACCCTACTGAAATATTCATTTTAATGGTCAGCAACACAAGAATAAGACTCGAGGATGGAAGGGGTCCAAACATAAGTTAAGGTTTTGGAAAGCCAATGGCATTTTCCACTGAGTAAATTGGAAAGGAGGCAGAGATGAGATATATAGCTTTATAAATTTCCCTTCAGTATAGCAGTCAGCAGTTATGTTGTGGTACCTTGGTGACCCATTCAAGTTATTGTAATCCAAAATGAATAGGAGGAGATTTTTTAAATGCCTAAAAATCTGTTTTATTCTTTGTCCTCTTTCCTCCCCCTGACACACACACACACACACACACACACACACACACACACACACACACACACACACACTTTCTCAGTACACACTTTATATCCACACAAATGTACATATTTCTACATAGCACCATGATAGCACTTACGCTCATAAAATATTTACTCAAAATCCTATCCAAGATTGACAAACACTGGAACGTTTTCATGCATTTTAGCACTCTTAGCTTTTTTGTTGTGGTGAATCCTCCTATTTTGGGGGGACTAAAGAACAGTGTGGGCTTTGAATCCACACCTACCAGTTTGAAATCTGGGTCTTCAAGTCTGGGTACCATGACTTCTCCAGGCTATGACTCCTTCAGAGGAAGGATGTTGGTATGTGATTCATACAGTGCATGATATGTGCACAACCCTTAGCTTTTAGGGAGACTCCATCTTGACGTTATGGTGTAGCTGTAGTTGCTAAGGAATTGTTTTACTTCTTTTCATTAGGTCAAAGCTGAGTCTCATTTTGTTGTGGAAGGTCAGTGTAGAGTCTTACATCTCTCTCGTTTTTTGTAATAAAAAGTAAACTGAGGGCAAAGTGCTAAACACTTTCTTTTTAAGTGCAGTAATGTGTGACTGATAAAGCTAACATCACAATGGGAATAAAGATTTTTAAATTTACACATTTTCTGGCATTTCAGAGCCCAGCATGTTGTCCAAAAGTAACAGAAGGCTTGTTGCATTTCTTTACCATATGAGGAACTCTAATTGATGCTCTGTGCTTACTAGGACCAAACTGACTATTAATTTCTGCTTGAATTCTCTGTTAAATTAATCATCCTTACTTTTTAGAACAGTTCTACATTTACAGAAAGACAGCGGAATTCTCAGACGATGCCCTCCCACATTGCCATACATTTTGGTATGAGGGATTATGATTACATTTTTATTATTATATGCCATAATTTGCCTTGTCTGTTACCTTGTGTTGTAAAGCTCTGTGGTTTTAAAGGCATAATGTCATCTCATGTATCCGCCCTTATAATACAGAATAGTTTCATTACCTTAAATATTGCCTGTTCTTGACTTGTTCATCTCTACTCCTTTCTCTCACTCATAACTGGTGAATTTGTTTTTGACTGTCTCTATAGCTTTGTGCTCTACAGAATGTCATATTGTTAGAATCATACACTACTCGACTCTTTCAGAGTTACTTCTTTTAGTAAAGAATACACATTTAACATTCCTCTGTGTCATGCCGGGCGAGTTGGCACATTCCTGTAAACACAGCATAGAGCAGTGATGAGGCAGGAGGATCACAAGTTTGAGCCCATCCTGGGCAGCTGCATGACTTGTGGAGATACTGTCTAAAACACAAGAAAGAAAAAAGGGCTGTAGATGTCACTTGGGTTCAACTCCCAGTATTGCCAAGAAAATCCTCCCACATCTTTTTATGGCTTAAAACATATTTAATACTATCACCGAATGTTATTCGTTGTATGGATAAAACAGTTTATTCATCCATTTACTTATGAAAGACAGTTTAGTTTTGTTGACTATGAATAAAGCTGATATAAGTATTTTTGTGCAGATTTTTATAGACATAGTTTCATCAAATCTAGATAAATACTGAGGCCCAGAGTAGCTGAATCTTTTATTTATTTTTATTTTTATTTTTTTTAGGTTTTTTGAGACAGGGTCTCGCTTTTGTGGTTTAGGCTGGCCCTGAGCTCAGCCTCAAACTCACATCACAATCCTCCTGCCTCTGCCTCCCGAGTGCTGGGATGACAGGCGTGAGCCACCACGCCCGGCACTGTGGTATGTGGTACTGGTTGCTGCTGGGTGTGGGTCTCCACACCCAGTATTG